>CM057457.1:94145000-94690000 GCA_016271365.2 Neoceratodus forsteri | reverse complement strand
ATTCTTTTACCCTCTGATTTGCCGTATGCCAACTATACACCACATCCAGTTCACATATCCTGAGCTGCCATTGCAACATGACTTTCCTATGCGTATCCTTCTCTTCAGAATTGTCCAGCTCCGGTCCAGCTCTGGGGCCATCACAGTATTACTGTAAAATTCCCACCAAGTATCAAACCGGAAATTGTTCCCAAAATACTGATTAAGAGATTTACCAGAGGTTAACAGATTTCTAGGAACATATTTATGAGAGGTAGGCAAAGTAAGGTTTAGTAACAATCCTTACAGAAATTTAGGCGTGCTGTGCACATGCAGAATGCATGCTACATGCTTAATTGTACAATATTTGCACATGGTTCATATATACAAAGTGAGCCAGGTCTAAGAAGCAAATCAGGTTCACATGCTGCAAGCTTGACATGTGTGCAGCAGGTAAGCTGGTGTGAACATCTTCTAAAAATTATATCAGGTTCACTTATTGCATGCTTGACATGGTGCAGCAGGTAAGCTGGAGTGAACATCTTCTAATTACATCAGGTTCGCATGTCACACGCTGACATGAGTGCAGCAGTTAGGCTGGTGCACATCATTTAAACATCACATCAGGTTCACATTCTCCATTTGCTATGTGTGCAGCAGATAAGCTGCTACAAATCTCATCTAAAAATACATCAGTTTCTATTACTTATACTACTGTTAGCAATTAGAGCCATTAAAATACATTTTATTTTAATTCCATAAAATTAATTTAACTCAGTAATTTGATCCTTTTGCAAGTTGTTTAATGGCTTTAGATTTTTGTCATTAAATAAGCATTAATTTGTAAAGTATTGTTTGCTTACTGCATTAAATGCCTAGGATATAGCCAAGCAACATCCCCATTCCAGATGTACAATACAAAGAGGAGCCTTTGTGTTGTGAAGCCTGTCCTTTTTGTTTGGACCATGCAAACCTGTATGCATATTTAGTGCTACAAATGTGTTTCTCCATGACTGTTTCAGTTCACTTACTTTTCCTTTATCATTCTGCAGTGAGATATATACACTATGGCCATGCTCAGTACTCTTTGTGCTGAGTAGGGTATTGAAGCATGCACCATGTCTCACATTTTGTCACTGAAATGAGGGATATGGACATTCAAAATGAGGGACAATGAGGGACACTAACCCACATGATGATCAGGACACATCATGAAACATGGAGATACAGTACTCAGAACACAATGGAAACCATTACATTAGCACCTGAGAATACATTTCTATCATAAAGCAGGGTGCCATTTAGGTAGGGTAGAGGGGCAGTTGCCTCTCCCCCACATTTGTGCCTAGGTTTTTCTTATGGTGGCAATAATGGTATTAAATTTGGATTTAATCTTTTGCATAATAAGTGCCCAACTGGCCAGTGTATGCTCACGCTGCAAGTACTCACCAGATTCGAATGTGTCTGTATTGTGTTGTCCACTCTCTCCACCAGTTAGCAGTGGCACCATCACATGTGATGTGGAAGAGCTCCAGCCAAGAAAGAGCACATGAATCTTGCAAGTGTGACACTGTCTTTCCCACCACAGAGTAGACAGACTGCAACCTACAACTTGGGAATCAGTGAGCACAAAACTCTCAATAGCAGTGTTGTGGCAGCATATTTTTGTTGTTCTACTCTTAGTGAGTCTCCATCTCCCTGGTGGCTAAAGGGACACAGGGTGAGCAAGAACCTAACTCAAGAGTAGGCTACCTACTTTCTCTACTAGGCTTGCCCTGCAAAAAAAAACAGCACAGACCACCACAGCAGCAAGCTAAGCTTAGCAGCAGTGGTAACAGCAGTGTGGGTGGCCTTCATAGGCCTTGATCAGTGCAGTGCAGCAGCAGCCACAGCAGCAACCAAGCAAGAAACAACCAACTGAGGTTGGGTGGGTTCGGTTGGTGAGGTGATTTGGTTGTGGACCACGTTGGACACCTGTGATGGTCGGTTCTAGCATCCAGCCTCTAGTGAAAGGAAAGAGGGCAAGCGGACTGTAACTGGACTGGTGGCACACTGTGCCAGGTTGCAGATTATGGCCATATGGCCAGGTAAATAAAAGTAAATATTTATTTTACAGGGGATTGGGGAAGGAGGAAGAACTTATATATTAATATGTTTTTCATATTTCTTCACCTTTGGTTGGCTTTATAACCCATAGGGATGGGTATTGAATGGAATGGAGTCAGGGAGAAAAATCAGGACAAAGTTCTTTTTTTGGGGAGGGCAGAACTTCAGCCAGGAAAAACATGGTTAGTAACTGAGTGGGTTTAAGACCAAATCTGAAGCACTGTTCCAGGGTATATACAGATGAATCTTATACATTTGAATTTTCCTGATTTGCATATCACTTTTCAGTCAAAACAAATAAGTTTTACCTTTTAGAGATGTTACAGACATTCTAGAGCTGTCCCTTGCATTCATGGACAGTTTAGCAGTATGGTATGCACAGATTATTGGAGCCCCACTATAGTCAGGCTTATGCCCCCTGCCCAGTGAAGCTGACTTCCATATCCTCATGCTCAGGCACATTATGACAAAGTGCAAAGGAGACTGCATGGGTGCGCACTATTGATATAAATGTTTTTTTATTACTATTTTATACATTATTAATAGAGAGTTTGAGATTAATGAAGGCCACCACTCAACTAACAAGGGCATTGTTAGTAGAACAGTGGCCTTCATTATTCTCCAACTCACCATCATAACATAAAATAGTAATAAAAAAGAACTCAGTTCATTTCAGGGATATGCCCAAGCACTCTGACCTATTGACATCATCTCTTAAAGACTCCTGCCTTTGGCTCTCTAGTACTCAAGAAAGAGACATGTTACTTATATCTGTACTTGGTGGGTTGTCTGTAGCAGCATGGCCATCATACCTCTCAACTGTCCCTGATTTTCAGGGATGTCCCTGATTTTGCCTCAACATTTTCCTTTGTCCCTCCTAAAATCTGTGTTTTTGTTACTGAACAGTGGGGATAGTAAGCACAAAATAATGACAAACATTAAAATTACAGACTTGTTGTTCTTCAGAAAATGCATTCCAACACTAATCCCTTTTCGTATCAACTTTCTGAGTGAATATTATCAATTTTTAAGATATGTCCCTGATTTGGGGTCTTTGTCCCTGATTTTTCTGAGCCTTGTCCCTGATTTGTGAGGTAGCTGTTGAGAGGTATGGTGGCCATACCCAGTACAGTGTGTGTGCATGGGGTGGGGGACTGCCATGTGGGTGTGTGTTGAGTTATTGCAACTTTTTGTGTTTGCACCTTAAACGCTGTTTACATGGAAGCATTCAAATCTATGGAGAGAAAATAGTAGGCATACAGGCCAGACAGAAGTAATTAAGTGGTTTTGTGGGTAAGTGTGTGTATTGGGGTGGAAGAACCACATGTGTTTCCATTGGCATGTGTGCTACAGTTCAAATGTGAAACTGAGATGAGGGAAAGAAGAAAATTGAAAAATATAGTAGTGGCTACAAGCATGCCATATGTGTGCAGATGTATTTAGCTATGTATTGAAGTACAAGCTAGCCAAATGTGTGCAGACAGTATGGCTTAGTGGTTAAAAGGCACTGAACTGCAAGTCAGGAGATTTGGAGGCAAGAAAACCTGGGTTTGAATCTCATCAACTCCCATTTGTGTATCAAGCCCTTATTAACAGCAACTGAAGCAAAGTATCATGCTCAAGCTCTGTTTAATTGTGAAATATGGTATCGCATTACATAGATAAACTAGAAATTCCACTGAACAAACTATTGAGAACCTGTCTAGGATTAAATAATTCTGTTACAGCTTTTTAATCTGTGCAGAGCTAGGTATTTCATGTATTAGAGCATTCTTTATGGCCAAGATGGTAAATTATTGGATCAAGGTGTCTCAACATGAACATACTAGGTTTACATATCTTTGTTTAAAAGAAAATATTCATGGATTAGCCTGGGATATCTAAGATCAGGCTGGCTTTCTTCAGTTTCCACATATTATCTATACCTAATTTGGATTTTCTCAAGAAATATAGGGATATAGATGTTACAATAAGCCTAAAATATCAAAAATTTGTGACTAATAAAGTTGTGAAATATTTTAAACTCAGAGACCTGGAAAATAATCTCAGGCAGAAACTTTCACCATGGACGAGGTTGAATGATAATTTTAATTTTTATAGGCACTGTTTAGATGTTTTAGTCAATCAGAACCAAAGAATCCAATATACTAAGTATAAGTTGGAACTATTTTCAAGCAATTTATTAGATGCAATATACAGGACAGATTATTCTAGACAAGCTAGATAGTGTTCATGATCCTGTTCCACTCTTTCTTCTACAGAAAACTTAAACATGTCATGTTTGAGTGCTCTTGATATAAATTCCTAGATAGAAATGGTTAATACCCTTATGTAACACAATTCAAACTACTGATCAAGATATACTTGAAGATTTTCTTTACTGTAAATGACGATTGAATAATCGGACAGTAGTCCAATATTTAGTATGTATTTCAAGAATTCATCTTAAACACAAAGGAGTCTAAGAAAAATGACTACAAATGCTCAAAATCATGCTGAGTTTGTAAACCACTTTTGATGCTGATGTGTAGAACAGTCTTTTAAGAAAGAGATATTGTATAATAACCTAGATTGTATTTGATATGTATGTAAAATGCTGTATTTTAAACATTTATTTATATTTGTTTTATTCTCACATATTGAAAAGGTCAAAGACAGATCAATAAATAAACTTAAACTAACACACTTCCATATAATGTGATAATGAGCAAGTCATTTAACGTTTCCATGTGCAGTTATCAGTGACCACTTGCTTTTGCATGCATACCACATGCATGCAGTCTTTTCCAATTTAAGATAAAAATCATGCTTTCCACATTTGCTTGCTGCACGCATGCCATATGCATGCAATCAGTGCCAATTTAGCATTTAAATCATATTTGCAGCACACATATCACTTGGTAGTTTCATGTGTGCATGAAAACATTTCATACAGTATAATTATTTCTGTAAGGGAATGAAAATCTGAGCTGACCCATTGCTGGAAGAGTAAAGTAATAAAGACAATACAATATCATTATGCAAATCTGTTACATGAGTTTTTTTAATTCTAAGAATGAAATAATCATAGATTCCAGCAACGAATCTACAACAGAAAACTATGCTAAAAACATTTTTAAAGAGACTACAAAATGTTAAAATATAAAGGCTTCTGCTAAAACACCACCATACAATCAAAATAGACAAGTTAAGTAGTGAATAAACTAAAGATCTACTGGCCCTCTTGTCCATACTCTATTGTTTAAATGGAGGATGGCCCCATGGAGGCCACTGATAGGCAGGAGATTTATAAACAGCAAGCCCAGCTACAATTCTGATGTTAGTAGGTCTGAAAATCCAGGTATAATAATGAGTTACTGCATGTGCCACACAGCTAACCTGTGGTAGTATTTAGTAGACATTAAGGTTGTTTTTATGTAATTGTGCCATGGGTATATGCATTGCACTCTAACACATTAAAGCTAGGGTTATGCTCACCTGATAGGCCGCTAGATGCACATCTGAACTAGTGATCAAATGTCTATCTTCCACCTATGCCCCTGCAGCTCTCATTGTCTTCAGTCAATTTGTGCATCCAAGAAGGTTGTAGCACAGTCACCTGAACTCCTGTACTTAACAATTTTCTTATTAAATTCAACTAATTCAAAGTAAGAGCTCCCATGTATATTAATCTTTACAGACTATGACTACTGTCCTACTTTAAATTTTAATATTTAGCACTTTTGAACTAACTGCCTTGTGGGTCAGTCTGGTGGCCACAGCATCTTGCTCGACAGGGTAATAGATTACTGTAAGGCTTTACTATCTTTCATCTACCAATACTCTACTAGCAATCCTATGCATGTGCAATGCCGCTGTTTAAAATTGGCACTGTTTATAATGTGGGCTCACATGAGACACCCCTTATCAGTGGGAGCACCATCAGTATGTGCATGCCTACAGCCCCTTATGAAGCAGAGGTTGCTTACCACAGGCACAAACCACTGTGTCTACAATGCCTAACTTCCTCTCAACTGCAGCAAGTTAATAAAGGCTAATACTGTCCCAAGGATTCTGGCAGTCATACCCCCTCGCTAGTGAGCATAACCAATGAGATCCAACTCAGTACAAGCAGGAACATAATATACACCCCAGTACAAGTTGCTAATAGCAGTGCAGTAGCTAATAACATCTAAATGTTATAGAACTGGGTCACTCATTACAACAATTATATTAAAGGACCTGTTCTTCCTGCCAGAAAACTCTGCGTTTATTGTTTTTACACCCTGACTATGAGTGTGTGGCAAAGAAACTTGAGAATGGCAAGAACTGAGGCTAGTCTACTGTAGTCACACCCGAGTAATTCTAAAAGAGTCATGTTATATAACAATCTAGCACCCACCACTTGGACAGTGTGATTATAGGCAGGAGAAGGTATGGGTGAAAACCTTAAAAATGTGTCAATGAAGGCATTCATAAGGTCATGTGAACTTTGCAAGATGGCTACCTTACCCTTCTTTGACCCCATCTTGCCCATCTCTTGATGTCAGCCCTCTCTCAATACATTGCTGTGTGTACGCTTAAATACATCACATACATGTAAATGAGACAAGTCATACTGTCATGTGTGCATGCATCAATCTGTGTTTGTGTGAGAAATTAAGGGTGGTCATCTTACTTGTAGTCCTACAGGTACACAGACCTACACATGCTCAGATCATGACTGTCACATTAATGACCATGCATGCACACACCACAGTGGCCATTATGGATCAAGGTATCATGTTTGGCCATTTTGTACTCTTTATCTACTGAACAGCCAATGGCGATACTATCCATTTCATTGTCCATTTTGTATATGTGGTCACTGATCACCCATGGCAGATACAAGGAGAATGGACATAATTTTATGAGGCTATGGCCTGTGGTGAACTAGCCAACTTCCAGTCATTATTTGCGGATATAGTTCCCTCACATTTTTATGTGATTTTGTATATGTTAAATGCCACAAGAAAATGCCCAGTGTTACTGAAAGGTCACAGGATGAGTGATAAGGTCTTGCAAAATATGTGACATTCGTAAGTGACCAAGGAAAACAGCTACTAGCCAGGAAGCTAAAAATTACATTTTCAAAGGGGATGGGAGTCCCTGGTTAGCTAATTGGTGTAATAATATCTCAGGATAAAAGAAGCTATCTCCCATGTCATAAGCCTTTAGGATCAAAAGGAGAAATGGTTTTAGACAGGAGGTGTCAGCAAGGTTACCACAGACTGAGTACATGTTTTTAGTAGTGCCACAAAGTGGTGATATGAGAACCCAAATAAGGAAATAAATAATTCCTTAAAATCGGGAAAGAGTTAGAGAGACACCTGCTGGCCTAAAGAGGAGGCCACCAGCTACAAACCAGAAAGGTTTTTTTTTTCTTCAGACTGCCAGAGGGACTATAAATATCCCTTGTAAACAGAAGCTCACTGCAATCCTAACTCTCCACACTCTCCTAACAAGACACAAAACAACCAACCAATGGTTGAAAAGGAAGAAAGGATTTCTCAGACTTCACTTATTCTTCTGGACTACAATTTACTACAAACTTAATGTAGAACTTTAGATAACAGTTATAGTGCATTTTCATGTGTATTTTCCACTTTTATTTGTGTTATTCTGTGACCAAAATGTTCTAAATCTTTTAGTTGTAGCTGTACGATTATTAATTATTTTAGTAAAACATTTGTTTTTATGAAACCTGCTTGAGCAAGATTTTCTATTGTGTGAGTTTGTGGGATGTTTAATAATATGTCACTAAACTGTTATTGCTAAGGGTGTCACCATAAACTACCAATTGAACAAGGGTCTACACAGGGAAATCTGGGTAAAAATAGAGAGAATACAAATGTCTCAAGGAACAGTCAGTGGGATTTTAACCAGGTCATTGCATGCCATGAGAGAAGACAAAATCAGGGTTACAAGGCTACCCTCAAGAGATTGTAATGTCTGGATCTTCTCTCTTTACATAACAACCAAGAAATGGTACTCATTTGACTATAAGACTCTAGCTTGGTATTTTACGCTTATCCAGAGGAAAGAGGGAGCCCTGGGCCTCATGGCAGGTGTTCAATCTTGACCTCAGTGAGCATTCTAGAAGGACATGGGTAGGCTATCCTGTTTTCCCTCCCTTTCATGGGTTACCTTAGGATGAGCACTGTGAGCTCAGTGGACCTGACCTCAGGAGTGGATCTGTGACAGATCTGGTATGCAGTGGTGGGACCCAAAAGATCTGGTAACATAGTGTTGTGATTCAAGAGATATTGGTAGCACAAGCATAACAGTTGGATTCAAGGCAGTGTACCAGATTAATAAACTGAAAACAATTCACACACAGTCAAGGCAGAGATCTGATAAAATATAATTTAGTTACAGTATAACGTCCCCTACTTGTTTTCATTTTTTTGGTTGTAAGCTAGTGTAGCAGTAGTTAGGAAGAAGATGGCTTCAACTACAGAGAATGCACTGCAGACCACCTAAGGCAGTTGCATCAGGAAAGAGGGGTCCAGTACAAGGAGGAACTAAACAGAACCTTGTGGAGGCTCCCATGACAGCCAATGAGCAAGCGATTGTCCTGATCCTTGAGTCACAGGAAGTGACTGAAGGGACCAGACCTTGTGTGTGGGGTTGCCAGCAAACATCACAGTGTCCAGTCCCGGGAGAAGGACAGCGAGACCATGGGGAACCCAGGGCCACAGAACAAGGGAAAGACCACCAAAAAGCTGGAGATGGAAGGGATCAGGCTGCAGCTACAGTTGAGGAAATTGGAGCTGGAATTCGAGCAGAGGAAGTTCAAAGCCCAGCAGCAGAGGGAGTTCAAGTAGAAGAGATTTGAACTAGAGATGCTGAAAAGAAAGGCAGCATCAGAGAGAGGCCAAGGAAAAGGAAAACAGCTTTACACAGAGGCTGAGAATAAAGAAAAACAGTGATAGAGGGAGTTTCATCTGAGAAGGTAAGTGGTAGGGGTGAACCTGAAACTCCAGGGCTGGGGTATAAGTATTCAAAATTAATAGCTGAATTTAAAGAGGGGATGATATGGATGAATTTTGAATTTATTTGAAAAGGTTTGTATCCAGGCCAAGGCACTGAGGAAGTCCTGAGCCGTCCAGCTATCCCTGCTATTTACTGGTTAAGGGCATGAGGTGTTAGCCCAATGGACAATCATGACAGTAGCAATTATGAGAAACTTAAAGCTGCTTTGCTTAAAAGTATGAACTGACTCCTGAGGCCTACAGGGTTAAATTCCAGAAACTCTGAAAGCCTGACATGAGCTTTGAGGAACCACCACAAAGCAACATCAGTTTTTAAAATGTTGGTGGGAGTGGGTGAAAGCAAACTCTGTAGGGAAAATTGAGGAAGTTGTACTTTTAGAGCAGTTCTTTTTGGCTTGCCCAGCAGAGTTGAAAACCTTGCTAGTGGACCGAGATCCAAAACAGCACAGCAAGCTGCTTAACTCTCAGACTGTATGCCAGGAGCAGGCATGCTCAGAAAGGAAGTGGGGCAGGTGTGTGAGGGCTGAAAGGGAAAGTGCACCTTCAAGGCAGCTAAAACCCTCACAGCCTCTGTAGAAAGGGAAGCCCAGGTTACCAAAAAGGATGTGTTAGAAAAAGAATGATGAATGCTGATTTTGTAATAGCCAGGACATCTTTCTAGACAGTGTCCTAAGAAAGCACAGAGTGGACAAAGTGGTGCTCAAACTGAGTTGGGTGCACTGTGTATTCCTGGAAGCATGCCTATAAACATGAGGGAGCACATACACTTGGTTACTGTAAATGGGTGCAGACCCATGGGTTAAGGGACACGGGCGCCTTACCTTAGTGAAAGTGGATTTGGTTGGGCCTGATCAGCTTATACCAAAGCAGTTTATAACCGAGAGGATTCACTGGGAGGAGAAAACTCTGCCACTTGCTAGTGCTCCCTTGACCTGGGGTGAGACAGAAGAGATGGTGCAAAAGTGGCAGTGACAGATAGCCTTACCCTGGGTGTGATTATAGGGAATTATCTACAGAAGGGGTGGTGTTCAGTTACCTGCAGTCAGATGGCAAAGGCCGATTGTAGTTCCCTGAACCCCTCAGCCCCTGTGGAAAGAATAGGAGGCTGGTTCCCAGCCTGTGTCTCCTGACTTGGAGATTAGTGAAAGAGAGGAGGATTTCCAAGTAGCAGTTCACAAAACAGCTACAGAAGGTTACTCTGAGGAGGGAGGAGGGAACAATGGTCAGAAGGTTAGGAATGGCTGTGCCCCTGAATGCCCTGATGCTAGAGCTATGGACCCCAGCTTAGAAACTGAAGGGACATGTCCCATGCCCTGTGAAATGTGAAGATTTTGTAACCGCTTGGAGAACTGACCCTAGTTTGACAGGCTGAGGGTTTGTGCAGAATCTGATGGAACAGGAGGTGACATAAGACATAGAGTATTTTGGGACAATGGACTGTTGTATTCACAGGATGTGAGGACAGAGGGGGGTGATGGGCAGGCAGCTTTGTCATTCCCCGGGTACCATGAGTGGTTGCTCATGATCGCTCATGATATCCCCATGTCTGGACATCTGGGCATTGCATGCACCATGCAGTGATTGGCCCAGAATTTCTATTTGCCCAATTTCACCCGGCAGATGAAGGAATATTGCAGGTTTTGCACCGTGCTAACAATAGGGAAGGCAGGTAGTAAAACCAAACCTGCCTTAATTCCCTTGTCCATTGTGGAGGAGCCATTCCAGAGGGTAGAAATGGATATTGTGGGACCTTGAGTAGCCTAAGCTCCTCCAGGAAAAGTTTATCCTGATGGTGGTCAATTACTCTACTGACACACAGAAGCAGTCGCCCTCACTCACTGATGACAGACTAAGTGGCAGACACCTTGCTAGGATTTTCTTCCATGTCAGGTTTCCACAGGAGGATATCACTGATTAAGGGTGTACCTTCATATCAGACCTGATGAAGTGTTTGTGGGAGAAGTGTGGGTAGCAGAACGCACAACACCTATCATGCACAAGCCAATGGGCTTGTGGAAAGGTTTAATGGTACTCTAAAATTGATGCTCCAAGTGTTTGTTGAACAGCATGGGAGGACTGGGAGAAATACCTTCCCCACCTATTGTTCACATACAGAGAGGTGCCCCAAGAGTCAACAGAGAGAGTTCTCCCTTCAAACTCTTATATGAACGTAGGGCTGCATGGGCCCCTCGACTTGATCTGAGAAGATGGAAGGCAAACATGCCACCCAGGGAACTCCCATAGTGGAGTATATCCTTACGCTTAGGGAGAAGCCGAAGGAGCTTATGGGGGTGGGGCCCAAAGCAACCAGTCAGCTGTACAGCAGAAACAAAAAGTCTGGTGCAACCTGCAAAGCCAGAGCTCACACGATAGCACAGGTCAGGAAGTAATGGTCCTAATTCCAGTCCAGAAGGACAAGCTGCAGGCTGAGTGGGTGGGACCATATAAGGTAGTCTGACAGGTCAGTGATGTAATTTATATTGTGGAACTGCCTGGCAGAAAACATGCCCATAGGATGTATCATGTCAACATGATGAGCTACCATATGCAAATAGGGCTGACATGGTATTTGGTGTGTAGTCCAGTGGAATGGATGGATGAGGAAAACCCCTTACTGGACTTGCTAGTGGAAAGCAAGTGGGAGTCCTCTGTGGGAACAATCAAACTGTTGCCCCAGTTGACCCCAGAACAGTCCCAGGAAGTGAGGGAGGTTTTAGAGGACTTTGCCCTTTGTTTACAGCCAAACCTGGATGAACACCCTTAGTGACACATGATGTAGACATGTGATGCAAGTGCCCATATGGTGGACAGCCAACCGAGTGTCTGAGGCCATCCTAAATGACATTAGAAGGGAGGTGGAGGAAATGCTGGATTTAGGGTAATTCAGAAATCCCACTGGGCATCACCCATAGTCCTTGTTCTCAAGCCAGATGGCTCACTAGCTTTTGTGTGGACTATCATGGACTCAACACAGTCTCAAAGTCTGATGCCCACCCAATGCCACCAACAGACATGTTCAGAGGGGTGACCTACCTTACCACCACTGACTTGATGAAAGGGTACTGGCAGGTGGAGTTACTGTAACTGTCAGAGCTAGAGATTGGTCAGCCTTCATTCCTCCAATAGGATTATTCAAGTTCCAGGTAATGCCTTTTGGAATGAATAATGCCCCGCCACCTTCCAAAGGTTGGTCAACCAGGTGTTACATGGTACTGAAAAGCACGCAGTGGCTTATCTGGATGATACTGCCATCTTTAGTGCCAGCTGAAAGGAACACTTGTCTCATCTGTAGGAAGTGTTGCACAGAATACAGAGGGCAGGGCTCACTGTCAAGGCTGAAAAGTGTCAGGTGGCTATAGCGGAGGTGGTATACCTAGGCCATGTAGTGAGGTGGGGCAACTTCACCCTAATCAAGCAAATATTGAGGCAATAGAAGCATGGCATACACCTGAAACACAGAAGAAGGTTAGGAGATTCCTAGGGACCACAGGTACTATTGAATGTTTGTGAAAATTACAGTACCCTGGCAGCTCCCCTATCTGGCCTGCTAAAGAAAAGAAAGCCCAAAAAGGTAGACTAAGAGTCAGACTGTGAATGAGCCTCACATGGCTGAAGGAGGCATTGTGCAGTGCCCCTGTGTTGGCCAGTCCAGATTATTGTAAGTAATTTGTAATCCAGAGAGATGTCTCAGATGTGGGGATTGAAGCTGTCCTCAGTCAGATATCTAATCAGGAAAAACACCCAATCATATACCTGAGCAAAATGTTACTTCCTGGGAGCAGGCACACTCCAATTATGGAAAAGGAGTGCCTTGCACTGGTATGGGCCCTGAAGAGATTAGAGCCATATCTATATGGGAGGCACTGAGCTACAGACCGATCATAACCCCTGGTGTGGCTAAATCAGATGGTACAACAAATGGTCATCTCTTAAGGTAGAGTATTTCCACCGACCTATGACATGACAATTACACATGGGCTAGATCAGCTAATGACAATGCAGATGGCTTATCTCACCAGTTAGAATAGTAACAGAATTTGTGAAAACCTTACTGTGCAGTAGGGGGTATGTTCCCACAAATTCAGTCTAAGGATGGAGGGATGTTGAGAACTAGCCAACTTCATGTCATTATTTGCAGGTATATTTCTGTCAAATATTTTTAATGTGATTTTGTATTTTAAATGCCACAAGAAAATGTCCAGTGTTACTGAAAGATCACAGGAAGAATGAAAAGGTCTTGTAAAATATGTGACATTCTATGTGACCAAGGAAAACAGCTACTAGCCAGGAAGCTAAAATTACATTTTCAAAGAGGATAAAAGTCCTGGTTAGCTAATTGGTGTAATAAAATCTCAGGATGAGAGTCGCTATCTCCCCGTCATAAACCTTTAAGATCAAAAGGAGAAATGGTTTTAGACAGGAAGTGTCAGCAAGGTTACCATCATCTGATTACATGTTTTAGTAGTGCCAGGAAGTGGTGATATGAGAACCTAAATAGGAAATAAATAATACCTTAAACTCTGAAAAGAGCAAGACAGACACCTGTGGGCCTAAAGAGGAGGCCACTAGCTATAAACCAAAAGGTTTTTTTCAGCAAGTCGAAGAACTATAAAACCAAGCAACAAGGTAGGTGTTGTGCTCAGGACCAGGGGAGGTGTAGAGCAATGGCCCAAGAAGAACAAAATAAAGACAAAGCCTACCAGCACTCCAGAGCCAGGAGTTTTTCTCTCACAACTCCATTGAAGGATATAGGCCACAAAACTGTACATTCCAAATAAGTAGATTTATTTAAAGCTTGAAATTAGCTAGATTAATCACACTGAGTACACAGACAACAGTACTTGCTGCAAAGATCAGGTGCCCCAGTGCCAGAGAGACTATAAATACCTCCTGTAAACAGAAGTTCAATGCAATGCACTTTGGGCACTCTCCTGGCAAGGCACAGAACAACCTGCCAGTGGCTGAAAAGGAAGAAAAGATTTTTCAGACTTCACTTATTCTTCTGGACTACAATTTACTACAAACTTAAGATAGAACTTTAGATAACAGTTACAATGTGTTTTTCATGTATATTTTCCACTTTTATTTGTGTTATTCTGTGACCAATATTTTCCAAATCTTTATTTGTAATTGTATTATTATTATTTAAGTATTTTAATAAAAACATTAGTTTTAAGGATCCTGCCTGAGCAAGATTTTTCATGTTGTGTGTGGTTGTGGGACATTTAATAATAATCTGTGACTAAACTGTTAATGCTAAGAGGTGTCACCATAAGCTACCAATTGAACAAAAGCCTGTACAGTGAAATCTGGGTAAAGACTGGGAGAATATGAAAATCTCAAGGAAGAGTCTATGGAGATTTGAATCAGGTTATTGCATGCCCATGGGAGAAGACAAAATCAGGGTTACAAGGCTACCTTGAAGAGATTGAAACATGGAACTTACCCTTATGTAACAGCCAAGAAAGGGTTCTCAGTTGGCTACTTGACTCGAGGCTGGTAATGTACCCTTAACCAGAGTAAGAGGGAGCCTTGGGTCTCATGGCAGGTGTTCAATCATGACCTCAGTGAGCATTCTAGAAGGACAAGGTGAGGGTATCCTGTTTTCCCCTCCTGTCATGGATTGCACTTAGGGAGGGAACTGTGAGCTCAGTGGACCTGACCATCAGGAGTGGATTCATGATAAGGCCACCACACAGTGAAGGCCCAAAGAAAGGGATTTGACCACAGTTTTACAACACTTGTAGAGACTGCCACATTTGCTTGGTTATGAGTATCATTTAGATAACAAAATGCAGGGCTACTCATGCACATATGCTGTCACTGCAATGTTTTTCTATGTTGTGGTCTTCACAGAAGATTAGACCAGAAAATGTACCATGTGCACTATTCCACCCTTCTGCATCATAATTATTGGCCCTCAATGTCCTGCCTGTGAAATTGAGGAAGTAACGTCCTCCCAGAATCACTTTACATCACTTGAGGTATCCACACAAAGAAAGGAACAGCATGGCATGTCAACCGATACCAAAATATTCATGATGCAGACAAAACAAACACCTGCAGCCATGAGGGATAACCAGCAAGCATGTATGTTAAGAATGATGGAGCAGCTTAAGAAAATGTCAAACCCAAAGCCTCAGAATCACACAAAACATCCAGAAAAATATATAATACAACAAATAACAACACAGTGCCAACCAGTAACACAACAGGAGCCATGCCAATAGCCATCCCAAATCCAGACCCACCTAACAATTCTCAAGACCCTATCCAGACAGAGACAAGGATCATCAGCTGAGTGATGTCTCTAACAATGAGTCTGAGAGGAATAGGAATCCATTTCAATGGAGGACCTTGCCAACATCAAAGCTATGGTCCTTGATTTGGTACCAGAGCTGATAAAATCAATTAAAACCACCACGGATTTGACCTACCTCCTAGACCAAATAGTAAACTGAATCCTTAATCCAGCAGGCACAAAAGCAACAAGATTTCTTCACTATATGCCCAGCTACAGATGATGCCATAGCCTAGGAATGGGAAGTGGTAGATTCAGCGTGAATCCCAAAAAGAGATCCCTCCATAGAATGTATCACATCCAGGAAGATAGACTAAAATGATGGTGCACCACACCAATGGACCCATTACATAGTGGCCCTGAACAAGAGAATCATCTTGCCAGTGGAAGGACAGTGGAGTTGAAGGACCCCACAGATAACACAATTGAAAGAAATGCTGAAAATGGTATTCAAATGGCCAGTCTAGCTGTCAGAGCCACCACTACAGCAATGTACTATATGTGGCCATAGCCAAATCAGATGGCTGGAGTAAGTGTGTTAGAAACTCACACCAAATTCCTAGGAGGCAGACCCAGCAGACTGCACCTTGCAAACAGCCAAGTACTTGGGTGGCATGATCCTAGACACCCTAAAACTGAATGCAAAGAAAGTGACAGAGACAAAACACAACCAGGAGGCCCCTATGACAATGAGTAAAAGTTTATTTTCTTAATGTGAACCTTTTATTGAAACTTTTCAAAACACAACAAACAAGGTCAACAAAATACATGCCAGAAATGCTAAAGACATAAGGAAGTGCAACCAACAAGAACTCAGAATAACAATACATATAAATAGCATGTAGCAACACTCACTATATAGGTAAGAGACAAATATTCTAATTAATAGATAGACAGGTGGATGAGATGATGATGGTGATAAA
This sequence comes from Neoceratodus forsteri, assembly GCA_016271365.2. Taxonomy (NCBI): domain Eukaryota; kingdom Metazoa; phylum Chordata; order Ceratodontiformes; family Ceratodontidae; genus Neoceratodus; species Neoceratodus forsteri. The sequence goes on along the minus strand of CM057457.1, from coordinate 94,673,678 downwards.
TATGAACCATATTTAATGAAAACTAACAAACAGGATATCCCTGTAACTTAGGAAACTATTGGGGAGTCAACAAATTGAGGTGGGGGGGCAGAACATAGATGTGAATCTAAGAATAAGTTCCATTTGTTATGATAAAGCTCTAGCAATCCTACAGCTGTATAAGATAGTATTTTAATGAGGGCCAGTCTAGATAAGGCTGAGTGTCATCTAAGAATTGAAGAGAGAGTGGATTGGTTCCATGCCATGAGTAACAGTCATTTGGCTTCCATAAGTGCCACCAAGAGCCAGCGCGCAGAGGTTTAGATATAAAAGAAACCACAGCAGGGATACCCAGTAGCACTAAATCAGGATAAGTTGGAATGGGCACCTCAATACCCTGGAGCAGTCTGCTAAAATAGCTACTACCACTCAGTAAGCTTTGGGCAACTCCAAAGTATATGGAGAAGTCCAGTGGCAGATTGGGAGCATCTCCACCATGCAGAGTTCAGAGGTAGAGCCATAGAGTATATAATTTTAGGTGTTCTGTGCCACCTATGAAAAATGTTCAAGTGTATTACAGTAGATGGCTCTGGCATCCCTGAAAGCCTGGTGTGCCATGACTCAAAGTTTCTACTATATAAAAACTTCCATTCAAAAGTGGTCATCTGATTGGGGAAGGACTGAAATAATTCCTCAGTCAGAGACAAGGTAAATGATATATTAAAAGAAAACACAATCCACACACCTCCCATCATACTAAAACTGCTTTTGAGGCACTAGCAGATTTAACCAAAACAAAAATCAGGAATGAGGAAATGTTCATGATAGAAACTCATCTATCTATATCTGCTCAGCCTAGTCTGTCAACAATACCAACTTCAAGAGCAAAACTGGCTCCTCAAGAATCATGTTCAGCAACAGAGGAAGAAGCAACAAATCACCTCACCAATGACTAACAGCACACTTCACTCAGTTCAGCACCACCCACAGACAAGACACATGAACAGTATCAACCTCAACCCTGTTTGGGAGGTTGATTCATGATGGGAAGTGAATCTTCTAAATAAACTACCAAAATTGTTGCAAGGTCGTATAGTGGTGAGGGAAACTTGAATTGCCTGTGTATGCTCAGTGGATATTTCTAGGATTTGATGGTTTTAATGCTTGTACAGTAGTGGAGGACAAACTCTTAGAGTTGTGGTATTGTGGTGCTTGAAATACTCCTCTGTTGTTTGGGAAGCTGATTATTGATGTGAAGGGTTTTGCAGGGTTGATGATCTCTTGTCAACTGCTTGGGTTTAGCTTGAACACCTAACAACCCAAGGCATACTTGTATACTTACTGTCAGAATACAGCTGAAATAGCCAGTGTTATTAGATTCTCTCACTTGGGTAGGAAGTGCATTCTAACCTTATCTGGTACTACTTAAATTTCTCTCTCACCAATACAGTTCTTTGTAGGATGTGGTTCAGGGGTGAAGCACTCAGTTGTGGGGACTGTGGGTCACATGAAATATTGTAAAGATGTATGACACACTGACTCTGCTGCACTAGAGCTCTGTTAGGTACTTTTGCCTATTTTATGAAACATTTGCTTCTGTTTGTGTTCTTTGTGTTTATGAACTGTTGAGCCCTGTTTCCTTCAGGAACAGGTAGAGGGGCGTGACAAGTTCCGCCAGTGAGAGGGCCACATTACTAAACACCCAAAACTCCAGTTGTTATTTTGGGAGCTAGTAAATAGCATCAGAGTCAGATTCACAAAGTCTGTGGAACTTGTTCACTTATATTTGCAATATCATTTGTTTTACTAATCTCGGCATCCGTAGTGCTAGTGGGTTGACCCCTGAGAACTCTTCTGGGACATCACCACTATTAAGGGAGGCCTGCTGTGAGCTGGGTGAGCTGAGCAGGGCGAGCGCCATCGTGTGTGTGAAGATCGGCAGGTAAAGACACGCATATCTGTGCGTGTTTTTGCATGTTTGGCGAGGTAGCGTAGCACCAAGGCAAGGTAGGATATCAACTATAGTAGAAGAAAACCTACAACTACTGTCCATCGTGGTGCTTGTAAGTAAGTTCCTACATACTAATGTCCTAAGTATAGGCACATTTCCTACTGATATTAGAGCCTCTCCAAGTTAATATGGCAACTAAAATTACAACCGCCAATGGAAAGGAAGGGGTCCAATGTAACAGATGTTTAATGTATCTTATAGGAGTGCACTGGAGTCCCTATCTGTGTTTATTTGCACAAAATGTAGGCATAATAAAGAATTATTACATGATATCTCCTATTTAATTCCTGTATGCTTGAGTTAGAATTAAGTCAGAAGGATATGACCTGGCTCCTTAAATCAGTTCACACTAGCAGCCAGGATAATCCCCCAATAATGAATTCATGGTAACTATTCCTAATGCCTCTTCACTTGGTATAACTGGTAATGGTTACTTAGTCCATCCTGTTAGTCACAACATACCCACAATTCTCCCCAATGGTCTCCCTCTGACATAGGCAACAGAAAGCGATGAGAGAAGATGATCATAACATAGGATCAGATGATAGATGGTAAGAAATTCAAAGCAAGCTACCACTAAAAAGGGTAAAAAGTCAACACTTTTATGTTGAGTATGGACAATAGATATGAGCCCCTATTGCATTTAAAGGATGGAAACCCCAGTCACTCTAATCCAACACCATCTGGTGTTACCGAATCCCTGGGTAATGATGGTATGAAAACATACTAACCCCTCGGACTTGTCACTCAGACATATGTCAACGACACGTAAGGATATCCCCTAGTATACCTGGTGACCTTATTAATTTAATGGATATTACTTCTGCCCCAACTGTGACTACTGCTCAAAATAAAACAGGTAATATAAAAATACAAGGCAGACTTCTGTTATCAGAGACTCTATCATAAAACATCTTGATAGAGCCATTTTTAATCCTAATAAAGCTAATCGGTCTTGTTCTTCCTTTTCAGGTGCAAATCTTCAAGCCATTACAAATATGCTTCCTACTATTTTTTCCGATAGAGGGAAACCCCGGTAATTATTCATGCAGGGGCTAACGGCATCATTAGAGAAGATGAACTCAGTGTTAAACAACACACTGTGGCACTAACAAATATCCTAATCAAAATGGGTGTGGCATTTCAATATCTGAAATTCTTCCAATACCTAGAGCAGCTACTTCAGTAAATCTGAAAATTCAACAATTTAATGAATGGCTGAGGAAGTGGTGTGAATCAACAACTTACATGTATCACACACTGGGAAGAGTTTTCAGATCATTTTGAACCATTGTGTGGGGATGGTCTGCATTTTAGCAGACGAGGCACAACGCCTCCTTGGGAAACAATTTGCTAATCATATAAACACACGGTTAAACTAGATACTCAGTGGAGAGACATGTTACATCTGCCTCTCTTAACGTTAAATTAGACAACACATCGATTATCTTGGCAAGTGCTCAACACTAGAAATTCCTTTATTTTAACACTAAAGGACTAAAAATAAGGTAGATGAGCTCAAATCCAGAGTTTTCATGATAAAGTCCATGTTATTGCTATTACTAAAACATGGGGTGATGAGAAAGTAACTTGGGACTATATTATACCAGGATTTAAACACTATACCTGAATAGGTCAAACAGAATAGGTGGTGGTGTCGCTTTATTAGTTAATAGTGCTGCTGATTCAGTAGAGATCTCAGATAAAATCAAAACCCTGACTTAAACATCGAATCAATTTGGGTCAAAGTACTTTCAGATGTCGAGAATGTTATACATCGTGGTTTGCTATAGACCTCCCAGTGCTGATATAACAATTATTGAGGGTACCATTACTGAATTTGAAAACTCTTGTGAACTTGGCAGTATGATATGTATGGGTGATCTCAATTTAGGTGATATATCATGGGATACTGGTCATGCCCACACAAGTGCAGGTAAAAACTTTTCCCTGCTCCCATCAGCTTAGCCTCCAGCAATGCATTTCATTATTCACCAGAGGGAATAACATTTTAGATTTAGGCCAGATATTCAAAGCCCAGCACCAGGTGCAAAGCCATTGTGTTGGACTAGCGCTGACCTTGCGCCCGACTGCAATATTGAAAAGTACAGTTAGCCAGAGCTAGGTGTTGGCGCCGACACTAACCATAATTTATGCAGGGAGGGACAGAGGAGGGGGCCCTGAATGCTGGTGCACTGGCATATTCAAAGCATAGTGCCATGCTACAGGCATTAGCATGACCTGTAGCGCGCTGAGTTACCGCTAGGGAAAAGCTGCTTTTAATGCAGCCATTAGCGGCGGTGCCCCAAACCCCCATCATGAAACTGACCCTCCTGTCCAGCAACAGCAAACCGAATCCCTGGAATACTAGTGGTCCCTCCCCATCACAATCCCGACCCTCAGCCATAGAATAGACATCGCTCTGGAGTCTAGTGTCCCCACCCCCAAACACGATCCCAGCCCCTGCTCCTGTATAATATAGTCTTCCTGGTAGTCTAGTGTCCCCTCCAGCATCGTATCCCAACCCCGCTCCCCATAATAGTCTCCTGGTAATCTAGAGCCCCCTAGCATATCCCGACCTGCTCCTCTATAATATAGTCTCCTGGTAGTCTAGTGTTCTCCACAAGCACGTATTCTGATCCTGTGCCTGTCTGTGTAACCATTTCCTGCTGGTCTAGTGTTCACCACCCGTAGTGACGGTTCGATCTTCCAACAATCACTTACTAATGGAGTTGGTGGTTGCCCAGTTTTCTGTCATTGCTTCACTACAGTTAGTGCCGACTGAGGGATGAATGTGCTATACTGCATTCATTACAGTACAGCGCTTCATTCCTCAGTCAGTGACCGCCATGGTGGTGAGAGGAGGGCTGATCCAGTCACCATCTCCATTCATGGGTGGTTGTTGGGAGGAGCGGGGCCATATTACTGCTGGGTGGGGAACACTAAACCACCAGGGAAATGGTTGCAATAGATGGGCACAGGGTCGGATATGTGCTTGGGGGACACTAGACTGCCAGGGAGACTATATTATATGGGGAATGGGGTCAGGATACGTGGTTGGGGGACACTAGACTACCAGGGAAATGGTTGCATCTCTACTGGGAACAGGGTCAGGGATCATGATGGGGATGGGACCACTAGACTACTAGGGAATACATGCATTCAAGCTGCTACAGGGTTGGGAATCCTGATGGGAGGGGCACTAGACTACCAGGAATACTATTAATGCAGGGCTGCTCATGGGTTGGGTATCACAATGGGGTGTTACCTATAGGTACAGAGCCATGACAGCACAGATGGACTGCAGAGCCCACCCAGCCTTCCCAGTCCCCTGCAGCAATGTGTTGTTGTGGAGCCTAGTGTGCTTATGGCCTACATCCCTCCTCCTTGCCACATGCCTGTTCCATGCAGTCGTGTCTTACCCCCACTATTATGGCACCCACCACTGCTGTGGGGTGCCACTGTTGTCATGGGGGCTGTCATCCAGTGCATGTTTGGACCCAGGAAGTATATATATATATCTTGTGTGTGTGTGTGTGTATATATATATATACAGGTATATATATATATATATATATATATAGATATGATGGTTGAGTGATATAGAATATTGTCATTTGCAGAGTGAGGCATGGATATCTCACTGAAAGCCAAGGCACGAGTGGAGATATCCATGCCTCACGAGGCAAGGGTGATAATATTTTACATATCCCACTCAGCCCCATCATGTGTCTGATTTATACAATAGGTATTTGTTGGCTATTTGTGTTCAAGGTCCGAAAATGTGTTATTTTATTTCTAAGTGTTGCTGCGCCATGGAGGCTGTATTGGTAATGGGGAGTGCTGTTTTTATGAATGAGTCTGTTGTTGGATTGGCTATCGTTGATAGTAGTGGTTTTTCATTGGTATCTGCGTGATTTTGTGTAGAAATGTATCGTATTGGTTGCTATTTGTTTTATACCATTGGTCAGTAGCAGTGATTGATAGCGGAGTTGTGTTTTGATTGGTTTGTGAGTGAGAGGGCATGTATTTCTTTTGAAGAAGACTTCCGTGTTTGAGGCTCGGTTTGCCGTGAAAGAGACTGTAAATAAGTTTATTTATTTAATTTTACACCTTATGTATGTGTTGTGTTACTTTATTTTCCAAGATGGGGTGCTTGTGTGAGTTTCTTTTCAGTTTGTGAATGGACTTGTTCACGGTTTCGAGTTCAGAGTTTTGCCAATGCTGCTGCATTTCAAGTATTTGTTATTATTTTGCATTGCTATCAGAGAAAATTTGCTTTGCTTTCTTGTGAGGAGGGCTGTTGTTTTCATGGTTTGCATGTTCGATAGACCTGTCCGCATTCACATTTGTATTTCTGTAACTGAGCACCATGCAATGCTTTTTACTGTTAATGTGTGTAATTAGAAACAGCAGTGAAGTCAGTAGCATGTGAAACTCGAGCTGCTTTAACATTTTAACTATAACAGGTGAATGTGATTTGCTTCAGTTGCTAGGATACTGTAATGCCTGCACATCTTTTCCTGATGACATAGCTACTGTGAAAATATCACTTGCTGACATAGGAAGTGTGTGTGTAAATTTAAATATCTACCACAGTTCCTACATCACTAAGATTTATCTCACTCTAGTGAGAATACATGTTTTTATCTGCAACGCTTATCAGCCACTCCTATGTATAAATATATATATAGTGTGTGTGTATATATATATATATATATACACACACACACACATACCTATATATATAGATATATATCTATATCTGTATATATATATATATATATATATATATGCATATATACCCAGATATATACATGGATGCATATCTATATCGATATGTTGCAGGATATGTCTTTATATACTGTTCTGGACTGCTTGTAGTGCTGCAGGGGTCAGATGTATGCACGGCTTGTGCCTGCCAGCACCCAGATCCTGCAGCATCCAGCCTGTACTTCCATGCCGACTCAACAGGGATGCTGTGAGCATGCTTGACCTGCTGCATCCAGCCTGTACTTCCATTCCGACCAAAAGGAGGAGCTGTCTGCTTCATGCTGTAGCACCGGCAAACTGCATGGTAATGTATGCTAAGCAACGGTTAATGAGATGCATTTGTACCTGTTTGCCCACAGATTATCTAAGTAGGCTAATTTGCATGGGAGTTTTGAATATGGTTCCGTTTGCCCAGGGCTATCCAGTTTGCCCCAGGCTAATGTGTTAGCACTGTGCATTCAGGTTAGCCTGGGCAAACCACATCAGCGTAGCACAGTTCTGCAGTGTGTGGCTTGCATTGTTGTTTGCAGGTGTTGTGGGTCTGCTCCGTGCATTCACACACAATGTTCTCCACCTGCAACACTGGCTTGCCTCCAGGGTGTACTGGGCTGCAGTTGCAGTGTGCACTTCCTGTTGCTATATTCAGTGCTGTCTTATTCCTGGGCCATGTTTGCCCTGCACTTCAGACCAGTTTGCCCAGCTTCTTCGCATACTATATTCAGCAGGGTTAGCACTGGGCTATTCCATTTGAATATGGTGGGTGATTTGGGCTAGGCAATATTTGCACGCTAGGCAGTGCTACTAGAGGCTTGGGGCAAAGTTTTGAATATCTGGCCTTAGTCTTTTATAGCAACTATCTCAATATACATGATGTTTGTATTCTACCCCTATCTGTAATAATGATCACAATTCCTTTAATTTTTCTTTAAATCATTACTTTTCTAAAAATACCAACAAGACTAAACTCTATCTGTACAGCAAAGCAGACTTACAAAGTATTATAGCCGCATTAGTGGGTATCGACTGGGATAACCAGAGCTCCTCATTAGATTTTGAAGATAGTTGGAACTTTCTGTTGACTACAGTACTGACCCAAAGACATAGATATATCCCTTTATATTTAAATATAGCCAAAGGAGGCATAAGCCTAAATGGTTGTCAACACAAATTCAACGGGTACTGAGAAAAAACTAAAAAACATTCAGTATATTTAAAATCCTGGACAAAGGAGAACTGGTCAGCATATCTTAAGACTCCTCAAAATGTATGGCTATGATAAAGAAAGCAAAACAAATTGGAATTTAACCTTACAAGTAATGCCAATAAAGATAATGGAAGTTATTTTAATCATACATTAATTATCTTCAAAACCTACCTGTCAGGTAGGCCCTTATCACATAATTCAAATATCTGTCATGATCCCCTAGAAATGGCTAATATCCTGAATCAAAATATTGTGACATCTTCTGCACCAAACCAAGCAGAAAAGATGTTAATATAACATTAGATAATAGTCCTCCTTTATCACTATCCGAGGATATGATTCGGGAGAAACTTCTCTCACTAAAAGACAAATATTCCCTGGGCCAGACGAAATTAGTGGTCATAGAGCTTATCCTTTACGCTTACTGTTTGACTATTGCTTACAGGCCCATTTTGTACCCAAGGAGTGAAAGACTGCACATGTTATACCAATTCAAAAGAAAGGCCCTTGTTCTCACTGGGAAAATTATAGACCTATTAGTTTAACATCAACAGTCAGTAACGTATCAAATCATCATCAAAGACCTTATAAGTGATACTACTGACACTATTGATAAGGAACAACATGGGTTTAAAAAGGGCAGAGGCTGTCTAAGTAATTTAATGTGTTTCTATGACAATGTTAGTAGGAATAGAGATATGGGTATTCCATATTCCATATGACATCATTTATCTTGATTTTAGCAAGGTATTCGATGTTATGGCTCATCATGCCTTGGTAGTCAAACTTTAGATACCAACATAAACAGATATATTGTCAAATGTATTGATAATTGGTTGGCACATATATTACAGAAGGTTCTAATTAATGGTCAACTATCAGACTTTGGGCTCGTTATTAATGGAGTCCCTCAGGGTCTGTATTGGGCCCCCGTCTTTTCTAAATATTTATAGCAGACTTTACAAAAATTGTCTGTCAGCCTCAATCAAATATGCCAAAGATGTTAAACTTGGTGGGCCCTGTAATAGTGAAAATAATATTTCTAGAAGTCAGCAAGATCCAAATAGCATATCTCATTGGGTCAAAGTCTGGGGTATGAGACTTAATGCCTCAGAATGTAAGGTAGATGCACGTTGGCTTTAACAATCCTTCAGCCGTGTATTTGTTAAATGAGAACCCATTGACAAGCACTACTGATGAAAAAGACCTAGGTATATATATAGCTAATGATCTAGGTATAAAACAGACTAATGAGGCCATTATTAGAAGAAATCAAGTAATATGGCCAATTAAAAGAAACATCAAATCGAGAAATCCTGAAGTAATGCTACCATTGTTCAGAGCTTATGCTAGACCCCATTTAGAGTACTCATCTCAACTCTGGAGTCCATATAAAACTAGGAGAAAGTTTCTCTGGAAAAATCCAGAGAAATGTACAAAAAATATAACTGGACTATCTAATGTTCCATATAAAAATGTCTAATAGATCTCAATCTTATGCCATTATCACTTAGACGCCTTCGGGTGATCTAATCTGTATGTTTGATATTGTTAATGACCCTTATCTGTTTACTCAAATGGGTTTCATGTTCAAAAATAATGCCTACAACACCAGAGTCACCCACTCCAGATAACTAGGGCAAAATGTTAATCACACATCACGAAAGTATTTTACACTCAGAGGATTATCAATCCTTGAATAACCTAACATTTGAAATTATCGCAAGTGAAAATAGACTAACATTTAAGAATCCTGGATAAATTTATTATCAACAAAGCCAACTTTGGCTATCATAATTAATTCAGGTGTGGTTATGGGCCTCACAACCCCTTTGCACCTTAACCACCTTAGTATGAACCTTAGTATGAACCACTCACCTCCAGGAAGAACTCTGAATACAGGACACTGCCCTTCTGCAGGACCACAGCAGACCTCTGTGCTCAGCTGGTAGCAGCCAGGATAGAAATTACCCAGTTGCACACTTAGCTCAGCAGGGGCCTACCCTCACCCCCACTCCCACTCCCACAGAGATCCACTGGTCTAGGAGGGTGGAGGGTGGTGGGGCTTGGGAGAGAGAAGGGTAACCTTAAATAAGTTGTCCAGCCCAGTTACATCCAGACAGCAAATCATTTCACACCCCAGAGGAGGCTCATGCTCCTCACTCTGCAAGGGGGACTCCGAGTCAGTCTCGGTGATGAGCCAGACAGCACATTGGCATCAAGGAGGGTAAGATATAAAGAAGGTCCTAGTGAACAGGACTCAATGGTTAGAGGCATGAATAGGGTGCGGAGTAGCAGATGGAGGAGGGTTGGTCCGATGCCTGCCTGGAGCATCAGCCAACTAGGACTTAGAATAGGGAGGATGGTGGAGTGGAGGAGCTAGGAGTTCTGGTGCACATAGGTACCAATGTTCTGGCCAACCAGTTGGTACAGGCAGTGAAGCAGAGCTTCCATAGACTGGGACACAGATTGGCAGCAGATTCAACTTCCTGGCTCTTCTAAAGTCCTCCTGTGTGGGGCCAGGCAGGAAGGCAGGACAGGATTAGGGTACTGAGATGGTGGAATTCAGTAGTTGGCTCAAGGGGTGGTGTCAGAACTGGGGGTACCACTTTGTAGGGACTGGGGAAGTTTCAGGACAGATGACTCTTCAAAGTGATGGGCTTCACCTGACACAGAGGGGCCAGCACACTGAGGCAGAGGTTTGAAGTCTATATCAGGCATTTAAATGGATTGCAGGGGTTCCAGATCAAGAGGATCCACAGTGGAGGGTAAGCAGAAGAGGATTCAAGATAGTACTACTGGACACCCAGGGATGGTAACAGAATACAGGTACAGGGAACTCTGTATGTGTTATGGGACCAAGAGGAGGGACAGTCATGAGAGGAAAACTGCAGGCAAAGACACTAAGAGAGGGAGAGAAAACAGTAGGCAGATGGACAGAAGCAGAGTCACAGCAGGGGTCAAGTGGAAGGGGTATGCATTAGTGCCAGGAGCCTGGGGAGCAAAGTTAGTGAGCTCCAAGCAATGATGGCAACACTGAGGTGGACCTTGTGACCATCACAGAAACATGGGACACATAAAATAACAACTGGAAGATGGCGGTCCATGGATATAGATTATTCAGAAGAGATTGAAGGACAGATGGGGAGGCCTTATGTTAGGGAGGACATCGAGGTGACTAAAGATGGGAGCATTAGGGTAAAGTTGGTGAAACTGAGTGCATATAGTTGCAACTTATGATAGGGAAACAGAGTCTTTATGGTTGCAATTCATGGTGGCCTCAGGCAGGAAGATAAGATATGGGGTAGTCTATAGGCCCTTGGTAAAGAGGAGGAAAGGGACAGAGAACTTGAGAGGAACTTAAAAGAGAGGTAGCAAGGGGAGTTGGTAGTGGTGGGGACCAAACTTCCCAGATATCGACTGGGACGTCTTGGTGGCTAAGAGTAACAGGAGTCATTCATTGCTGGATGCCTTTCAGGAGTGTTTGCTGGTACAACTAATTAAGGAACCCACCAGGCAGTTCACAGTCCTAGATGTGTTACTCACTAACACAGGGTTAGTAGGTGCCTTGAGACTGGGGAAATACTGGGGAATAGCACCACAGATCTGTGTGGTTTGAACTTGACCTAGGGGCTGGTAAGCCACACTCGAGAACTGAAATCTTAATTTTAGAAGGGCAGTCATTGATAAAATGAGGTAACTGGTCAGGAGAACTTAGTAGGAGTGGAGGGCATAGTCATGGTGGAGGAAAAATGGAACACAATCAAGGGAGCTATCCCTGAGGCATTGAAGACATTCGTAAATGTAGTGACAAAGAAAATAGGTTGAAGAAACCACTATGTTTCTCACCTACAGTCAGGAAACAGTCAGGCCAAAAAGGCAGCCTTTTATAAATATAAAGACAAGACCAGCCCGGTGGTGCTGGGGGCTGAGGTGTTGGATGCCTTTCTCGTGCACACCAGCAACCCATGTTTGGGAATGAACACAGGCCACTGGGAGTCGGTAGGCGGAGAAGGATTGAGCTTCTGATGGACTGCCTCCTTCTCCGGAAGGGGTGTTCTCAGTGGTCAGCACCTGCCTGCTCCCTAGCACAGGCTGGGGATAGGCACCATGCTGCAGAAGGGGAAGATTTGAGACAACTGTTAGGAGGGAGTGCATGTAGATCGAGCACTCTTTGCCTGCCTCCCTCGACTCCTGGGAAGAGAAAACCAGGAAGCAAGATGCTGCAGCAGAATGGTGGAGGGCAAATTGCAGGCTCTGCTCTCGGCCGCCATGGAATTGGCCTCACTGAATCCGTCTCTGGTGGGGTTGGGGAACCCTGCTGGCCACATGGGGGAAAGCCCTGGGAGTTCGGGCCAGATGGTGGACGCTGTGTATTGGCTGGGGCTGCCTCCAGAGGACAGCCAGCAAGTTTAAAAGATAGCACAAAATGAATAAATAAATGCAAGACAAGCTCGGAGAGGCAGAATGGGAGGAATATCTTCAGAAACCAGGGAGGCAAAGAAGACCATCAGGAGGAGAAAGCAGACACAGATCTGCGATCACAGAGGGGGTAAAGAATGGAGAAAACTATTTTTTTTAGATATATTAGTGAAAAATATAAAAGGGGAAGGATCGAACAGCTATTGGAGGAGGGTAGAATGATAAAAGAGGATGGGCAAAGGCCACCATTCTGAATGACTATTTTTATTTATTTTATTTATTTATTTAGTATTTGTTGACCGGGTAAATGCACTAGACAAATCCTGCCTATTTCCAGGCACGACCGGGAGGGGATACAGATGAATGCCAACTGACTGTGAACTAGATTAAGCTGTTGGTGGTATTTTTAGTGAATGAGGGAAATTTGGCCAGGATACTGGGGACATTCCCTACTCCACCAGGGGCTCTTCTTCCTGTGTGCAGGAATGGAGGAGCACAGTTTGAAGCCGGACTGAGGAGGAAGTGCTGATGTGGCAGGAGATGGCTGACCACAAGTTTGGAACAGAACTTTGAGGAGACTATGGAGACAGGGATATGGATTCAGTCCCTGCATCACAAAGTATGGATACTTTTATGGATATTTCTGGGTCAGTACAGAAATCTGAGGAGCATGTTAGCCCTACTGAGGGTCTAGAGTATGTGCAGCTTCAATCTACAGAAATGGAGAAATTACCTGGACAACAGGAGACAGTTGCAGAAGTTTTGAACCCTACTGTATTGGATTTGTTGTAGTGAGAAGAGGAGCAGCATCTACAGGCCCGCCAGATACTGTTGGCATAAATAGCTGACGCTCTACAAAGGATGCATCGATATCACAAGCATTAACAGATATGGAGATGAAACGACAAAGCTGAATACATCTCAGAACCTGCAAAATATTGCTCCCCAGACTTGGGATTTGAGTGGCAGGATAGTGACAATGACTGTATGACTAACTCAGTGAAAATGTCTGTGGGGAACATGTGAGGAATGGGAACCGAGGGTGCTAACCCAGCCTAAGACAGCCCATAGTAACATTAGATAGCTTACCTGATCTTGATGCACTCGCTGGAGGTGAAAATATGCAAGGTACAGAGAAACAAAAATAGATTTGCAGCTTGGTCTTAATTGTGATGAAGCAGTAACATTAGAAATTGGACAAGATGAAACCTGGTCGGCTGAAAAGGCTTCACTGCAGTGGGCTGGGAAAGAAACCCTACAAATGGCAATGGGTCTCGGGACTTCCCATATGAACATTTGAAGACAAGGAGACTAGGCAGGCTGAGGTTCCTGCAACTACTCATCACGGAGAGACCCTTTACCTCTGGAACTCCCAGAGGAGTTGTTGTTAACCCAAAATCCTATCTTAAACATACCAGGATCATCGACAACTTTGTTGCCGCGATAACCCAACACTGAAACCCTTGCCTGTCACTGGGTCCCAAGCTAGAGTAAATAAATGTCATATTCTGCGGTTACTCAAGGACCATCAGTAAACCTAAGGGATTGCCTCCATGAGGCCCTATGCAGCCAGCTAAACGGCATAATGCAGTTAGACTGCGCTACCTTGGAAGTCTAACAGAAGCCCCAGATAGGTTGTATGTTGCTAGAAAACTACTGAAAGATTCACTGAATTTTTTCGCAAATGAAGTACATGCACTGATTCATGTGTCCGGGAAACGACATTTGATGTCAGTTTCAAGACACAGCAAGGGCTGGAAAGATTTTGGCTGAAATACCATAAATTACAAAAGACCCCATTATGGACACCTTTTCTGTTCTGCTCCTATCTAGGCCCACCCAGAGTTCAATAACTGTTTTATTTAGAAGTGAGGAGTCAGTATGAATGACCTGACACACTGGCTTAAAGCACGATGTACTGTACTTTGGATCCAGAAGTATTTTGATTCTGAACAGTTGTGGACTTGAAGGATGGAGGGTGCGTAGTCATGCTCAAAATAACAGACACAGAGTTGGCTCATCTCCCAATAGTTTCTTTTTGGGTAGGGATAGAGGGGTCCTTTTATTCGGCAGCCCAAAGCATGCTACTGCTGTGGGTCAGTAGCACATTTAAGTAGTGCATGTGACCAGATAAAATGTACGGTCTGTGGGGAACTGGAGCATTCGGGTTTTCACTGTGTTGAACAGGAAAGATGTAACCTATGTGACGCCTTGGCCATAACTTTCAATCTTGCCAATGGGCTGCACAATGTGCCTGAGTTGGCTGATGGCCGCGGAACAAAGGCTATATATAACCCTAGCCCAAAACAGAGAATCTTTGCCCAGAAGGATCAAGGGAGGGGGAAGAGAGGATTTGGCTGAACAGAGAAGGGAGAAGAGGGCTATTCCTGACACACTGGCACTAAATATTCCTATGACTTCAAACCAGACTCCACAGTTTGATAATTCCAGGATTTCCTCCCTCCCATGTCTCAACCAGTAAAACCACAGACAATGGAGTTAGAGTTTAATTGAAGAAACTCCACAGATAGGAGCCCCTGATAGTGTGAAGGAGCCTCAAACCACAGTGTTGTCTTCTCCCTGACTTAAGGTTAGCAAAGAAGCCTGGAATGGAAATAATGGGGCCACCCCTCCACCTCAACAAACAGGATCACAATTTACTACTCTTCGGGTGACCTGTAGCAGAAAATTACTAGACTCACAGCCATGTCCAGTGGCAGTCCCCTCTTGAACAAATACTGAGCTATTACAGTCCACGAGGAGTCTTCAGATGATTCATATTCCTCATCTGTGCAGTCTTCTATACCGACCAAACTACTGATATGGAGACACCAGTGGAAAAACTGTAGCTCAGAAAAGAAAAGCCAAAACTAAACATAAGGAGTCTGCTACTCTGAGGGTAGATTAAAGTAATAATGGCTTTGTTTTCTTTTTCTATTCTCTTCCTGAATGCTGATCCCAGGACATGTTTTTCATACTATTAATGTAAATAGTATCAAGAACCCAACTAAAAGAGATTTAGTTTTTTCTTATTTATTGTCTGCTGCTGGTATTATTTTTTACAAGATGTTAGATTTCACATGTTGCCTGAAGTAATGCAAGCCACTAGGGCATGGTACCCAGGTCCATATTTTTGGTCAATAGGCCAGGAAGTAGCTTCGGGTGGGAATTTTGTTCCACTGTACGAAAATGATATTAGTGAAATTATATGATGTAGTTCCGGATGGGTTCTTATTCTAGATATTAAATTTCAGCAGGTTTTATAGATTAATTAATTATTATGCTCCACAAACTAAAGCGCTCGGGTTGAGACGTTAAAATTATCCAGCCTTCTTTACACACTTCGGTAGTTTGTTATTTTTGGGGTGACTTTAATTGTGGCTTATCTCTTAAAGACAAAACACATACTTCTAAAACAGTTAAAATATATTCTGATTCCCTTTTTTGTCCTCCATGATAAAGACAGCTAAACTCATTGACTCCTATTCATCATATAATGGAGCAACACACACCGACTTTTTACAAAGGAAACTTAGCTCACTAGAATTGATTTTTGTTTATATCTTATCAATTATGCATTAAGAGGGTTGAAGTGCAGATAGCAGAATCCTCCGATCATAGGAGGTTGTCTGTTGAAATTGAGACGTTAGTAATGTTCAGAAAGGACCGAGTACCTGGAAAATGAAAAACATCCATGTTAGTGGATATGAGTTTTAAACTTTTGACTGAATTTGTAGTGGCTAGAAAACCAGTGTTTATTTTATATGAGGATGCAGTACAGTGGTGGCTAGATACCAAAAAGGACCTGGGTTTTTCTTGAAACAATATAGTAAAACTGTATGCATGACCAAATATAAAGAATACTTAGCGATTCGGACTCACCTACAGAGATTAATTACATTGTCTATTACCACTAAACTCTATTACACCCACAGATTCCAATTTTTAAGGAGAAAATGCAACAGTTCCATATGGAAAAATCCCAATTTATTCGATACCAACAACAGTTTGGTACCACAGGTTCGACTGACTCAGTATGCCCTTTTGAAGCATGTCATTCCCATATTAGTCATAAAGAAATGTCCTTATATGATGATCAGGGTCAAATAGTACAAAGTAAGGATGGGATTATGGCGGTAGTTACCGCTCATACTGGGAAACGCTTAGTTCAATCGCTTTTGATACTGCACTAACTGCTGAGGTGTTATCCCACATCGATGTTCCTGGCATTTCTTTACAGGACAGTGCAAATCTGGTTACAGATATATGTCTAGCAGAAGTGGTGGAGGGTATTCGGACTCTGAAAGTGAATACGGCCCCGGCCCAGACGGTTTGCCATCTGAGTTATATAAGTTTTTAGTTCCATACTGGGAGGAAGAACTGACCCAAGTTTATAACTGTCTGTTAAAAGTCCATCTTTGCCCTTACATTTAAATATGGGCTCTCTGATATATCTCTTTAAGAAAGGGATAAAGAGTCATAACAAATTGGAGACCAATATGTTTATTAAATACTGATTTTAAAACACTGTCTAAAATATCGGCAAAACGTTTGCTGTCGGTAGCCACAGAGGTAATTTCGGCTAGTCAGACTTCCTCCATTCCTGGATGATGTATTCAAGATAATCTGGTGTTGATAAGAGAAATTTTCCAATCTTTAAATGGGTATGTCCTATCCTTAGATCAAAAACAGGCCTTTGACACTGTTCAACATGATTTTGTATGGCTTGTTTTAGCTAAATTTCAAATTCCAGGAGGTTTTATACAGTGGCTTAAACTGCTCTATAGAACTGCAACAGTTTTCCACTGGTTAATGGATGGAGTGGCCCACTGGTTGGGATTAAGAGAGGGTAAGACAAGGGTCCCCCTAAGCCCCATTTTATATGTCTTTTTCTGGATCCTTTTTAGTGTCGTTACAGTATACTACCAAGCCCTTTCCCTATTGTTTCATCCTCTTCATTACAAGTAAGCCCAGTTCTGGTTTATGTAGATGACATTTGTTTATTGGTACAGATAAAGCCTCCATACTGGAGGCCTTGTGGTTATGCTCCACGTTTGGATCAGTAGCAGGAGATGTCTTAACCTACACAAATGTGTAGGACAGAAGTTAGACAGGATAGCCCCACCCGTAAATATTGGGGTCATTATATTTAGAACAGACCCAATTAAAATTCTGGGAATCCATTTTGAATGGAAACGCCCAGGCCTTTTAATTGGGAGGAGAAACTAGAGATAGAACGAAAAGTAAATGGCTGGAATAGATGGAAAATGGGGAAAAGAAGAGAATTTATTTAGTTAAAACTTACAGTGTTTTTGTTTATAAGTTATATTTTCCACCACCAAAACGTTAGAAACAAGATTACTGAGTATTTTTTCCAGGCTGTATGGGAAGTCGGCTCAACCCTATTCAATGAAATAAGTTGTATTTACTCATTAATCAGGGGATTAAACATGATTCATCCTTTATTTTTTTCAATAGTATTATTTTTTATAGCTAATTTACGCCCATTCCAATCCATATGGGTAAGGGATGGGAACCTTGTGTTTATGAGACAATTCAGATGTGGTTTCAGCTGTGGGAAGGGGAAATTTGAGGGTGGTAAAACAGTTACAAACAGCCCTTATATATTGAGAGAGACATTTACCAGACTTAGACAATGGAAGGTGACAACCCTGGGGATTATCTCTGGCCAGAGGAAACGTGTATGTGGAGCTACTGGGTACAGTCTGCCAGGTACCAATAGTGTTTGACCGCTGCCCAGAGGATAAGAGAATGAGGACTATTCAGTTTTTATGAAATCCTAGGATTCCCCCTCATATGTGGGATCTGCACTGGCTCAGCTGCCATGGCAAACTCAGTGTCAAGGGGAACCAGAAGCACAAACAGTTTTGTGACAGATATTGCAGTTGAATGGACTGTGTTACTCAGGTTGAAACCGTAGAACACCTTTTTTTCCAATGTTCTTTCATTATAGGATTTTGGGATCTTTGGCTAACACATGGCAGGCTCTGACCTTTGCTGTCATATCCCTGGATAACCTAATGTATGGTGAGGTATCTGGAACCTGGCAAGCATGGGATGGTGAGACATTAGAAATAATATTTACTGTATGTAAGTGGCAAATATGGACAGCCCGATGTTTGTTTACTTTACAGCAAAAGCAGATTACACACCTGGACATTTTGGGGAAAATAACTAAAGATCTAAAAAGGATTTGTATGACTGAAAGACAATCAATGCAGGAAACTACCTGTTAGCAAAATGGCGAGGCCTACCTTGGATCACGGACTCAGATGTCCCTATTACTTGAAGGATAATTATAGCTGGTAGATACCAGCTGGACTTTTTTCTTTGTTATTTTCTTTTTATGCAGTCAATTGATGGATAGTTTATTTTTCTTTCTTTCTCCTGCATTAAGGTTGTACTAGCTGTGTTTTCTGATTTATACATAAATCTGTGTTAAGGTCGACAAATTTTTGTTTTAGG
This sequence comes from Neoceratodus forsteri, assembly GCA_016271365.2. Lineage (NCBI taxonomy): Eukaryota > Metazoa > Chordata > Ceratodontiformes > Ceratodontidae > Neoceratodus > Neoceratodus forsteri. Next base: position 94,654,803 of record CM057457.1, on the reverse strand, counting down.
TATGCTTTTGAAGGTTCCATTAGCATGAGTGATATTCATTTATTGTTTTCTTTAAGGTTTTTCCTTTTTTTCTTCATGATTTTCTTTTGGGGGATATATGGATGTGATATATACATATATATATATGTGTGTGTGTTTATGTTTACTTTGTATTTAGTTTCTGTTTCTAATAAAAATTTCCCTATTCTTTTCGATAAGTGCCATGAGATCTTTAACATCCACCAGAACTACCACCAATCCGGCAGATGGGACCTCAGTTTAACATCTCATCCGAAGACGGCACCTCAGAATGTAGCACCCCTCTCATACTGCACTACAGTGTCAGTACTGGATAATTAACTTAAGTGCCAGATGTGGGAACTGAACCCACAGCCCTCTGATCTCCCAGCCTCAGAGGCGACTGTGCTACCTACTGAGCCACTGACACTGCTCAGTTCTTCACTAAGGAGGATGGTGGGTCCCTACCAGAGAGGGTATCAAAGCAGCCTCAGATGGATTCCCAGAAATGAGCCTGCCAGTGTTTAGTAGGAAAGAGTCCTGAAGGGACAGCCAGCCCACAAGACCGATAAGGCCCCAAGTCCAAAGGGGTAGCTCCTAAGCACCGAGGATTTAGCAATGGAATTGGCTGATCCATGGAATGGGTTGTTCAAAAGCTCACTCAGGACTGGGAAATTCCAGGGACTGAATTTAGCCAATGTAGTGCCACTACATAAGGTAGGGATAGGGATCAACCAAGGAATTATAGGCCTGTTAGTCTGATGTCAGTTGTGGGAAAGCTGATGGAATCTTTATTGAAGAGGACCTCATAGAATACCTGGAGAGCAACAAACTCCAGGATGACAGACAACACTGTTTTGTCGCAGGAAGGTCTTGTCAGACCAACCGGATAGTCTTCTTTGACTGGGTGACAAGGAGATAGACAAGGACCATGCTGTGGACCTGTACTTTGACTTTAGTAAGGCTTTCAATCTGCACCACACAAGAGATTGCTTAAGAAAATGGAAGACCTTGGTGCAGTAAATGTCTAGTGAGTTGGATGAGTAAGTGGCTTGCAGGAAAGTGACAGATCGTGGTGGTCAATGGAGTTAAATCAAAGAGAGAAAATGGGACAGCCATAAGAACTGGGGTTGTCTACAGGCCCCAGACCAGGGGAGGACATAGACACATTACTTTTAGAAGATATACAAAACATGACAGCTAAAGGGAAGTTCTGATAATAGGAGACTTCAACATGCGGATATAGGTTGGTCAACACCAGCAGGAACACCTACCAGAACTAGACACATGGTGGATTCCCTACATGGTTAGGGCTTCAAACAACTGGTACAACAACCCACAAGAGACAGGGCTATCCTAGATCTAGTACTGACTAACAGGGAAGGGATCACAGATCTCCAGGTAGAAGGTCACCTGGGGGGCCAGTGACCATCACATGGTAGTCTCAATTTGGCCACTACATCTAAATCATCCCATTCCCAAGGCAAAAATATGGGACTTCAGAGGAGCTGACTTTGATAAGATGGCCAACAGAGTTAAGCTAGCCCTGGCAAAAAGAAACACAGGTGAGAAGGTACAGGCAAAATGGGCAAGATTATGATGCAATACTTGAAGCAACTTCCCATTGTGTTAGACAGAAAAGGAAGTCAAAAGAAGAAGGAAACCACTTTGTTTCTCAACTACAGTAGCAGAGAAGGTCAGAGCCAAAGACTGGCCTTCAGGAAATGTAAGGAACACAGCGTGATGAAGATAGGAGGCATACCAAACTGCCCTAAGGGAAGCAGGAAGGCAGTAAGGCAGGCAAAGATCCAAACCGAGGAAACACTAGCATGAACAGTAAAAGAAGGTGACAAGACTTTCTATAGATACATACATAGATACATACATAGACAGTGTCGGCAGATAAGGGCCTATGGCCCACCTAGTCTGCCCATTTGAGCTTGTAAGTTCAGTTTGTTTTCCTAGAAGTCTATTTCCTCACCCTGACCTCTAGAATTCTTTATGTCTATCCCATGCATTCTTAAATCCGTGATTGTTTCAGCCCCACCACTTCCTCTGGCAGGGTGTTCCACTTGTCCACCACCCGTTCAGTGAAGAAATTCTTTCTCATGTTTCCTCTGAATCGTCCTCCTCCAACTTCATCCCATGCCCTCTAGTCCTGAAACATCTTTTCGCTTAAAATAGTGTTTTCCTGCACCCTGTTCCTCCCTGTAAGATACTTGTATGTCTCTATCATATCCCCTCTCTCCCTCCTCTCCTCCAGGGAGTACATGTTCAGTTCCTTCAACCTGTCTTCATAGGATTTGTGATGCAACCCATGCACCATCTTTGTTGCCCTCCTCTGAACCTTCTCTACCCTGTCTATGTCCTTACGTAGGTATGGTCTCCAGAACTGTACACTGTACTCAGGTGGGGGCCTCACTAGTGTCTTGTATAGGGAATTATGACCTCCCTTTTCCTGCTGGTGATGCCCCTGCCTATACATCCCAGCATCCTATTTGCTTTACCTGATGCCTTGTCACACTGTTTCCCTACCTTGAGGTCATCAGAGATGACAACCCCAAGATCCCTTTCCTGCTTGGTGCATGCTATATCCTCACCCCCAACTGATATATTGTGCCAGGTTTTTGTGCCCCATATGCATTATCTTGCACTTCTTTCATTGAATTTCAACTGCCAAACCCTTGACCATTCTCTTCAAGTTTCTGCAGGTCCTTCTCATTCTGTCTACACCTCTGGTGTGTCTACTCTGTTACAGAGCTTTGTGTCATCAGCAACAGTGAAATTCTGCCTTCTATATCGTGTGCAATGTCACTGATGAAGATGTTGAATAGGACCGGTCCCAGCACTGATCCCTGTGGTACCCCACTGGTCACTCTTCCTCTGTGGAGTGACAGCCATTTACCACCACCCTCTGTGTCCTGCCACCCAGCCAGTTACCTACCCACCACACTACTGTCCTGCCCACACCCATATTCCCCAGTTTGTAATAGACTTATGTGGCACAGTGTCAAAGGCCTTGCTGAAGTCCAGATAGGCCATGTCCACTGCCCTCCCTGATCCACCTCCCTAGTCACCCAGTCAAAAATTCAATGAGGTTGGTCTGACATGACCTCCCCTGGTGAAACCATGCTGCCTTGGGTCCTGTAGTCCAGTGACAACCAGATGTTCACCAATCTCTCCTTCAGTAGTGCTTCCATGATCTTTCCCACTACCGAGGTGAGGCTGACTGGTCTGTAGTTCCTGCTTCCTCTTTGTTCCCACTTTTGTATAAGGGGACTACATCTGCTGTCCTCCAGTCTTTGGGTACCTCCTGTTTCCAGTGATTGGCTGAACAGGATAGCCAGAGGTTCAGCCACCACCTCTCTTAGTTCTTTAAGGACCCTGGGTGCACCCCATCTGGCCCCATTGCTTTGTCAACTCTTATTACTTCCAGTTCCTTCAGGACCCTTTCGTAAAGGGACTTGTGTCCATTTCTGCACCATTCTCACCCCTTGTACTCCCTTCAGACCCATTACCCCTCTTCCTTAGTAAAGACTGAGCAGAAATACCTGTTCAATATGTCAGCTTTACTGTTGTCATCCTCCACGCTGCCCCATCCTCCCCTTCAGTCTAACTATCCCTCCCTTTGTCCTTCTTTTTCACTTATGTACCTGTAAAGGTTTTGTCCCTTTAACCACTGATTTTGCAATGTGTTCTTCTGTCTGAGCTTTGGCTTCCTTACTGACTTCCCTGCCTCCCTTTGTTTCTCCTGGTACTTCTCCTATCCCTTCTGCCTGTGTCTTTTGTATTGCCTGAATGCAGTCTTTTGGCTTTCACTTTCTTTGCTACCTCTTTGGAAAACCATAATGGTCTCCTCTTTCTTTCCTCTTGCTAACCTGCTTAATGCATAATTCTGTTGTTCTTATAATCCCCATTTTAAATACTGCCCACTGTTCCTCAACCCCTGATTCCTGTCCCATTCCTTAATGCCTCTTTCAAGCATCTCCCCATTTTCCCAAAGTCTGCCCCCTAAAATCCAGGATATGTGTTTTGTGTGGTTTGGTTCTGCTCTTTCTGTGATTTCAAACCACAATGACTGGTGGTCACTGTTACCCAGGTGCTCCCCACTGTTACCCCCATCACACTGTCCCTGTTTGTGAGCACAAGGTCCAGTATTGCCTTCTGCCGAGTTGGTTCCATGACCAGTTGCTTGAGGAAGGCACCTGAAGGAGTCCAGGATAAATCTGCTCCTAGTTGATGCTGCTGCTGGGATGCTCCAGTCCACATCTGGTATATTGAAGTCTCCAACCAGTACTACTCACCTTTTGTCAGCCATCCTTTGGATGGCTAGCATCAGCTCCCTATCTGTTTCTTCCTCCTGGGCTGGTGGTCTATAGACCACACCTGTGCAATGGCTGCCCCATTTTCCTTTCCAGCTAACCCACAGTATCTCTCCCCCATTTTGTTCCTCCTGGATCTGTGTGTGGCCCTTATGTCATTTTTCACATACAGTGCCACCCTCCTCCTTCCTGCCTGCTCTGTCTCTTCTGAATATGTTGTGTTGCCGGTATGGCCATCTCCCAGTCATGGTTATCATTACACCAGGTTTCAGGATGGCCACAATGTCCAGGTCTGACTGTACCATGACAGCCTCAGATCTTCCATCTTGTTGCTAAGGCTCCTGGCATTTGCACACATGGCTTTCCATGATTTGACCTCCTAGACTGCTTCACTGTTCTACTCCAGCCCCTTCCTTGTTGTCATTTATCCCTGGTTCTCCTTGCTGTCTGCCCTTCTGCTGAATTTTGCCCCTTTTCTGCTTATCCACCTTTTGGACACTAGTCTCCAACTTTTGCACGCTGCTTTGCAGAGATAGCCACCTCTGGTTCACTGGTTCCATTACTAGCTGTGGGGTGAGCAAGTAGGGTACCATCCTTGCTGGCCTGCCACCCCCTTTGCTAGTTTAAATGCTTGTCAATGTAGCATTTAAACTTATCATTGAGTGCTTGATTCCCTCCAGGATGGATGCAGGTCGCCAGGCTTGAACAAACCTCCATCCTCCAGATGGGTCCCCAGTCACCAATGAATCCAAACCCTTCCTCACAGCACCAGTTCTTCAACCATGAGTTAAAGTTCCTGGTGCATGCACTCTATGCTCTCCTTGCCTCTCACAGGTAGTACTTGTGAAAGTGACAGAAGTAGCTACTTGTTTGAGACCCTCCCAGTTTCCTAAACTCTTCCTGAACTTCCTTTGGCTCCCCATTTGCCAAGTCATTAGTACCTAGGTGGATAATGACATCCAGCTCACCCTCCTGTCTTGCCTTCCCAGTGATCCCCAGTATCTTCCTTCCATCCCTCCATGCCGTGGCACCTGGTAGGCACCTCACCTCCTGTCCTCCCCCCTCCTGTGTTCCTAGCTGGATCCCTCTTATGATGGAGTCCCCACCAGGATTCGCTTCCTCCTCCTCTGGGGTCCACTGCTTTCCCACTGAGGTCACCTCCTGCCCAACCTCCACATCCTTTCCTTCCACTTCCCTGGGCACTCTTATTTGGTTGTCCTCATTTGCCAGTGTGGCATAGAGTTCTTGAGAGGAATAGGATCTGGGATGTGCCTCTGCCTGACTGCTCTAACCTCCCTGAGCCCACTGTCATCCAAGTGCTCCTCGTTCTCGGCATCCTTTGAGGCAGCTGCATTGGACTGGGTGGTTCCTGGACAGGGGTGATGGTACTCTGACCCAGTTTACTTCCGCCTGAGTCTGGCTACCTCATCCCTCAGTCCCGAGAGATGCATGCAGATAGGGCAGCACCTCAGTGTCCAGAAGGTCTGCCTGAATATGGCTGCCCCACAGCCACTACATTGCACCACTCCCACATTATACTGCAATTCCACTACTTATCTGCTACTGAAGCTCTCTCTTTAGTTCTCTTTTATTTATTTACAGTATTAAAATCCTGTAACTGATCCTCAGATATATATTTTTAAGGAAAAGAAACCAATAAATAAATAAATGAGTCAAAACACTTGTGCTGAGGGTGGTCTTCTTCCCTTATGCCCCTCCTACTTCACACCTCTTACTATACCCTGTGTTTAGCTCCTGTCAATCAGATTTATCAGGCATATAATTAAGAGTTGGGGGAAGGGTGGGAGGGAGCGAAATTGCAGCAATTAAAGACAGCACAGAATTACACCACCACTATTTTTTAAATTTTCAACAGCCCAAAAACAATTATAAGTAAAGACAACACAGAAAGAAAGATAAGTGTCACTACAAGCCTGCAATCTAAGTTTAAAAGAAAAATACCAGTTACCAGTTACTCTGAAGCACTGAATTGAATATGTTTCTTCCTTCACCTTCTGGCTTCTTCATTAGGGAGAGGAGAAAGTCCAGAGGGGTATTGCTAAGCTCAAAGCAGAAAGGGGCATGTTAGAGGAGGACCTGTAAAAGCATCTATCCTAAATAGATACTTTTGCTCAGTATTTACTGAAGAGAAGGTAGGGCAGGGCCCACAGCTCAGCACCATGGACACAGGGGAGGGAGGTGAGTACTATCCTTCACAAAAGAAAGGGTCCTACAAGAGCTCACTAAGCTCAGGGTGGACAAGGCAATGGGACCTGATGCATACATCCCAGGGTACTTAAGGAGCTAAGGGTGGAACTAGCAGAGCCATTAGCAGAACTGTTTAGTGAGTCTCTGAGCACAGGAGAGGTCCCAGAAGACTGGAGAAGGGTTTATGTGATCCCGCCCACAAGAGTGGTAGCAGGGAGGAGGCAAGGAACTACAGACCAGTCAGTCTTACCTCAGTAGTGGGCAAGATTATGGAGGCACCTTAAGGAAAGGATAGTGCAACACCTGGAATCCATAGGGCACAGGATCCAAGACAGCACGGGTTTACAAAGGAAGGTCCTGTCAAACTAATCTTATAGATTTCTTTGACTGGGTAACCAGAGTGGTGGACCAAGGGGAGCAGTTGATGTCACCTACCTTGATTTCAGCAAAGCTTTCGACACTGTTGCATAGAAGATTGATAAATAAGCTGGGTAGGTTCAGGGTGGGTCAGAAGTTGGTCAACTGGGTGGCAAACTGGTTGATGGACAGAAAATAGATAGTGGTGGTAAATGGTATACAGTCAGAAGAGATGCAAGTCACAAGTGGGGTACCTCAGGGATCAGTCCTGGGGCCAGTCCTCTTCAATATCTTCATTAGTGACATTGCAGATGGACTAGATGGTAGTCTTGTCTGTTTGCAGATGACACCAAGATCTGCAACAGAGTAGATGATCCAGATGGGGTGGGCAGAATGAGAAGAGATCTGGATAAACTAGCAAAATGGTCAGAAGAGTGGCAACTGGGATTTATGAAAGAAGTGCAAGATCAAGATCATGCACATAGGAAGAGAAACCTGAAGCCACCTATAGGCTGGGAGGAGTTGCTGGCAGTCAGCAAGAAGAAAGAGACTTGGGCATCATCATCACTAATGACCTGAAATCATCCAAGCAGACCTCTAAAGCAGTAGGTAAGGCTAGGGGATGTTAGGTGTTAGTAGGGGTATCACAAGTCGAAGAGGGAGGTAATAACCTCTTTTCAAGACACTGATTACTCCCCATCTGGAGTACTGCATGCAGTTCTGAGGCCACACCTTCACAAGGACATTAACCAAATTGAGGCAGTCCAGAGAAGGGCAACCAAAATGGTGCAGGGACTGCATCAGAAGACATATGAGGACAGATTAACGTAGCTCAATATGTATACCCTTGAGCAAAGGAGGGAAAGAGGTGATATGATCAAAATTCAAACAGCTTAAGGGCATTAACAATGTGAAAGAGTCTAACATAGAAACATAGAAACATAGAATTTGATGGCAGATAAGGACCGCTTGGCCCACCCAGTCTGCCCATTTCTGCTTACTGGATAAGCTGCAGATCCTAGTTAACCAGCAGCCTACTTCTTCCTACCCCCACCCCTAGAATTGCCTTATGACTGTCCCATGCATGCTTGAATTCCACCACTGTTTTGACTCCACGACCTCCTCCTCCAGAAGGCCGCTCCATGCATCCACAACCCTCTCTGTGAAAAAAATACTCTTAAATTACCTCTGAGCTGCCCCCATCTTCAAATTGTGTCCCTTGTTCTTGCACACCTCTTTTTGAAAGATGCTACCTCTTGGACTTTGTTGATTCCCTTGAGGTACTTGAAAGTTTCTATCATGTCCTCTCTCCTCCTTTCCTCGAGGCTATACATATTAAGCTCCTTAAGTCTCTCTTCATATGTCTTCTGGTGCAGACCCTGCACCATTTTAGTTGCTCCTCTGGACAGCTTCCATCCTATGTCTTTATGAAGACTGGGTCTCCAGAACTGCAAGCAGTACTCCAGATGGGGTCTGACCAGCAGTCTGTACAGAGGGATAATAACTTCCTGTTTTCTACTGGTGATGCCTCTCCTATGCATCCCAGTATCCCCCCAGCCCTCCTTGTTGCCTCTCACATTGCATGCCCACCTTAGGTCATCTGATATGACTACCCCCAGGTCCCTTTCCATTTTTGCTGTTGTTAGTATCTCACCCCCCATTGTGTACTCTTCCCTGGGTTTTTGTTTCCCAGGTGCATTACCTTGCACTTCTTAGCATTGAATCTAAGCTGCCATACATTTGACCATTCATCTAACCTTGCCAAGTCCCTTTTCATCCTTTCCACCCCACCTTGTGCATCAACTCTGTTGCAGATCTTTGTGTCATCTGCAAAGAGACATACTTTTCCTTCCAGTCCATCTGCAATGTCGCTTATAAAGACATTGAAGAGGACCGGTCCTAATACTGAACCTCTGCGTACCCCACTAGTAACCCCCTTCTTCAGAGTGGACTCCATTTACTATTACCTCTGTGTCCTATTCTCCAGCCAATTTTTACCCAGGCTGTCATCTTGGGACCCACTTCTAGGCTAGCTAACTTGTATATTAATCTTTGTGTGGGACTGTGTCAAATGCCTTGCTAAAGTCTAGGTAGGCCATGTCCACGGCCACCCTGATCTACTACTTTGTCACCCAGTCAAAGAAATCCATCAGATTTGTCTGGCATGACCTTCCTGCTGTGAATCCATGCTGTCTTGGGTCCTCTGCCCTCTGGCCTCTAGATACTCGACAATTCTTTCCTTCAGAAGTGATTCCATCATTTTCCTTCCACTGAGGTTAAACTAACAGGTCTGTAGTTTCCTGCTTCTGCCTTGCTCCCACTTTTGTGAAAGGGAATCACATCTGCCCTCCTCCAGTCCTCAGGTACCACCCCATGTTTAAATATAAGAAAAATAGCAGGACAAGAGGACACAGCATGGGAATAGAGGAGGCTGATTAAGGAGGAATGTGAGAAATTCTTTTCATAGAAAGAGTGGTGGATGCATGGAACAGCCTACCTCAGGAAGTGGTGGCTATGAATACAGTGCAGGGCTTCAAACAGGCATGGGGTAGGCATAGGGAGCAATACAGATGAATATGGATAGATAGGTCATTGACAGTGTAAAGGTGTGTGGCACATTCATAAGGTAGAAAACATGGGCAGACTGGATGGCCTTCATGTCCTTATCTGCCATCAACCTCTATGTTTCTATGTAAGAGAAGGAGGTAATGAGTGGGGTTCCACAGGGGTCAGTCCTGGGTCCAGTCTAATTCAACATATCATTAGTGACACTGGTGAAGGAATCCAGGCTAAGTTGTTTTCTTTTGTGGATGTCACAAAACTATGTGGAGGGTGGATAGCGGAAGGAGGAAAAAGGAATACAGAGAGACCTGCTAAAGTTAGAGGTTGTCAAAGGTCTGGCAGTTAAAATCAAAAAGTGAAAGGTAATGCACCTAGGAAAAACTCCATGACAAACTAGTGGAGGGGAGACTTATCACTACAAATAAGGAATGGGATCAATGAGTTACCATCATCAACTTCCTTAAACACTAGTCAGTACAACAGGGCCTATAGTAAGGCCAACAGGATGCTGGGGATGCATCAGTAGGGGACTGATAGTAGAAGAAAAGAGGTAATACTACCCACCCTCTACAGATTCCTGGTGAGGTCTCTCCTGGAGTACTGTACTCAGTTGTGGAGTCCTCACCTCAGAAAAGACAAAGATAGGTTACAGACAGTGCAATGCAGAGTGACCAAAATTATTCATGGACAGTAGGGTAAATCCTATGAGAAGTGCCTCAGGGCATAGAATTTGTATTCATTGGAAACCAGAAGGGAGAAGGGCGATATGACTGAGACTTTCAAATTCTGCAAAGGAATTAATAAAGTAAACTGCGGGAATTATTTAGCCTGAGTACCAACTCATAGTCATGAGGTCACAAATGGAAGTTGGTAGGTGGAAGGTCTAAGAGAGACATGAGGAATTATTTCCTACAGAAAGGGCAGTGGTGCCTTGGAACAGTCTGCCAGCTGAGGTGGTGGGAGTGAGCACAGTAAGGGGTTCAATCATGCATGTGATAGAATGAAGGGAATAGTTGTTACCTGGCTGACAGGAACATGGAATTAAATAAGGAAAGGTCAAGGAGGGTTAGTATCCTGAGGGAACATTAGATTCCAAGGATGATTCCAGGGGTTTAGGGAACTTGGGCAGACTGGATGGTTATGGGTCTTTTTTCTGCCACCATTGTCTACATTTTTGTGTTTGTCTAACATATACCAGTAGAATGAAGACCGCATAATTCACAAGGGCATGGTGAAAGGATGACATCAGACAGATCGGTAGGAAAAGCAATCTGAGAAGGGCGCCCATAGAACTGAAAGAGAAACCAAACAAAGACAGGTGCACTGTCCTCCATTTCAAAAGAAAGGTTACAGCCAACAAATGAAAGCCTAATACAAGGCATTTGATTCATCCCACAGGAGATTGGTAAACCAGTTGGGTAGCTTAGGGGTGGGGCTAAATTCACAAAATGGAGGGAGGTTGGCTGGGAGGAGGTTGCAGAGAGTGGTGGTCAATGGGATGCACTCCAGAGGTAGGTGACAAGTAGGGTGCCACAAGGATGGGTGTTGGGCCCCAATTGTTCAATGTGTACATTGGGGACCTGGCAGAGGGCTAAACAAAAAGGCATGTCTGTTCATGGATGGAACAAAAGTCTACAAAAGGGTGGACACTCTGGGAGAGAGGAGAAAATGAGGCAGGATCTAGCCAGCCTGGGGAGTGGGCAGAAAAGTGGCAACTGAAATTCAATGCAAGAAAGTGCAAAATAATGCACATAGGATGGAATAATCCTGGGCTAATTACTGCATTGGTGGGGAGACGCTGCAGCGATGGAGCAAGAAAAGGATCTGGGAATTTGGATCACTAGCAATCTCAAGGTTAGGTATCAGTGTGAGGAAATGGCTTGTAAAGTGACAAAAATGCTGGCATGCATTGGGAGGGGCTTTACAAGTAGGAGGAGGAATGATCATGCCACTGTGCAAAACACTGGTCAGACCACATCTGGAATATGGGGTTCAGTTCTGGAGGCCCCACTTGCAAGGTGACAAGGACAGACTGGAAGAGTCCAAAGAAGGCAACCAGAATGGTCCAGGGGATGCAAGGAAGGCCATATGGGCAGAGGCTGGAGAAGCTATGTCTGTATTCGTTGGAGATGAGAAGAGAAAAGGAGACATGGTTGAGATCTTCAAATACATGAAGGAATAAGTAAGGTAAAGTGGAATAGCATCTTGAAACTAAGTAAGAACAAAGCCACCAGGGCCCATTCACTCAAGCGGAAGGTGGCAAATTTCAGAGGGACATAAGGGGATGTTACTTCTCACAAGAGTGATAGATCCACAGAACAGGTTGCCAGAAAGAGTTGTGGAAGTGGATACAGTGGAAAAATTCAAGACAGCATGGCATATATATATATAGGATATGGTCGGGGAGGTGAGGGAGGGCAGGGGTGGGAGTTAAAAGAAGGCGGAAGTGAAGATATCTCATTTGGGCAGACTGGATGGGCTGAATGGTCTTTTTCTGTCAGCAAGATCCTATGATTCTATGAAGGTTTAATGGAAAACCACACCATGCAAACAGTACCAGTGCAGGAACAAGGAAGCAGCATCTACTGCATTTTCTCTATGGTGCCAAAGAAGACAGGAGACCTCAGACTGGTACTGGGCCTTAGATTTCTAAACCAATTTGTACAAATGCAAAAATCTGAAATGGAAATGATAAGGCCCACACAATGATCCATATGTTAAGGAGACCTCCTTACCTCACTAGATCTGAAAGACACATACCTTCATATTCCCATAAGACCACACTACTACAAGCATCTGAGATTCCATATACTAGGTCAGCACATCCAGTACCAGGCCTTACCCTTCGCTTGGCATCAGTCACAAAGGTATTCACAAAGGTATCATTAGTACTGGCAGTGAACCACAGAGAACAAGGAATACATGTTGTATCTTCTTTAGGTGATTAGCTAATATGTACAAGGTCACAAACACAATATCTCAGAGACACGGAAATAGTGGGACAAGCCCTGAAAAATCATGGGTGGGTCATAAACAAGAAAAGAGCTTGCTAATACCAGCTCAGAAAATGGAACAGGTGAGGAAACAGATACAGTGGAGGACAAAGTATGTCTATTTGACAAATAGACAACTTAGTCAAGCTGGCACAAACACTGCTGGTAAAATATGCCAACAAAGGTGGCTGGTGTAAAGTACAGGGTGCATGACTTCCTGCATACACCTTGTACCATTGGTGAGAGTGGGTAGTGTTGGATAAGTTACTTTTCTATTACTTTCTATTACTTTGGAAACTTATTCCAGGAAGCTCGTGCAGTCACTAGCAAGGATGGAAAAGTACTAGGAAATGTAATACACCTTATAGTTACAGTTACTTTTTTCTTTTATACAAAAGTAATATGTAACTGTAATTGATTATATTTATTTGAAAGTAACTAACCTATTACTTTCAAATAAATGTAATGTGTTATAGTTACTTATTACTTTTGTATTAGTTTTGTATAAAAGAAAGAATTAACTATAACTGTAAGGTGTGTTACTTTTTCTAGTACTTCTTCATCCTTGCTAGTGACTGCACAGAGCTTCCTGGAATGAGTTTCCCAAAGTAATGGACAGTGATAGAAAAGTAAATCTCCAACACTGGAGGTGGGACATGTGCCTCCTACAAAAACGATTCCTACCATATGGCTTACTATCAGAGGAGACCCTCCACTCACAGGTGATCATCATCAGTACAGTCATAAAGTCCTTACAATGGGGACCAGACACTCTTTCAATAGAGATACCCCAAGAAATGTCACATGACACCAAAATAAAGATCAGATGCTACGATACTGGGATGGGAGGCATCAATGGACATGAAGGATGTCACAGGAAAGATGGACAAAATCAGAGTCCAAATTATCAATCAATGCACTAGAGAAGAGGGCAGCACTAAATGTTCTGCAAGCATTCAAACACCTATTAAGTAGAGAAGCAGCGAATTTAAATTCCACTGCAAAGTGGGCACGTCACCTTGCCACTCCACTATGCAGAGTGGGCAATACAAAGTGCTCACTCCGTCCTTGTCATTACCACTTCACGTTAAGGTGGAATGGCAATGCAGAAGTAAGGTGAAGTCATTGTTTTAATGGACTTTGTTCCTCATTATGATTCTAAGTGATCCACTTGGCTTTTCAGATTTGGCAGCCCCCGACATCACATGGCTTACAGTACTGTAAGTCATATGCTTTTAGCTAGGCAGGAAGGAAGTGAGTCATACAAGCAGACACTTTTACTTTCTCCTGTGCAGACCGAGAGAGAGGAGTGTGTTTGTGACTGCTGATACTTTGAGATCAAAGCGAGGAGGAGATTTAAACTTTGATTTAGACCCAACAGCTTTTTAAAAGCTACATTTTGTTGTCTTTTCTGTACTCTTTTTACTTAATTTTTCTTTCTGTAAATTTTATTTTTCTCACCTTTATAAGTAGTTAGTTGTTTGTCTGTGTCTGTGTGACTGTGTGTGTGTGTGTGGCATGTGAGTAGTGATTGCTCAGACTGAGGGAGCTCAGTAGGAAAGGCGGACCAGTGTGAGGGAATGTCTGGGGCGGGGCAGCTCTGGGAGAGCATGGTAGTAGTAAGCGTCATACCATGCATATGCATGGAGGGCATGGGCACCCATTCCCTGTTGGACCACCTGAAACTTGTAAGTGTCCCCCCCGGAAGCAGGACCAGTACCACCTCTTGTCCTCTGAGGCAGTTGGAACCACCACCACCACCTCCAAGTCCAGCATCAGGTCCTCTGGAGCTGGATGTTCCTATTCCCTGGCCCAAGTGTGGATCCCATCCCTGTTCAGCACCATGACCAGTTGGCTGCCAGTTCATTTGGCCCTCCTCTGTCTGTGCCTGGTCCTCCCTGCACCTCCATTGTTTGGCAGTTTTGACTGTGTCGGGGGACAGCAGTGAAGTCAAGTGCCGCCTAGGTGAGGTGGAGGTTGCACCGTGGCCCCGGGACTCACCTGGGGATGGGGCCAGCACACCCAATGTTCAATCACCACCAGTTGGAGTGGCAGGCTGTCACAGAATGGACCATGCCTGCACCTGCTGGCCGTATGTGGCAGACAGTGCAGCTGTGCATGGCGGAATTCCTAAGAAGAGGAGGGCCACAGCAGCACCTGCTGCTCCACCAGCACCACCCCCAACCACCATCACCACCAGCAGCAGGTCAGCCTGTAGAATGTGTGGACCCCAGAGACTGTGTGTAACACAGGCTGACAGCAGTTCTCTGGGTGCAGTCGAGAGAACAATGAGAGGTAAGTGCTGTGGAGCAGTGGCTGGATCACATAGAGGGACATCAGTTGCAAATTATGTCCATACTGGAACTGCTGCTGGATCACCTTGGGATCCCACATTAGCTTTTTTTTCCTCACACCATGTGCCCCCACACCTTCCTTACTGTGTTATAAAATGTATTCCTCCACCATCCCGACCCTTGTATGTAATTATGTCCTTTTTAGAGAAAAGAACCTCTGTCTGAAACACTGAGGCAAGGGTTACCCTAAAGGGCATTTGGCTGGGAAGCCAAGTTTCAAGAAAATACTTTTTTGTTGCCTTCCATATGCATGACACTTTGTATTCTGAGTAGTGCAGTATACTGTGCTAAACTGCATGTGTGCAGTCAGTCTTTTTCCAGTCTGTGCATGTACTGCAGACACTGTCCAAATCCTTGACTTAAAATCACTTATTAATGAGTACAATGGTGGGATAGTGAAGCCTGGAGATAGACTACAAAACAGACTTACAATACATCCAAGTAACTAGTAAAAATGTATGTTGTGATTCATGACATGATCATAATCATGAATTGTGACTGCATTTGTGACTGTGATGATGAAGAAACACGAATGTGTACGGCTGTACTTCAACGGGCCCTGATGAGGTGTGGCACATAACTTCCCAACTTAAAAACACTCATTAATAAGTACAGTGGTGGGGTGGTGAAGCATGGGAGATTCTACAAACAGGCTTACAATACATCCAAGTAACTAGTAAAAAATTAATGTTGGGATTAAGTGACGTGATTGTAAATCGTAATTTGTGACTGCATTTGTGACCGTGATGATGAAGAACGTGATTTGTATCACGAGTGACTCGTGATGATGGTCCAGACTTAAAAACGCATATTAATGAGTACAATGTTCATGCAGAATTATGCACCACACCTGTCCAGTACTCTGAAGGAAGCCAAAGAAATGACTGTGACTTAAGTTAGAGATGGAGATTGGGCCCTAAGAGATGCAAATGCACAGACAGGTTAAGATTGCGTTGCACACTGAAGAGATGCAGATGCAAAGGCACAACACTAACCAGTGCTCACCATCAGAAATTCAAATCTGGAAAATAATTCCTTTACTGCGTTTGTGGTGGGCCAAAGGGGGAGCAGTGTGCTGCATTGCCGCCGTAAATCACTAGTACTAGTACTAGTACCAGTAAAGATACCACAAAGAAGTACAAAAATTACACAGCTGCAGTGGATAGCAGGTTCACATTGCTGAAACTATGTGGTGCAATAAAAGGTGTCTGATTTGATGACACGTGTCACACACATACTCACACACACACTAAGTAAGGTATAGCAAATTGAAAACTCCAGTAATATAACCACATATTTTAAACAAACTAAAATGATGCACTGCTGCACCACAACAATCAGCAAAAAATGGCAAAATTATTGAAAATATTACGGTGTGTACATTAACACAGTTATACAAGAAAAATATCACCAAAACAGAAAGCACTGTCTTTTCTCCAAGTTAATCTACCTACACCACAGATACACCCCTCCCCAAAGCACACTTCCACTGTCTCTCAGTACACAGACTGAATATTGTACATTAACATTCAAAATCCATACACAAACAATAAATGCTCGATGATATGAGCACAGGAGGTTTCTATAATCGATGAACTAAAGTTTCAGCAAAACAAATGACCCAAATAGGATTTTTAACAACTTTTAAAAGTGTGAATCGCAGAGATATCTCAGAGCAGATTGTCTCCTACAGCTTCTACACACACACTACCCAAACTGAGGTTGTGCAGAAAATCTAGAGTCCATGTGACATGAAATCCCATGAATCACTGCAAAATTCACCTTTGGGAGCTTAAAAACAAGGCAAAGTGAGGCGGAGTACATTGTTTTCAATGTACTTCGCCTTAAGAATTTGTGAGTAGTGGTTTGGGAAGGCAGAGTAATGCAAAGTCATTGTTTTCAATGGACTTTCGTTACCCATCATAACGCAAAGTACTCCGCTTCAAGTTGTGGAGCACTCTTCGAATTCACCTTCAATTCGTGAATCACTTCATAGGAGCGAATTGGTCCACTTCGCCCACCACTACTATTAAGGTACAGATATGTCTGATAAGGTCAGACAACATAGCTATGGTAGCTTACATCACTAAACAAGAGGCACACAGACTACAGCCCTCAAAGAGAGATGACCAAGATTATGTTATAAGCACAGCAGAACCTCAGCCACATAATGTCAATCCACCTGGCAGGAAAATAAAATACTAAAGTGGACTGGCTGAGCACAGCAAATACTTCCTGGGGAATGGCAAATACATCCACAACTGTTCAAGCTCATCGCCAGAAGATTGGGGCCCATACCAATAGATCAGATGGCCTCAGAGAAAATGCACAGACAAGTTCTTCTCCAGATTCAGTGAACACCAGTGCATGGGGATTGGTGCACTGTCAAATCATGGACACACAACAGATCCAATATATTTCCTCTGTTCCGTTAATACATCAAGTTCTATGGAAGATCAGACTGATCATATTAGCCCAAGAGGGCTTGGTTATAACAATAATTGTGATAGCCATAGATAAATGGTGATTGCTATTTGAAAGGGAATACTAATCCAAGAACCAGTTACACATCCCAGCCCACACAAGCTGAAAGTTACAGCATGGATTCTGAAAGAGAGAGACTGCTGAGTGCAGGCTACCACAAATCAATGATCACAACTCATTCCAATCCAGCAGATTATATACAACATCAACATACAACCAGTATTGGAAAATATTTTGACATGGTACAATTCCTTAGAAATTTCAATGGTAGCAGCAACTGTGCCTACTGTACTTTCATCAGGGACTAACAAAGGCTATCGCCAGCCTCAATGAGGGTGTAACTCTCAGCTATAGTGGTGGCCTTGGGAAGGGTAGGAGATGTAGTACCAGGGTCCCATTCAGACATGCAAAGATTTCTGAGAGAAGCAAATAATATCAGACCAAGAACTAAGATGACACTGGCCCCATGGGACTTGACACTGGTGTTTAATGCATTGATGGAGCATCTATTAGGGACATCGAGTTATACTGGTTGGGATTAAAAATCATTTTACTTGCAATTTGCTCGGCATGGAAACTGGGAGAGCTTGTTGCCCTATCTTGCAAGGAACTGTTCACAGTATTCTCACAAGAAGGAGTCACACTCAAAATGGTACTGTCCTTCACACCAAATATATCATCGGCATTTCACACCAACCAGTTCATAGAACTACCAACATCCTACACAGAGTACGAAGACACAAATTTTAAACAAGCACTGCTGCTTTACACCAAGAAGATAAAAATGTTTAGAAAGACTGGAAAACTGTGATCACACAAGGCCACCAGAAAAACTCACAAGCAACACCTCCCTATGTATATATGTATGTATGTATATCTTTGGTAACCAGGAAAGTGAACTGATCCAGTGGACCATTTTCAGTCACAACCTGGGCCATGGGGTGGCAAATAACATGAGACAGAAAACAATACGTACAGGAGAGAGAGCAAACACACCCCACAATAGGTGATGAAGAGAACATACATTGGTAGTTGATTACATCAACATAACAATAACAATGACAAGTACATAACACAAGCGAAAAGTAACATGGTGTATGTCACTAAAGCTCTACCTCATCAGCTCTAGAACAGTTTTGTTACCAGTATATGTGCAACAAAGCAGCCAAACTCATCCCGACGTTTTATGCCAAGCACTTTGTCAAGAGACTACTGTTGTCTCCTTTTGATACCCTATTTATAACATTCAAATCAAAGACACACATATACCAGGGTAGAGATGGGCTGAAACTGCAAAATTTCATTATTCAAAATATTTTGCAAAACTCATGCAGTTCATGGAATATTTTGCGGATGCGAAATGCAAAATGTTGCCCACCTCTCCTTCAGCTGATCACCATCAGTCTCATAGAAAAGGTAGGCGGTGGCCAGTAGTAGTAGCAGGAGGGGTGTGGGGTGAAGGCAGTGGCAAATCCTGAGCAGCTTGCAACAAAACATGTCCTTCTCCTCCTCCTTCATATGTCTGTGGAGTGAGCTGTTCCTCTGAGGGATAGATCCCAGCCTCCTTACTTCTCCTCATGCTCTTCTCCAAACATTGCCATCTTCTGAATGGAATGGGACTGTGTTCCTCCAGAAAAACAAGTGCAAGCCTCCCTCAGCCCGGTGCTTATGTAAGGGGCGGGCTCCCACTGTCATTGGGGTACTAGCGCCTGGTCCATTGATGTGGCTGGACCTGATGCAAGCCTAGCTGTACTGTGATTATTGTTGGTGCTACTTAGGAACCAGGTGTCTAGCTAGAAAGTGCATGCTACTTGTTTTGGGTTCCTACAAAGAGAAAGGCAGCTCTTCCCTCCCCCTCAAAAAGCAAGAGAGGAGGAAACTACCAGCAGGGAGGCTTTGGCTACCCTTCCCCATGGCAGGAAGTAGAGAGGAGGAGAAAGACAGGGCTGATGTGAGGAGAAGAGAGTCTGGAAGGGAGAGAATAAAAGCAGGGTGGAGGAACAGGAGGAAAGAGAATCCCAGGCCCCAAAAGGAAAGCAGAGGGCTGTTTTGGTGGTTTGCCTGGCAAAGGCTCTGGGGCTGCATCCCTCTCCATCCCCTCTCTTCCCTTTCAAGCATAAGGAACAGGAAGGAGCCAGACAGCCACTGGGGCTGTGCAGGAGGGCCCCTGAGGTTGGTTGCTCAAAAGTACTAGGACAGACTGTTTGGCCTGAAGGTACTGTGCCCTCTAGCCTGGGGCATCTGGGAGGCTGCTGCATCAGGAACAGATCTTCCTGCCAGGGAGAAGCTGGGGAGACTAAAAGGCACTGGGGAGTTGAACTGCTGTTCCCCCATTGCAAAGATCAGAGGAACCGAGGACAGAAGGACGAACAGGCCTGCCTGGTGAAAGCCATATACAAAGGCCTGCAGGCAAAGCTGGAAAGGCCAGGCAGGTGAAGAACTACACCACCCATTTCATGGGAGGCGATGTGCTGTGGACTGCAGGGGTCATCGCACCATCCGGGCACTGTGAGTACCCGAGCTACAGCTCAGGGAGACCATTGTTTTCTTTGCCAGGAGGTCAGGAGGAAACCATCCTCTACACCAGTTTATCTTTGTTTTCTTGGAACTTGTGTGTGAGTGTGTGGGAATTTAGCAGGTACTTAGCAGGCCTGCAAGGGACCATAAGGTACCCACTAACTTGTGACTGGTCTGGGTGCACCCAGGTGAAAGGGGGAAGTGGAGATAAGTGAATGTTTGGTAACTAGGAGGTTTTGGGATGAGCAGCTGCCACCTCTCCTTTGTATTAGCTTGTAGTAATAAAACTAGATATTTGTTGTTCATCTGTTTCACCTGCTGTGTATGTAAAACCATTGTGGGGAGTGATTGTGGGTCCGGGGATCATCACAGGCAGTTGTTAGAGGAAGACCATTACTTATCCTGGGAAACATTCTAACCTGTTCTACCCACAGGAGGCAATGCAGGGACCCCAGGTAGAGGCACTATGGCACCACAGAAACTACCGGTAAGGACTCAGGCCCGGCCCCTCTGGGAGGTACTGATGAGCCCCTGAGGCTGCGGGACAGCCCAGGTGAGTGGGATTATCGGGGGTGTTACAAGTGGAGGCACCGCTGAGATTCATTCACTGACTGTACGACCCTGTGACTGCCCAAACACGACTGTGGTTGACTTCCTACCCCATATTCAGTTGCACTCCTTTAGTATTCCTTGACTTCTGTAGTTGGGTGATAGTTTGTACTGGGGCCAAGGAGATGGCATTCCAGGACGTAGAGGACTGAGTGCGACTTTGAGGGCTAGACTCCCATAAGATGCTACTTATCCATAACATGGCCATGGGGGCGATGGAAGGAGGACATATTAGACTTTTAGAGGGCCTTGCCCAACTGCAGGGGGGAAGGTCAGAGGGTGTGACTGACAGAGTCTGAGGGTGGAGGACATCACCCTGGAGGCTGAGTAAGGATTTGGGGTCCATGGAGGTGCCCCTGAGGTCACCCCAGGGGTCTAAGAAACCTGAACCCTATTAAAGAAAGACCTGACCAGCAATCTGCCCTTGGGGAGCCAGGGCCTCAGGTCTCCCACCAAGGGACAGGAGGGTTTCAGTAATTCATCTGGGGAGTGGCTCAAGGAGGAGGAAAACCCTGCATGATGTTCAGTCTCTGCTCCCGGCAGGAGGTTGCCTCAATAGGGCTGCTGGGCGGCTTGAACCCCTACCTGGGGTGGCCCACAAGCAGAATAAGAGGTTGCACACTTTCTCAGGTGCCCTCTCCACACCCACGGGAAGATGATTTCCACTCCTGGAGCAGCCAGGTGGCCCAGATGATCCAGGTCTGGGGTGCCCAGAGGAGAAGTGCAAGCAGGTCTTGGAGAGCCTCAGGGGTATGGCACTAGATGTAATCCGGTCACTCTGGGCCAGCCAGCCCCACTGCACATCCCAGGACTATTTGGACATCCCCTGGAGCACCTTTGGGGTGGTCGAAAAGAGAGAGGCAGTGCTGGGCCAGCTGTGGGCACCACTCAGAAGGTGAGTGAGAAACTGTCCCAGTACATCACCTGAGTCATGACTGAGGTGCGCAAACTGCCGTAAGTGGGGCTTGACCCTCCTGCCATGGTGGCACAAATGCGGTTGGAGCAGATACTGAGGGGCAGTGCATTCCCCCTGACCATGGTTGCCCTCGGGCTGCGGGCTTGAAAGAGTGACCCCCCGTTCTTGAGCAGCTACTGGATGAGGTCAAGGAGGAGGAGGCGCAGCAGGAAGTGGGGGCCCCATGGGGGCACCTGCCGCCACCAGCGCTGCACTACAGCCCAAGGAGTCAGCCCAGCCTGAGCCGTTGGTCACGGACCTGGCGGTGGTGTTGCAGGAGGTTCAATGCATAAAAACCTGTGCAGGCAATGCAGCTGGCCATGGTGCTCTCTTTCCCAGCCCGGAGGTGCCTGATGCCCTACTGACACGCCCAAGACTATCATCTTCGTGGTCCAGCCCTTGAGGGCCCCTAGGTTCCCAGGACAGGTGGATTTGCTTCAGGTGTGGGCTGGACAGCCATACCAGGCAAGGTGCCACAGGAAGTGAACCCCCAGTTGGTAGCTGAAAGGCACTGGGGTCAGGAAAACTCCAATGGGGGCGGTAAGGAGCAACCCTCACCCTGAAATGGCCTTGCTCCACCCTCTGGACTGACCTCCATATACCTATCAACCTGGACATGCCGAGGGCCTAGTTGGCCTTCGGGCTGACACTGAGGTTCTGGTGAAAGGGTGGCCTGCTCAGCACTGCTGGACAGTGGATCCCAGGTCACCATCATCAACCGGCCCTTTTATAACCAGCATCTCACCCACCTCCCCTCCGGCCTCTGTCCGGATTGTCCCTGTGGGTATCGGCAGCATGGATTACCCTTACAATGGGTATTGTGTGGTTAGTATCTCTTCCCGACCAAGAGAGGGAAGCCCCACCCTCCATAGAGGCCCTAGCAT
This sequence comes from Neoceratodus forsteri, assembly GCA_016271365.2. NCBI lineage: Eukaryota > Metazoa > Chordata > Ceratodontiformes > Ceratodontidae > Neoceratodus > Neoceratodus forsteri. Next base: position 94,632,561 of record CM057457.1, on the reverse strand, counting down.
TGGTCTGTCTGGAGCCAAAGAACATGTCGGACACCAAAGTGCTTATTGGGACCAATGCCAACATGTTTGAGCATTTGGCCCAGATGTGTCATGACTGAGGTGGCACAGGTGAGCTTGCAAGCCTGTTGGTTACTGCCACTGTGAAGCAGTTGGGGCTTGAAGTGACCGGCGATCTCACAAGGTTGATGGAGGCAGGGTCAGTGTGGTTCGGCGATTGGAAGGGAGACTGACTCTCCCCAGGGGCCGAGTGCGGGTGGTAGGAATCGCCTAGTTCACCAATCCCCTTGGGGAGGTGCTCATGCAGACTGCCCTCCCCTGGGCAGTCTGCCACCTAGAGCTCTTAGTCCAGAGGGTGCTGACTGCCCTGACCAGCCCCAGGCCCGGCGTGTTATAATTAGGGTCCGGAATGAGTCAAGAAAACTGGTGACCATCCAGCGGGTTGTGTGCTGGCATCCACCTTTGGTGTGAAGGGGTCATGTCTGTTGTCCCCGTGAAGATCCCGGGAGGAGATAGACCTGTCCTTGTTTGATTTGGAAGTTCACCAATCTCTGATGCCTATAAATGAAGCCTGAGCCAGAAGTTGGTGAAGTGACGGGTCTTCTCTGTGCATGAGTGGGACATGGGATGCGTCACGGGAAGAGCACCGCATCTGACTGAGAGACGACCGTCCATTCGAGAGCAGTCACAGAGGTTAGCCCCAGGGATGTGGAGGATGTGTGAAACACCTAATGGAGTTGCTGGGTGCCAGAGTCATCACAGAGTCCTGCAGCCCATATGCTTCCCCTATTGTGGTGGCTAGGAAAAACAGTGGAGCAGTGAGAATGTGCATCAACTACCACTCACTAAACAAATGAACTATCCCAGACCAGTACACAGTGCCCAGAGTGGAGGAACACTGGACAACCTGTCCAGGAGCAAGTGGTTTTCCATGCTGGACCTTCGGAGCAGGTACTACCAGATACCCATGGCCGAGGAGGACAAGGAAAAGACCGCTTTCCTTATGCCCACTGGGATTCTACCAGTTTTGAGTATGCCACAAGGCATATCTGGGCCCCGCCACCTTCAACATTCGATGGAAAGGGCTGTGGAGACATGAAGCTGCTGGAGGTCATAGTCTATCTGGATGACCTTATCATTTTCGGGCAGACCCTGGAAGAACACGAGGTAGGGTTGATGAAGGTCCTGGACCGACTGGAGGAGTTCAGCCTGAAGGTCTCCATCAACAAATGCCAGTTCTGCCAGCCACACGTTAAGTATGTTGGGCATATAGTCTCAGAAAAGGGATACAGACCGACCCAGCTAGAGTAGAGGCCCTCAAATCGTGGCCACAGCCCACCCACTTGCATACCCTGCAGCCTTTCTTGGGGTTCTGTGGGTATTATAGGTGATTTGTGAAGGATTACTCCTGGTAGTGTGTCCCTGAATGACCTGATGCAGGGTTATCTGCCGACTAACTGAGGAAGGGTCAGGCCCCCGACAGAGACTACCTGTGCATTGGGAACCTTTTGGATCCCTTTTATACACCGGAGTGTACAGAGGCTTTCCGGGAGATCATCTGATGATTGGGGAGGCTCTGGTCCTTGCTTTCTGGACCCACTAAGCCCTACGTCCTGCATACTGACTCCAGCCTTCCTGGGCTGGGGCGGTCCTGTACCAGGAGAATCCCGGGGTTCCGCCCCTGGCATTCCTGCCTAGCCGGGCCTGACTTCCTCCAAGAAGAACTACCAGGTGCATAAACTGGAGTTCTTGGTGCTAAAGTGGGTAGTCACGGAGAAGTTCCATGAATACCTGTATGGGGTACCGTTCACTGTGCACACGGACAACAACCCTCTGACCTATGTCACCACCACAGCTAAGTTGAACATTGCGGGGCATCGGTGATTGTCAGCCCTCTCCAAGTATAACTTCAGCCTGGAATATCAGAGTGGGCGGGTCAATGTGGACACGGATGCCCTGTCTCGCCATCCACACCCTGACACCCCAGACCTCCTGGTCGGGTCAAGCCGTCTCTGGTGCAAGTGCTCTGCTCCCAGGCCGGGCCCCTGGCAACACCACTGACTGTCCCACCAAGGAGCATAGAAGTGCTGGGAGCTCCTCCTGAAGCAATCTCCCAGCTTATCTGAATTTCGCTGGCCTGGACCTTTGTCCTTGCCCCAGCCTAGTAAGGCTGATTTGCAGCAGGAGCAAAGGGTGGACCCTGGTATCCAAGATCTGCTTCGGGCCCTCTCTGAGGGGTCACCCCGCAGGCACAGAGCACCCACCCCAAGGCTCAGGGGCTAGTTAAGGAGGGAAAGTTGGTGCTGTGGGATGGGTTGGTTATGCGGATAGTGCAGGATTGAGATTCCTCAGGCTGTTCGAGACAGCAGCTTTTGTTGCCGGGTCTACGCGAAGTGGTCCTCAAGTCACTGCATGATGATATGGGTCACCTAGGCTATGACCGTACCTTGGACGCTTGCTGGGCCAGGTTCTATTGGCCACAGATGAAGGCGGACGTGGAGGGCTACTGCAAGTGCTGCTTGCGTGTATCCAACAGAAGACCTTGCCCCGATGAGCCACGCCTTTGGTCAACATACAAACTAGTGGCCCCTGGAGTTGGTGTGCATGGACTTCCTGTCCTTAGAGCCAGACCAGAAGAACATGGCCAACATAATGGTCATCACAGACCACTACACCCGTATGCTCAGGCTTTCCCCACCAGGGACCAAAAGGCGAGCACCGTGGTTAAGGTCCTGCAGCAGTATATCCAACACTACAGTCTCCTAAATGGGTTCATTCTGACCAGGGCCAGGATTTTGAGAGCCATTTGGTGAGGGAGTTTCTGGCATGTTATGGCATACAGAAGTCCCACACCACCCTTACCAGCCCGAGGGGACCCCAGCGGGCGGTTCAACCAAATGCTGCTAAACATGTTGGGCACCTTGGACCCCGCTGACAAGGCTAATTGGAGTCAGCGGTGGGACAACTGGTGCATGCCTACAACTGCATGAAGAATGATGCCACCCTGCACTCCCCTTCTACCTCATGTTTGGTCACGAGGCCGGCTGCCTGTGGACCTCTGTTTTGGGGTATCTGCTGATGGGTCCTCCCATAAATCGTACATGGAGTACAACCAGCCGACCTAAGGAACAGCTCCATGTGGCATGCAAACTTGCCTCTGAGGCAGCGGCTCAGAATTGTCAGGGAATAAGAGGAGGTATGACACCAGAGTACAGTCAGGACTTGGAGGTGGGGACAGGGTCTTGCTGTGAAACCTGGGGTTCCAGGGTAAGCACAAGATCCAAGACTGGTGGGCCCCAGATGGTTATCTAGTGATGGAGAACTGACTGACCTGCGGTATACCATATTGAGCAGGAGCATGGCCGGGGGCTCAGAAAATGGTACATCAAATCACCTGCTCCCCATAGGGGAGACATCCTCCCAGCCTTGGAATCCAACCCACCAATGGCAAGCTACCCCATTACCAGAGGGATGTGTAAGTGGCGGGATGGGTTTTTCCTCCACCCAGGGACACTCCATTGTGGGCCCTGCTTCGAATGCCCAACAGCCCTCCGTGGGGCCCCAGGTTTCCTCCAGTGAGGTGAGCAAGGGAGGGTACTTCTTTGTCCACAGTGGGAAACAAGGCCAGAAGGTTCCTCCTCAGCTGGGTAGGGTCCTGCGGGACCCCGCCCCTTCCATCAGCTCCAGCCTCTTGGAACCCTGACCTACCTGGACCTCAAGGCCCGCCCTTTGTCCCTGAGGCCTGGCCCCAGTCCTGGCATCTGGGCCACACCTGGAGTGGGTTTGGGAGGTAAGGGGCCCACCGGCATGCCTGCCTCCACGAGATATGAGAGTCGCCTGCCGTTATGGACTCTGCCCAGGTTCGGACCAAATCCCAGACAGTGTAGAAGTACAGGGATTGCCTGGAGGGGATGATGGACCATGGCCTTACCAGACTGACTGTACTCCCTGCCCGGTGCCAGTGCCAGCTGATGCCTTGCCCCGCAGATCTAGCCAGCCCCGGCCCACTGTGAAGCTCACGTATGAATCCCTAGGTGAGCCCACAAATCTGCCCTTGATGTTCTCCTCCAGCCTGTGGTGCCAGTTCTCCATCCTCCTGTGTGTTGCTCTAGGGGAAGTGGAGGCATGTAGGTGCCCACCCCTCTTACCACATATAGTATGGTACCATGACCTGACCTATCTGAGCTTGTTTGGGGATCCAGTGGTTGCTGATACTAGTTAGGGACCATGGGTAGAGAGTCAGTAAAGTGTCTATTGTTGGTCATGGATTTCCCAGAAAGAGCTTGTTGGGATGCCAAGTTTTCTGCAAGGGGTGTATGCGCTGGCCCATCACTTATGTAAGGTGGTGAGGCTCCCCACTCCTGGAGGTACTAGCGCCTGGTCCATTGATGTGGCTGGACCTGATGCAAGCCTAGCTGTACTGTGATTATTGTTGGTGCTAGTTAGGAAACAGATGTCTAGCTAGAAAAGTGCATGCTACTTGTTTTAGGTTCCTACAAAGAGAAAAGGCAGCTCTTCCTCCCCTCAAAAAGCAAGAGAGGAGGAAACTGCCAGCTGGGAGGCTTTGGCTACCCCTTCCCATGGCAGGAAGTAGAGAGGAGGAGAAGGCAGGGCTGGTGTGGGAGAAGAGAGTTTGGAAGAGAAAGAAGGAGAGCAGGGTGGAGAAACAGGAGGAAAGAGAATCCCAGACCCCCAAAAGGAAAGCAGAGGGCTGTTTTGATGGTTTTGCCTGGCAAAGGCTCTGGGGCTGCATCCCTCTACACCCCCTCTCTCTCACCTTTCAAGCCTAAGGAACAGGAAGGAGCCAGACAGCCACTGGGGCTGTGTAGGAGGCCTCCTGAGGTTGGTTGCTCAAAAGTACTTGGGCAGACTGTTTGGATTGAAGGTACTGCGGCCTCCAGCCTGGGGTATCTGGGAGGCAGCTGCATCAGGACAGATCTTCCTGCCAGGGGAGAAGCTGGGGAGACTAAAAAGGCACCAGGGGATTTGAACTGCTATGCCCCCCATTGCAAAGATCAGAGGAACAAACGAGAAGGATGAACAGGCCTGCCTGGTGAAGCCATATACAACGGCAAGCGGGCGAGGTGGAAAAGCCAGGCAGGTGAAGAACTACACCACCCATTTCATGGGAGATGATGTGCTGTGGACTGCAGGGGTCATCGCACCATCTGGGCACTGTGAGTACCTCGAGCTGCAGCTCAGGGAGACCATTATTTTCTTTGCCAGGAGGGTCAGGAGGAACAGTCCTCTACACCAGTTTATCTTTGTTTTCTTGGAACTTGTGCGGTGTGTAAGGGCCCAACGGTAAACAGCAGGCCTGCAGACTAAGGGACCATAAGGTACCCACTAACTGTGGTCTGGGTGCACCCAGGTGAAAGGGGAAGTGGGGATAAGGAATGTTTGTTAACCAGGAGGTTTTGGAGGAGTAGCTGCCACCTCCTTTGTATTAGCTTGTAGTAATAAATTGGTTATTTATTGTTCATCTGTTTCACCTGCTGTGTATGTAAAACCATTGTGGGGAGTGATTGTGGGTCCGGGGTCATCACAGACAGTTGTTAGAGGGAAGACCATTACTTATCCTGGGGAAATTTTCTAACCTGTTCTACCCACAGGAGGCAATGCAGGGGCCCCAGGTAGAGGCACTAAGGCAACACAGAAACTATAGGTAAGGACTCAGGCCCGGCCCTCTGGGAGGTACTGCTGAGCTGCTGAGACCGCCGGGACAGCCCAGGTGAGCGTGATGATCAGGGGTGTTACACAAGACTCCCAAGTCTCAGATGTGTGTGTATGTGTATATGTGTGTGTGTGTGTTTGTGTTTGTGTTTTGGTGTGCTGGGTGTGCTCAGTTTAAAATAACACTATTACTTTAGCAACCAAATACACTTTCTCATTACACTACATAGTGGTATTCACAAACATCCAAAATAAGCAAAACCACATGAGTCCTTTCCAGGTTTGAGTTTTGCCCAACAGATCAGTTGCACCATTTAGAACAAACAGACCCTAAACCCTGCCGTCAGCATTAATAAAATAACCTAGAAGTCCGAGTCTTGCTTTTCTTGCAGCTCTTCCAATGCTTATGGAAAACGTTTTTCTGTCCCTGTACTTTGTCTTGCAGGTTCAGATTATTAACTGTCTGGTCTTTTCCCCAGTGCAGAGAGATGAAAAAAGAAATGTGTTTTGATTTAGCTGACAGCTCCATCCAAAGGCAGAGGGTAGTAGTCAGGCCCCATTCTGATGGGGCACCACTATTTAATTGAGTTTCTTTCTGCTGCTTCACTGCGTGCACCCTCTTCCTCACTCAACCCAACTGACAACCAGCTTCCTGGCATGGCAACCCTCTGAAGCAGTGCTGCCACCCAGAGTTCGCAGACTCCCACCCTGTCTCCCATCTCCAGCTCATTCAACATTCAGCCTGGCAGGGGAACGAGGGATGGTGGAAGGGTGCTGTCATGCATCCCAAATCTGGACGCCACAGCAGATGAGTTACTTCAATGAAAACAAATGTTCCAATGGACAGATTATTTTTATTGGTGAAATCAGAATTGCAGAACAGTCCATACGTAGTTTTAATGTTTGGATTTGCCTAGCAACCCATTGGTCCATCTGGTTTGTGTTAATCCTCAGAATGTAAACAGTAACTTCCACCTATTATTTTACTTTCATTTAAACTGAAGGAGGAAGCGATCTGTGCTGATTCAGTGGAGAATAAAGGGAACATTATTCTACATGTAGCCACATAGTATGCCTGATGTTTTCACTAGTCAGTAGTTTAGAAACATCATAAAACAGCTTGTTCATCTACACATACATATAGGAACGAGGCAAACTACTGATGATCTAGCATCTTACATAAAGGCACTTATGCAAGCTGGAGTTGGATGGAGAGAGCCTTCCTCTACCTTTCAACCTTTCAGCAATAAACTGCACAGCAATGGACTTCAAAATTCAGAGCAAATTGCCAGAATGTGTTACTCTTTCCTGTTTTAAAGAATAATATGCCTAAGAATAGTGCACCTCATATGTTTAGCATTAAGAAATCAGAGGATTAAAAAACAAAGTGATGGAAAAAGTTAAGCGTTGACAATTGCTGCTAAACAATGCTAATTATTGCATAATCATTGTTCTCATCTTTGATTAACCTGTATGAGACACATAAAAAGAAACTGATTTCACCAGGCACCAAGTGGTGAGAAGTCTCTTGACAAAGCACATGGTGTAAAGCGTGGGGACACTTGTGGAGGGTTCAGTTGCTGTCTTGCACCTACAGTATACTGGTAAGAAAACTGTTCTAGAACTGATGAACAGGCATTGTGTGCATGTTTTCTTAAAGTACTAAGAATATGACTGCGTAATCCTTTGTAAGTGAGAGGACTGGTTCATGACTACTGAAAGTGAAGCTCGAATCAGGTAAAATGTAATGTTAAATTTTTTTATTCTATTTATCTGCCAGTTCTCAAGGCATCCTTCAAATCCGCACAATCCTGCTCTTTCTTCTCCCCACTGTGGCCACCACCCAGATCACCCCCCAAGGAACTTCCAGCACTCCGGATCACCACCTGGAAAGGGCCCACCCTCTCTTGGTGGCTCTATCTGATATTAAGGGTCCATCCCTCTGGGAGGTTAGCCATGGATCCCGGTGTGGCTTGGTCCAGCATTGAGGATGAGAGGGAGATCACTAGGAGCCATCATCATCTCCTCATCGAGCGGGTTCTTTCTGTGCTTTTGTTGATCCCCTCCTGCATGGAGCCTGGCCAGCAAGGCAACAGAGTGCTGTGGCTCCACCCCAGGCTTTCACCGCACCGCTGTAATCAGCAATCCTCCAGCTGCCACCAGAGGTCACTCCTAGATCAAGTGCACCCTAAACCTCCCCAGGAAGAGAGCAGTCCATCTGGATGCTCAATCTCTTCCCTCCCTGCCTACACATAGTGGCCCCAGCTCGCTCCTGAACCCAGGTCACCGGGTGGCATGAGGTGTGGCATCCAGTGCCTCAACCCTCAGTGTGACTGGGCCTGCCGATGTTACATTTAAATGCATATTTAACTACAAAACATTATCATGCAGCAAAATTATGTTTTGTTTTATATTTTTCTGTATACATCCATGTTTTACATTAAATGTTTATTGCACTTTTCCTTCATTATTTACTGTTTTCCCCACAGGCAGTACCAGACTCCTGCCATTGGACCTTGTCAGCAGTAACTGTATCCAACCTCATCCATCCTCATCAGCCCACCACCGCAGGCCCAGTGCCCCTAGTTTACCTCTGTCCAACCACCATCCCACCACTGTGACGTAGTCAGAAGGGAAGGTTAACATTTGTCCCCCCAAATCAAAGTAACAACCTGCTGGCCTGCTAGACCCTGGAACCTGCATGAGTGCTGGCTCATCATCTCGAGTCTTGGGAGTTGCTATTTCTGGTCTGTTTTCTTGCCATTGGTGATGACCAAAGTAAATACAAAACACAATGACATGTAATGATGTAGTGTTGGATTCTGCCAAGCAACACAGACTGCAGGAGCTGCAGGCCCTCAGTGTACTGCCTGATCAATAGAGCACTCTGTCTTGGACCCCGCCCCTCAGGGGAGGTGCTCTGGGATTTTAAACTCTTTCTTACCTGCCTTCTGAACAACAGAGTTTTGTGCACAAACCTGGGTTGTCAGCACAAGCATTGTTCTAGCTTTGTACCACTCTCTTAAGAATCTGGTGAACGTTTTCATGTCAGATACCATTTATTATATTATGTGAATTTAATTTCACAGTTGTAGTGACACTTACTTTTCTGCATTACAATTTCATTTTTCATTTTTTAAGACTTATAATAACAGAATTCTTGTATGTGGAAGCTTTGTTTTGGAGCGACAGCACTCAGACCTGCTTCTAGTCAAAGAACAGAGCTGTAGATAAATGGGTTGCTTTCCCAACACTGATTCCCAGTGAAATGTTCAAAATCAGCCTTTTGTTACCACTCCAACTTAATTAGTGCCCTTAGATAACTTCACAGACAAAGTCTGCAAAAACAAAAAGTGTGGCATGCAAGTTATGGAAAAATATGATTGGATTTACAGAAACTAGATCAAATGCTGTTGTGGAACTTTATTGGAAATTCCCGTATTTACATCTGTGATCAATATTAATTTCCCATTGCTCTATCACTCTGAATGGCTGTTTGCTCCCAGTTCATATTTTAAAGTGGCTAATCTTACCAGTTTGCAATGTGCAAGTATATTTCAGAATCGGAGCAATCTTTAACTATAGCATTTACATTTCCTGTTGAGGAACCCTTCAAAATTAGACTTGACTTTGATTAACTAACAAACAGAAGATTATTTTCAGCATGCAGTTGGCAAACATGTTTGCCTCATAAATGAAAATGTCAGGAGAACAGTCTCAGGCTAACAGCAGTTAAATTCACCATTCAAGCTCATCATGCTTAACAAAATCACAAGAATGTTACAAGTACTTCCACTTCAGAGTAATGATGGATAGTTCTGACATCTTGCAAGAATGCGGGTTAGCCCTCTTAGGCTTACAGTAGCATTTCTGAACGCAGCTGCTAAATATGACAAGGTTAGGTTTTTAGCTGACTCTGAAAAATGAAGCATGTCAAAAACTTTCTGCTAAAGACACATCATGAAACAAGGCACATGATGATAAGATGTAAACAGCAAACAAGGGTACAGCACTAACAAGTCAACTACAATGAGCCAGAACACACTTGATGACAGTCAATGCTTAAGCCTTATAATTCTGCAGTTACAAACATAGCACTTAAACGCAGCAGGAATTGAAACCAGGATGTGTTGAACTGAAGCTTGTGATCTAATTTCAAATATATACATGGCATTTCATGGCCATATAAAGAAAAGCAGTGATATGAAACAAAATTTTAACAGGAAACCAGGAGCTGCAAAAGCGTTAACAAAGACAGCCGAACATAGATAAATGTGACATGCCCTGATAGCAATAGAAATAAAAACTTGTGAGGCTTTTGAAACATGGCATGCTGCATCCTTCCCTGCTTCTGAAGGCAAAGTTCTTCACATTTTTTGTTTTTGCAGAATACTGTACCTGCCTCATTAATCAGGAAGGAAGTGCTTTTCGCCTATTGCAGAGATAAAGACGAATGCTTTGGATGTGATTACTATGCACTGAGTACTCCAAATTCCAGCTGTTGTGGAGGATTAATTAGTAAGCAACTGTCACCTTAGCTAAAAGGCAAAGGGCTCCTACACTTGGACTATCACTATATATATATATATATATAGATATAGATATAGATATAGATTTAGATATATATGCAACTCCAAACAACTCAGGATCACCAAAGTTGATTTCCAAGGAGAATGTTAAATCCAGTAGATAAAAGAGAAACTGACATACTGAGACCAACTCTTCAACAGAGAGAAAATATAATTTGCCTCCAACGAGCTGGTCTCAAAACATCATGTTCTCTGTTTCTATAGTACTTGACAGTCTCCCTATAAATACCAACCTTGAAGCAGCCCTAGATCTATTGAAATGTGTCTCATATCACATTGCCAATGCAGTTCACCTCACCTGTTGATTTGTTTTTCAACATACAGTATATAGTAGTCAGTGGTGAAGGACAGTCTCTTAACAGATCATAAATAAAGTAAAAAAAAAAAACTAAATAGTAAAATTAATAAATAAACCGTACTTCATCCATTGAGGTGTGGATGGGGAGGTTTGAGTTAGGTTGTTGCAAATTTTAAAATTGCCCATGAAGTTAGCACAAAATCCAGCCCTTGAGTTTTTATAATGGGGCATATCATGAAAATCACACTAGAATTTTGGCAAAATTTCACTTAATTTTCTTTAAAAAAACAGCTGTTCTCTGCTTTAGGTCTGTAAGGAGAACCAGTCCAGTGGCAGCCAAATTAAGAAATTAGGTATTACTATACATGACGCACATCATTGTTCATATATTCCGCTGTTGAGCACAACTGAGTTAACATGCTCACTCTGGTATGGGGACATTCTTCTTTGGTTTAAAGAATTACTTATTTAACTTTTTGGCTACTTGGGGAGGAGCTGACTGTCACCAAAGAGGAAAGGGACCTAGAGGTTATCATCTCTGATGATGTTAAGGTATCAAAGCAGTGTACAAAGGTGTGAGGAGGGCCAGTGGCATGCTGGGGTGCATGACAGGGGTATCAATAGCAGAAAGTGGGAGGTGGTGATGCCATTGTATAAAATATTGCCTCACCTGAGTACTGTGTGCAGTTCTGGAGGCCACACCTGCACAAGGACATATATAAGGTGGAGACTATCCAGGAAGGGCAACAAAGATAGTACAGGGCTTCCACCACAAAACATATGAGGAGGACTAAGGGACTTCAATATGTACTCACTGGAGGAGAGGAGCAGTGGGGGACATGATTGAAGCTTACAAATACCTCAAGGGCATAAAACAAGGTGCAAGTGGGGACCTTTTTCCAATGTAGAAAAAGTACTAGAACAAGGGGACACAATATGGAATTGGAACAGCGTAGATTAAGAGGTAATGTGAGGAAGTTTTCTATACAGAAAGGGTAGTTGATGCTTGGAATAGTGTACCACAAAGAGGTAGTGCGGGCAAGTGGAGGGGGTTTAAGCGTGCCTGGGACAGTCACAAGGGAAGCCTGAGAGGGGAGGGGTGATGAAAGCCATTGATTACATAGGGTCAGTGGCCACATACAATGATAGGGCCTACAGGCAGACTGGATGGGCCTAGTGGTCCTATCTGCTGGCAAGTTTCTACTTGGGAGCATGGGGAGGTTGGGTACTAGAAGGCAAACAGGGTGAGGGTTGCCACTGTAATTTGGAATTCAGAACAAAGATGAAGTGAGGAAGTGGGTGCTGGGGTATTTTATTTAATTTTACTTATGTGGTATGTGTAGAGTAAAGGATATATTAGTATTCTAAGAGACTTTGCATGAGGCAAAGTGGTGGGTGCTAGAGGGTGGAGGGGCAGGGATATCTATTAATAAACAATCTTGATGGTGGAGGTTGATACTGTAGTTCACAATGGGTGAGGGTGGCAGCTAAGTTTAAATATGTTTTTTTTTTTATATGCAGAGTTGGTGGGAAAGTTTGAACCTTTGCCCTACTGTACATAACATAATTTTATTGACATTGCACCAACATCACTAGTGAAATTTCTATTCATTGGATCTGTAGTCACATGTGATTTCAATTGACCTGATGTAGACTGGAGCATCCCGAGAGTTTGCAGCAGCAGACACTATTGGATGCATTACAGGATGCCTTCCCAGTACAGGTGGTCAGGATAGAATGAATGAAAGAGCAACCATACATTTACTGTAGTGCTGACAAATACTGACAGCATTTTTGGTGTTAGGAAAAAATTAGCCTATTATCTATTAGTGTCCACCTTTCAGTGTGGTTTGCTATAATGCTTGGCAAGGAATATACAAATAGCAAAACTAAGGTCCTTGATTCTAGAAAGGTTAATTTCAAAGATATGAAAAGAAAGTTAAAGGTATGCTGGAAGAAACAGAGGAGTGGTGGGCATAAACAAAATGGATCATCATTCAGGGTAGCTTACAGGAGGTCACGAGTTCCTGCTTAAGGCAGGTGGGGAAGGTAACAGTTACTGAAAACCAGTGTGGCTTATGAGGAAGGTTGAGGAAATAAAATGGAGGCTTTCAAGAGATTTAATGTGTCAAGGATTGAGACAGGATGTGTACCTTGTTAAGCTAAAGGAAGCTTACAGGAACTAAATCATCCCATTTCAAAGCAAAAATATGAGATTTCAGAGGAGCTGACTTTGATAAGATGGCCAACAGAGTTAAGCTAACCCTGGCAAAAAGAAATAGAGGTGAGTGGCTACATGCAAAGTGGGCAAGTATTATGATGCAATACTTGAAGCAACATCCCATTGTGTTAGAGAGAAAAGGAAGTGCAAAAGAAGATGGAAACCACTTTGGTTCTCAAAAATAGTAGCAGAAAGGTCAGAGCCAAAAGGCTGGCCTTCAGGAAATATAAGGAACACAGCAGGATGAAGATAGGGAGGCATACCAAACTTCACTAAAGGAAGCAGGGAAGGCAGTAAGGCAAAGGTCCAAACTGAGGAAACAGTAGCACAAACAGTAAAGAAGGTGACAAGACTTTTATAGATACATTAGTGAAAGAAGAAAGTCAGAGGGGTATTGCTAATATCAAAGGGGATAAGGGGCATGTGAGGAGGAGGACCATGTAAAAGCATCTATCCTAAATAGATACTGCTGCTCAGTATTTACCAGCGAAGGTAGGGCAGGGCCCACAGCTCAGCACCATGGGCACAGGGGAGAGAGGTGCACTAGTACCATCACAAAGAGGAAGGTCCTACAAGAGCTTCATAAGCTCAGGGTGGACAAGGCAATGGGACCTGATGGCATACATCCCAGGGTACTAAAGGAGCTAAGGGTGGAACAAGCAGAGCCATTATCAGAACTGTTTAGTGAGTCTCTGAGCACAGGAGAGGTCCCAGAAGACTGGAGAAGGGCTCATGTGATCCTGCTCCACAAGTGTGGTAGCAGGGAGGAGGCAAGGAACTACAGACCAGTCAGTCTTATCAGTAGTGGTCAAAATTATGGAGGCACTCCTTAAGGAAAGGATAGTGCAGCACCTGAAATCCATTGGAACACAGGATCCAAGGCAGCATGGGTTTACAAAAGGAAGGTCCTGTCAAACTAATCTCATAGATTTCTTTGACTGGGTAACTAGAGTGGTGGACCAAGGGGAACAGTAGATGTCATCTACCTTGACTTCAGCAAAGCTTTCGATACTGTTCCACATAGAAGATTGATTAATAAGCTGGTAGGCTCGGATGGGTCAGAAGTTGGTCAACTGGGTGGCAAACTGGTTGACGGGCAGAAAACAGAGTGGTGGTAAACAGTATACAGTCAGAAGAGATGCAAGTCATAAGTGGGGTACCTCAGGGATCAGTCTGGGGCCAGTCCTCTTCAATATCTTCATCACTGACATTGCAGATGGACTGGAGGGTAAGGTTTGTCTGTTTGCAGATGACACCAAGATCTGCAACAGAGTAGATGATCCAGAGGGTGGGCAGAATGAGAAGAGATCTGGATAAACTAGCAAAATGGTTGGAAGAGTGGCAACTGGGGTTTAATGCAAGAAGTGCAAGATCATGCACATAGGGAGAGAAACACTGAAACCACCTATAGGCTGGGAGGGAGTTGCTGGCAGTCACAAAGGAAGAAAGACACTTGGGCATCATCATCACCAATGACTTGAAATCATCCAAGCAGACCACTAAAGCAGTAGGTAAGGCTGGGGATATTACGTGTATTAGTAAGGGTATCACAAGCCAGAATAGGGACATACTAATCCCTCTTTACAAGACACTGGTTAGGTCCCATCTGGAGTACTGCGGCAGTACCGAGGCCACACCTTCACAAGGACATTAACCAAACTGAGGCAGTCCAGAGAAGGGAAACCAAAATGGCAGTGACTGCATCAGAAAACATATGAGGACAGATTAATGGAGCTCAATATGTATACCCTTGAGCAAAGGAGGAGAGAGGTGATATGATCAAACATTCAAACAGCTTAAGGGCATTAACAAGGTGAAAGAGTCTCAACATGTTTCAATATAAGAAAATAGCAGGACAAGAGGACACAGCATAGAGATTAGAGAGGCCGATTAAGGGGTAATGTGAGGAAGTTCTTTTCACAGAAAGGGTGGTGAATGCATGGAATGGCCTACCTCAGGAAGTGTTGGATATGAATACAGTGCAGGGCTTCAAACAGGCATGGGATAGTCATAAGGAAGCAATACAGATGAGTACATATTGGCCATTGACTGAGCAAAGGCTGATGGCACATTCATAAGAGGAAAAAGAAATGAGCAGACTGTTTGGGCCTTGCTGTCCTTATCTGCCACCAACTTCTATATCTCTATTTTTCTATGTTGTAATGATGCCTAAAACCAACAAAGAACTGAGGATCATGGAAGAAGTTAAGGAAGGGACTATGCCTTTATGCTACATCAGGAAAAGTGAAAAAAAACAAAAAAAAAAAAAGAATTGTCAAGCTGTAACAAGGGTGAGGTGTGGTTGAAGACAGCAAATATAAGGCAGAAATGCTGAGTGATTACCTCTGTTCAGTATTTACCAAGGAACTGGAAGGGCTCTTTCCTCAGGTGAAAGTAAACAGCAGACCAGAATGGTGGAACAAATGTACATGGTTCAGTTGTGGCAGACAGAGGTCTAAGCTGTCTGGAGTAGTAAGAATATGCAGATTCCAGGGCTGCAAAATTGCAGCCCAGGGTACTAGGTAGAGATGGCACAGGTACTGTATGAGTCTCAGATGGGCCTCTTCAATTTTTGGGACACTGGAGATGCACTGATGGCCTGGTAAACAGCAACCATTGTAGTCCTGCACGTAAGTGGTAGAAAGGATGGATAAGGGACCTACTGGCGAGTATTTTTGTATCAGTTGTCAGTAAACTACTGGAAACCATTGTCAAAGAAATACTTATATATTTCTTAAGGGTGGGTAATGGCTAAAAGAGGACAGCAGAGTTTTGTGGCAGGAAGGCCTTACTAAACAAATTTGACAGACATTTTTGATTAAGTAAGGGGTGGGAGATAAGGGGCAGGCAGTTGATATACTGTACCCTGATTTTAACAAGGTGTTCAACTCTATTCCTCATGCGAGATTGTTAACATAGCTAGGTGACCTAGGGGTCAGTAGTGGCTCTCATTAGCAGGGCACACCAGGCATGTGCCCCAGAAAAAATGTGTGCCCCAGTTGCTGCTCACATGGCAGATCTTTCCTCATAATAACAAATGTACCAGTGCCCTGGCTGCCATCTGTTGTGCCCTGGTGATCAATAGTGGCTACATCCACTACTGTGTGGGGAGACAAATTAGTAAGGTCAGTGGAAAATTGACTGGGGTTGTAGAACTGGAAAGGTGGTGATTAATAAGGAGTTCTCAGAAATGAGGGAAGTCACCTATGTGGGCTAGTTGCTAGGCCAGTCACCGTTAACATCTTAATTAACAACAAAGGAAGGCATTAGATGGGAACAGCTGTATTTGGAGAGGACACAAAGCTCAGTATACTCAAATACATTACAGAAGCCTGCAACTGCTTCCAATGATCCTAGCTTACCTACACCCCCTTCCACATCCTCCCTGCTTTTCCCATCCTTCTTCCTTCTTGTATCAGTGCATAACTTGTCCCTGAGCCTCCTACTTATCTACCACCATAAATCTCACCCCTCACCCACCTATTCCTTTGTATACGCATGGCACTCTCATTCCTTCACTTCTAGTATTATCCCAGTCTCCAGACACTTCACCACTGGCTGCCCACTTCTCCTGACACATGTCTACCCTTGATACGCCTGGGTCTATTTAAACTGACTATGTATGTCTCTTTGCTTGTAGCATCCACTTCAACTAATCTCTTCGCTGGACTACAATGCCTTTACCTTACAGGAATACCAAACCATAATGTTGTTGTATCTGGAATAAATTTTACTGACTTGCTACCCTGTTGTTATGTATACCCTACCGACTGTCTTTTACCTGAACCTAAATGTATTTTTACTTATCCAGTCTAATGCAGACCTACCTGTACTGTTGTACTTTGCATCTACTGTCTATTTGTCTGTAATATAAATGCATTGTTACTTGACTTATGTAATGCAGGTCCGCCTTGTAAATGAGCTTGATCAATGGTGTTCACCTGGATAAATAAATAATTTGATTGTTTTGATTGATTGATTGAATTGCAGAGCTGACAATGCGAATGTATTAATGAATAAATGGAGGACCTGGAGAAGCTTGAGAAGTAGTTTAAAATATGGCAGCTGGACTTCATTACCAAAAATACAACATCATACACATAAGTAAAAAAGAATCTAGGAGCAGAACAGAGGTTGGAGGGTGACAGTGTGACTGAAGAGCAAGGGAGCTACTGTAGGGTTGATGATATCTAACAGCATCAATTTGGTAGCACCATTTGAAAAGGCAATTGGAAAATAGAACAGGATTCTGGGATGATATGGTAAAGAGGGTTCAGCAACAGAAAACGGAGATCATATTGCCCTGTAAAGACCCTGGTGTGATTGCACCAGGCATACTGTGTACAGTTCTGGAACCACCATCTAAAAAGGACATTACAAAGCTGGAAACAGCACAGAGGTGGGTGACAAAAACAATTCAGGGCTACAGGGAGGACATATGGTAAAGACTAGAATGCCTCAACATGTACACATTGTACTAGATGAGAAAGGGGGACATTACTGAAACATAAAAATACATGGAGATTATTAAAGTTGATTCCAGGAGCTGTCCACAAACCAGATATTTTGGGGAATAGTAAGAAACTGGTGAGGGAATTCAAAAGGGACTTGAGAAAGTATTGCTTCACAAACAGGGTGGCGAAGGGAGGAACAAGCTACCCAAATCAGTAGTTAGTGCAAAAAATATAAAGAGTTTAAAGAAGGGTTGGGATAAGCACAAAAGGATAGTCAAGGTACCTGGGTGGGCAGGGTAGAGGTTGATCATGGTTTCCTAAAATTCTGGCCCAATTTTGGAGTCAGCAATTTTGGATGGGTTTTGGTGATACACTGCCCGAGGCTGGATTGTAGGGGTGGGGAGTGTCCATTGGTTTCAGATTGGAATTGAGCCTTGTGGAGGTGCCAGTGGGGAGGCTAGGTCCTTAGAATGTATCATGGGTGCAGGTGTAGGGTGTAGGATTTTCTTGTCTACCCATTCACCAGGGATGAGAAGCAATTCCTGCAGGAAGTCACAGACTTCATCATCAGCATGATGTCGAGTCCTCCAGAACTGTGGACAACTGTGCAATCCAGCCTATCTGCAGTCTCGAGCATTGTCACAAGAGAAATGCGACAGTTCACCTTTTTGCTGATAAGGTTGCAGATGTCAGGTCTAAGAGTCACACAGGATGCCCCAATGGGGCAGACGGTGATCAGTGGGAGGTGGCAGCTCCTCAGTCTGTCTGGTTTGACTTTGGCCAGCTGGCGATTGGAGATATCGTGAAGATATCCAGTCTCTGTGGCTGACCTGTTGTGGTTTGGACCCTGGCCCAATGCCTCCTTGTCTGGTGTATTGAGACTATTGGCCTGGTCCTTGCTGAGATAGCCTGGTGCTTGTTAGAGTCTGGGTGTTTTCGACACCCTGAAGGAGCTGGTAGTGATACCCTTCTAAGAAACCATCTCTCAACCCAGACTGTCTTGATAACTACAGACCTATCTCTAACCATTACCATTGTAGTAAGGTTATTGAAAAGGTGATCATGCTGCAGCTGGAGGATCATTTGACCATCCACAACATCAAAGATCCTCTCAATCCGGTTTTCAGAAATGGCATAGTACGAGACAGCCCTTGTTTTGGTCTTCAATGATCTCCTAAAAGCAAGAGATCAGAGGAGCCGTTCCATCTTGGTTCTTCTTGATCTCTCGGTGGCATTTGACACTGTGGACCATGGAGTGTTGGTCGAGCACCAGAAGTCAATCTGTGGACTGTCTGGTACAGTCCTCAGATGGTTCCATTCTTTCCTCACTGACAGGTTTCAGAGAGCTGTCTGTGGGGTTTACTCCTCTGACAAGGTCTCCCTGCCATGTGGGGTCCCACAGGGTCTGTACTAGCCCCCATGTTGTTCACAGTGTATATATTGCCATTGGGAGACATTGTAAGGCAGTATGGGCTGAGGTTTCACTGCTATGCGGATGATACTCAGCTCTACCTGTCCTTTGTGCCTGATCAGGGGAGCTATCTCAAGTTTTAACAACTACCTTTCCTAGATTGAGGATTGGATGAGTACCAGCTGGCTGGGGCTGAATCTGGACAAGACTGAGGTTTTGGTGGTGGACCCAGGTCATTGGGTAGAGGGTCATTGAAGGGCAAGCTTGAGCTTTAGATTGGTGGTCACCAGCTGATGACTGCTGAATGTTCACGAGATCTGGGTGTGATTCTTGATGATGGATTGACATTTAAACATCAGGTGTCGTCCGTTGTCAAGACTGCCTTTTACCATCTAAGGAATGTAACCCGGATCAAGCACCTAGTTCTGCCTGACGACCTATCAGTTTTGGTTCATGCCTTTGTAACCTCGCCTTGATTACTGTAGTGCCCCTACTCCTGGTTCAGGTTGATTTCACCACTTGTGAGTTACTGGTGAACGAGCAGCTGGCTGTGACTGGGCTACCTCATAGCTGTCATGTCATGCCCTGCTGCACGATCTGCACTGGCTACCTCTTCAGTGGTGGATCACCTTTAAGGTTGGTTTACTGGCCTACAAGGCCCTACATGGACAGGGACCGACTTACCTGCAAGATCTTCTTCATCCCTATTGCCCCTTCCAGCCCGTCCACTCCACCAATGAGGGAATGCTAGAGATTCCCAGGTTCGTTTAAAGTCATCTAGGGCCCATGCGTTTGAATTTGTGGCCCCATCCCTATGGAATTCTCTACCTCATTGGATTCAACAGTGCCTGACGGTGAAGAGCTTTAAATCTGCATAAAAACTCATTTATTTACTTTGGCAATTCCTGATTTTATCTGAGCTGCTGCAGCTGTTTTTATATGAACTTTTTATTGTTGTGTACTAGTGTTATGGTTTTGGAATAGCTATTTTATAAATAAATGATGATTTATTGACTATGGATCAGAAGGTGATTTGTTCTCTGAAAACACAATCCGAAGTCACATATGTTTTCTGAAACACATTCTAACTATGAGTGATAATTGCTTTGGGAGATGAAATACACTGTAGTAAATTTTCCTGTGAAAAGAATGACTTTTCATGCACAACTCCTGACTTTGTTGTGAATAGTGGACAGGGTACCTACAGTAAAATATCTCTACTGTAACTCTTAAAGAAAAATACCAAAGGTCAGAAAATTTGAAAGTTCATGAACATGAATTGTTCTGGACCAGTAGGGTTCAGAATTCTGGAGATATATCTATTAAAGTCAGCCCTATGTTAATTCAGGGATTACTTATTTCATGGAACCTTCTGAAAAACAAAACAACAAGCATTTGTCAATGCTGAATGCTGTCTTGCTGGTGTTGGCATTGGTAGTACAGGAGTTAGAGAGGCATAATAGGAATAGCAGTGAAGTATAGAACTGACGTCAACCCCACCCACCCTGCAGAGAGTGACAGGCATTGGGGTGTGCGTTTGGGTCGCTGGCCATAAAGCTCATGTCATTTCACCTCACCCTACCCTGCAGCATCTGACAAGTGTCGCATTGTGCCTTGGGGTCATTGGGCCTTATGCTCATCCCATTTGATAAGGAAGTATGTTGAGATGGGTGCAGCATAGGAGAATGGGTTGAACTTTGGGGCTGAAGAGTCCAAGACACACCTTGATGCCTGTCAGTGGCTGCAGGTGGAGGTGGAGGACCAATGGAGTGAGCACTACAGCAGACAATCCAAAGACACATCCCTGATGCCTGTTAGTCTGTACAGGGTGGGATGTAATAATTAGAAACCTAACGCCTGAGTGTTTGTTGGTACTTGCACTCAAAATTTTAAACATGGCCTTTTGTGACCCCACCTCATGAAAGCATTTGGGACCTCTGTTCATGAACAGTGTCCCTGTGATTTTGTTAATCTGCCTCGACATTGATTTCCCACAGTGACGCACCATTCTGCACCACATTAAAAAGTTAGCTGCACCATTGATAAGGGGCGTGAAGAGATGGCAATGTTGAAAATCTGGAGTGAAAATATTAAACATTCTTGAAGTTTCAACTGTGCGTGGACACTGCACAATGCACACTTGTAACATAGTCATTTTATGGAATTTTTCACCAAATTTCCAACATAGGCATTTTAGGACCTCTGCTCATGAACAGTGTTACTATGATTTTCTTACTTTGTTCCGAACATTGTTTTCCTACAGCGACTGCACCACAGCACGCCAGATGTGGGAAAACACATTTCGTGTAGGATGTAGAAAATTACAGCTGTACTGTTCATAAGGAGGAGTGAAAATGCGACTGTTGAAAATCTGGAGTGAAAATATAGATTTGTGAAGTTACAAGCATGCGTGGAAACTGTGCAATGCATCACCGTAGCACAGTCATTTAATGGACTTTCATCACCAAATTTTCAACATAGGCATTTTAGGACCTCTGCTCATGAACAGTATCACTGTGACTTTCTTAATCTGTCCTGAACACTGATTTCCACAGCGACCGCGCAATTCTGCACCGAAGTGCGAAACACATTTCGGCCAGGATGTGAAAAAATGACAGCAGCACTGTTCATAAGGAGGTATGGAAAATGCCAATGTTGAAAATCTGGAGTGAAAATATTACAGATTCACGAAGTTATGAGAAATCATGGAAACTGTGCAGCAAGCTCATAGAACAGTAATTTTCTGGATTTTTTCACCATATTTGCAACATAGGCTTTTTGAGAGCCCACCTCATGAACAGTGGCATTGTCGTTTTGTTAATCAGTCCCAGAAAGTGATTATACACAGTGACTGTGAAATCACCTTTCAGGACCAAATAATGCCATGACAGTGACTGAATTCATGAGGAGGGGTCCCAATGACCCATGTTGAAAATTTGGTGCCAAAATTCAATAAATGCCTGAGATATGCACCAAAGTTTAAAAAAACTATTTATGCCATTATACAACTTACGGCATTTCTTCAGTTCACGGTCAGCTTTGAAGAGGACAGACATCTTCCCAGTCACCAAGATCATCGCACTGGGTTCCGGAGGTAAGTATGGGGTGAGGGGTGTGGGTATGCAGTAGGTGGTCACAGGTTGGGGAAGGGGCCGCAAAACAGCGAGGAACTGTTTTCTACTTTACAGGTTAAAAAAATTTAACATCGTGGAAGGTTTTTTCTTTGACAGGTACATTTGGCATGTTGGGGTCGGCTCCCAGTGTGCCACCTGTGTGTTTGGGGTGGGGGACTAGGCAAATAAAAATGGTGTTTAGTGGGGAATGATGCGAGGGAGATTGGGCACCCCCTCAACAAACAACTGCCACAGGACATGATGCGACAAGGATTGGGCTCCCCTATCAGCAAAAGAATTGGGTAGGGGGCATGATGATGCCGACAAGGGATTGGGCACCCCGAAGTCAGCTTTTCTGGGGACTGTGAGAGGCAGATGGCACAGCTGCCACCATGTCTCATTGAAATGTTACACCAGGAAGGCACACACTGCAGTGAGGTGGAGCTCCCGCATTGCAGTGGCTAAAATGTTTCAAGTTGGTGACATGCTTTGCAACTGCTGTCATAGACAGTGTGCAGTCTCATTCATGCCACACAGCCAAGCCCGAAAAAGCATTGGTGCCACACTGGCCACAACACATCCGCACCTCAAAACATGCTCTTCCACTTCAAGCAACCTCAATATGTTGTCCTGAGCTGTGCATGCAAGACAACATAAAAATAAAAAAAGAATACACTGTTGGAGAAGCTCTACTAATTTGCAACTTCCTCAACTTTGAAATCACTTTCTTTTGCATTTTCTGTATATAAACTGCTCTCATGATTTAATATTAAGTTAATATTTAGGGAGTCAGTAGAGTCTACAGGTTTAAAGCACCAAGCTATGAACCTGAAGGCCTGGGAGACCAAGATTTCACACACACACACACACACACACACACACACTATTGTTTTAACCAGGAGTAGCGCAATAAGCTGAAGCTTGTTTCCAGATGTGACCTGGGAGCACAAGGAAGTTAAATGACTTGCTTAGGATCACACAGTATGCACCCTAGGCAGCTGTGGGATTCAAACCCAGGTCTGCAGATGCGCAGCTCAGAGCCTTAACCCACTGCACTATACTGCTTCAGAGGAAGGAATATATATATATATATATATATATATATATATATATATATATATATATATATATATATATATATATATATATATATATATATATATAAAATAGATAGATAGATAGAGAGAGAGAGTGGGATAGAAATACAAAATCACACATACCCCTAATGCAAAGCATCATGGGCTGTATATGCAAATCACTGCAGAATATTATGCAGGCTCAACTTTAAGCAGAAATGCATGGTGCTGAAAGGCCTCTAACGAGTTTGCAAAGGGTGCCAACAGAAAGACACAGACATGTGACTCATCAGTGTGCCTCATCTGTATGACGCCCCAGTGGAATGAACCAGCTGCCCTAAGATGGTATATCTGGGTTATGCTGTGGTGAACCCAATAAAACAAACAAGCTAAAAGACAAAGAACCTCAGTGCACAGGCACTGCATATATACACACACAACCAAAGGGGTAAAATGACAAAATTAACATCAGGAACAGCAACATATCAAAAATATATTGTTGTTGCTGTTGTCAATGGGTGTTTTTTAATTACTGTCATCACTGTTGAATACTGAACAAATCAGAGCCTCCATACCCCTACTGCCAACAACTGTACAAATCTTGTCTTGTACACTGAGTATTTATCTTTGTCTTGTACTTGTATTGCAATATCTAAAAATATTTACTGTGCCATCATCGTGTAAACCACTATGTATGTACTGTGCTATCATCTTGTAAACCACTATGTATGCCTTACCTCTGTAACTTAACCTGGGTCGCCCCTGAAAAAGGGACCTCTGGGGCTCAGTGGGCCTACCTGGTCACCAAAATTGAATGAATAAATAAATAAATAAAATGAACAGATTTAACTTTGCTGATGACATCACAATGCCTAGTGCAACACTGAAATCAGCTGTTACAGTTAAAGAAAAACAGCATAATCTTCAAAGAAACTGCAACTTTAGAGTTATAACTTGTAAATTGCTGCTGTATATATTAAATATATAATATCTTGATTTAAAATACGCAATCCATCAACACTTGTGATTGATTTGCCAAGTCTTTTGTAATTCACTTGGGCTCTGCCACTCATGAGTTATGACCCTACCCCTCACACTTGAACATAAATTGTATATTTTGAGTAAGCACATTGCATAACTCAGATAGATAGATAGATAGATAGATAGATAGATAGATAGATAGATAGATAGATAGACAGACAGACAGACAAACAGATACATGTATATATATTTATAGGGTGCAGTCAGATCCCTATAGTTAGGGATCAGTAGGCACTTCAATGTTAAACTCAAAATTTTGCATGTTAATAACTTTGCAACCACTGAACAGATTTGCATGAACATTGGTTTGTGCCTTCCTGTGTTGAAGATCTCTTAATGTAGCAACTTGCATTATGGTTGGATGTGCGGTCTCCAAGTTGCAGAGAGGTGAAAAAACATGTTTTATCTATTGACTTTGCTAGGATTTTTGTTTGAACTTGCCTACAGCCGAAAGGGTTTGTTTGTTTGGTATGAAATTTTCAAGACAGAAAAGGAATACCCTACAGATGTGTCTTTTGCTAGTCTGATGAAAAAACAATAAGCCGTTTTAAAGTATTGTAATTTAAAATGTGAAAAATCATTTCTGAGCATGCTCAGTAGGCACTTCAATATAGTTTTATGATACGAAAGAGGAATCCTGCATTGTATGAGAAAATTCCTCTTTCATATGGCTCCATCTTGTTTCCAGTTTGTCTGACATTCAAATTTGGAAACCTCCCAAAATGATATTCTGGGAGGAACCACACATGTAGCTTGTTTATTGTGGCCCCAGGTACATTCTGAACTTTACTGCTGGGAAAATGCCCTTAGAATGTGTTTTATTTACATTTAAATTCTTTGTTCACATCAGCATCATACAAAGTAGGATCTTAGTTGTATCTCATCCATACAAACCAAGATTCTTAAATATAACTCTAGAAACAAAGAATTTAAGCGTCAGTACTCTGTAGTCATTTTTGGCATTTTCTCACCAAATTTCAACATAGCATTTTGGGACCCTTCTCATGACCACTGGCACTGTCATTTTGTTACTCGGTCCTGAAAGGTGATTTTGTGGTCACTGGTGAAATCACCTTTCAGGACTGAATAATGAAATGGTCCCAGTGTTCATGATGGGGAGGTCCCAAAAGCTCATTTGAAAATCTGGTGCAAAAAATCAAAAATGGCTGTGTTACAAGCATGCATTGCACAGTTTCTACACACACTTATAACTTTGCTAATTTTTATATTTTCATGCCAGAATTTCAACATTGCCATTTTTCACACCTCCTCATGAACAGTATAGCTTCTGTTTCTTACATCCTGCCTGAAATGTGTTTTTGTACCTGTGGTGCAGAATGGTGTGGTTGCTATGCAAAATCAACTTTCAGGATGGAGTAACAAAATTATAGTGCCAGTGTTCATGAGGGGATTTTCAAAAAAGCCCATGTTAAAAATTTGGTTAAAAAATTCCCATAATTGCCATGTTACGAGCATGCATTGTGCAGTTTCTGCTCGCTCATAACTTTGCTAATTTTCATATTTTCCCTCCTGATTATCAACATTACCCTTTCCATACCTCCTCATGAACAGTATACAGCTGTAATTTCACATCCTGCTCAAATCATGATTTCGCACCTGTGGCACAGAATGGAGCATTCGCTATGCAAACTCAACTTCGGGACAGATTAACAACATGACAGTGACATTGTTCATGAGGTGGGGTCCCAAAATGCCATGTTGAAAATTAGGTGAAAAAATCCTGAAAACACCTGAGTTACATGCATCCGTTGAATTGTGGTGATCATGGCATGCTTGGCAACCCATGATCTCAAACACGATTTGTGATATGGATTTTTGCTCTCTGCTGCTTAGTCCATAAACACCCATGGAGGTTTTGAAGTCATAATTAGAGCTGCAGTGGAAACTTTTCCACAGTTTCTACAGTTACTGAGATATTGCCAAATTAGTGTTACAAGGGTTACCTTTCATGGCTATAGGGCTCTTACAGTATGTGGAGTGGGCGCAGGGCCCAGAGGGCCCATGCTCCACTTATGCATCTCATTAGGCAACAATGGGTAGTGCGAGGGAGTGCAGGGCCCAGAGGGCCCGCGATTTCCAACCACTACCAGTTACATTACACTTTCTCAAAGAAGGAAATTCATTGCAAAAACTTTGTTAATATATCAGTTAGGGTTTTATTAATGCATAAAAAGCTGGAAAATTGACATCAGGGTTACCAACCATATCACCCACCCCATCCACCCTCCACACACCAACAAGCATAGGGGTGTGCCTTGGGGTTGTTGGGCCTGACTCTCACCTCATTCTCCTATACTGTGCCATCTCATCTTGTTTACACATGGAATGGGGTGAGAGTTAGAGCTGATGACTCAAAGCACACCCTGAGACCTGTTGTGTGTGGAGGGTGTGTGGTAGGGTTGGTAATCCTAACATTGAATTTCCCAGCTTTTACATGTTAATAAAAACCCTAACTGATGCATTAACACAGTTTTTTTGCAATGAATATATATGAGAGAGACAGAGAGAGAGAGTACTTCTGACAGTACTGGTAAACCTAATACCCTTGTTTGAGAAAAGGTTAATGGACTTTCAGACAATGAGAATCTTGTATACCAATCCTCCCTTTAAGAATTCAGATTTGATGATTTGGGTAAATCCAAACATATATCATGAACCAATCAAAATCCACTGGGACAGATTAATTTGGCACCAGATTTCTGATCTCCAGTACTGTAGAGGTAGAGACAATATCTGATATTTTCAATTTTCTGCTCTGAGTTACACAACATAGGTAACAATCCATGTCCCCTATTGTATTACAGTGACCAACTGTAAAATAACCACCATGGCACTAAAGCACATGTATGGATTTAGATTTTCTTCATTTTGCAAAGGGCCAGTGACTGGTGGTGAGAGTGGGGGCACTACTAGGCACCATGGATGGTAATTGCTGGGGATGTAATTTTTCATATTGGGCTGGGGAGGACCACTAATCACCAGGGATAAACATTACTGTCAAAGCTGGTGCCCCACAATTAGGAGGATTTATTTTTTCATACTGGGGACAGGCAGCCATCAGTGGGGGTAGACCACTAGACACCAGAGAGGGCAGTGGGGCTGCCAGCTATGCAGGGGAGCAGCTGGTTTCAAACTTCTCCTTGCTTTGGGTTTTTAAGTGCAATTTTGCACTTAGAGCGACAAAGCAATGCAAAGAATATGCTGTACTAATTTTAGTGAAGTTTCCACCACAGGTGGCAACTTTGTGAAATGGCACAGAGGTGGTGCTGGCAGATTCATGGGAATTTACCTACGAAGAAAACTTCACTGCATCTCTACTCTAGGGTATACTGCCAGAAACTGATTCTTTATATTTCTGAAGCAAGATAACCCTGGGTTCAAACTTTTGTTTTAAAACATTGATGGCATCTTAAAATGACTTATTTTCTCTTTAAAATATGTGCTAGGATATACTGTACCCAAAACAGTTCTTTTGAATAAATATAATGTTGTAATGTTCAAGTTCAAGTTCAAGTTTATTGCAGGAAAACTCCATTGAGCAAGCTCATTCACAAGGAGGTCCTGTGACATAAACACTTAAGTATAAACACAGATAGGTAATAACAGTATATACATGAAATGCGTTACATGATACAGGCTGGATATACATACAAGGGTACCACATGGGTGACCGCAGGTGGTAAACATTGATATGAAACAGGGAAGCGACTTACAGGTTGCATACTGATAAATGAAACATGATGACTGGTGTGTGCAATACATATATTTTGGCAGCTAGAACAAACAACAGACTACATACAACTGATATGGGGGGAGGAGTGATTTGATAGAGTACCACCTACCACTGTAAGTAACGAATTTGATGGCAGAAAAAGATGACCTGGCCCACCTAGTCTTCCCTATTACCTCGCCTACAGTACCAACTCAGGTCCTACCCTGCATTAGATTACCCTCTCTTGCCTTGCTTCCAAGATCCCCTTATATCTACCCCAAGCATTCTTGAAACCCACAACTGTCTTGGCCCCCCACCACCTCATCTGAAAGGTTGTTCCAAGCACCGACCACCCTTTCAGTGAAGAAAAACAACCTCACATTTCCACTTAGTCCCCCAGCTTCATAGAATGGACCCTTGTCCTCAAGCATCTCTTATGATTGAAAATGCTCGCCTCCTTCACTTTGTTTATACCTGTGAAATATTAAAATGTTTGTATCATTTCTCTCTTCTCCCTCCCACTTCCAGTGAGTACATGTTTAATTCCTGAGACTTTCATCATGGGTTTCTGATGCAGGGCTTGCCCATTTTGTAATTAAGTAATTGGTCATCGTCTCTTCCCTTAATGTTTAACCCTGTAACATTTGCATGATACTTTTAGTCATTTCAAAGTTCTTATCTCACAAGTGGCAAACTGATCTTCTGGTTACAAAACATAAACTGTTCATTCTGGCATCATCCAGGATTCACTCATCCCCCACAAATAGGACAGACAACTGTGTGTTGTTGTGCTCAGATTAGGCAATCAATTTATTCCATTTCACCGTTGTATTTAAAATTCCATCACCATTCATCATTACTGTCTTTACAAAATTCCTTGTATTATTATCAATGCATATCAATATCTGTTCACCCATCGTTTTCTTTCTCCTCCACTTCCCCAAGTGAAAACCTGGGTGACTTCTTCTTTCTTCTTTTTTAGATAATGGTGAAAACAGAGACCGCTTTTCTTTCCTTCTGTTGCTTCTTCTCTCCTCATATTCTTTCATCATGCCCCTCCCCTCCTTCCTCCCCTTTTTCCCCCCTTTCTGCCATCCACCTGTGGCAGTCCATCCACTCCTGTATTGGACACCTTCCGCCATCCACCTTTGACAGACCCTACCACCTCCAAACTCCCTTTCTCCAACCTCCTTTTGATGGGTGGGAGGAACAAACTTCAGCAAAAGAGAATGTATCCTCTGTGCTGCTCCTTTATCCCCAGAATACTCTGTCCCTCCCCCTTCATCTTCCTCCAATCCCACTACTGTTCAGCTTCATAGTCCCCACCCCTCCTACCTGCCTTGTCCCTTGTCCTATGGCTCCCCATCCCTCCTCCCCCTTCCTCTCTGAGCAAACCATCTCTATTAATGAATGGAGGGTTCACCAGGACAACTTGGTCTGCCCTTAAAGGAAAAACTCCATTTGTCCCAGATTCATCCATCCCCCCACAAATAGGACAGACAACTGTGTGTGTGCTCAGATTGGCAATCAATTTATTCCATTTCACCTTTGTATTTACAAATTCCATCACCATTTATCATTATTGTCTTTACAAAAATTCCTTGTTTAATTATCAATGCATATAAATATCTGTTCACCCATCCTTTCCTTTCTCTTCTTCTCCTCTCCCCAGGTGAAAACCTGAGTGACTTTTTCTTCTTTTTCTTCTTCAGGTAACGGTGAAAACCGAGACCACTTTTCTCTCCTCATAGTCCTTTATCATTCCCCTCCTCTCCTTCCTTCCCTTTTCCCCCATAGTCTGTCTCCAGCTGCGTTGGATGACTGGCCTTCTCCCTTCTTCCCTCACCCTCATTCTATCTTGCTGCCTGTCTCCTCCAGGCCTCAATAAAACCCATCATCTCAGTATTAAACATGTCTATAGCTAGATCTGATAAATGCACCCCATCTGGTCTATAAAGTACACTACCACTCTTCTACCCCCTCAATATTACATGTCCCCCATGCTCCTTACCAATGTCCCCACCCTCCTATTCATCTTCCTTCTGGCCCTGTCAACCACTACGTGGCTGTGTTCATGTCTCCGCACTCTCCTCGGAATCATGTCTGGCCATGCTATGCTCACCCCCGCCACCTTTGTTTTATCTTCTCCAAATCCCGCTTTATCTTAAATACGATCAACCCTGGCTTCCCCCAATGTCATTACCCCCAAGGTGTATAATAATTAGATCTCGGGTGGTTCATTTCTCTCTCATCTCTATCAGGGTCGAGTAACTGAGCCCACTTCATCCCTCAGATGCCGTGACACAACAGCCTGCATTGTCTGATACCTTGGTAAAGCTGCTTTCCCCAGCCTTCTTTTCTGCTCTCCTTTCCTCCCAATAAATGTAGGAGTGACACAGATCCATACTTCTGTGCTTATCCCTCCACCTATTGAATCAAGCAAAAATTATATATCTTATTCTCTGGCACCATCTCATTCTAGTTCATTATGATGCTCCCTTTTCCCCAATCCCGTAACCCCCCAATCTTGGTTCTGCTCCTGCAAAACAAATAAATACCACGTTAGTGCCACTCTTTGAAGGCCTGGATGTACCTTTTGTAACTGGCAGACTGCCAGCATCCCATTTCTAACATTTTGGTCACTGACTTCGCCTCCTCCCCATTTTGATGCTGCCCCTATTGAAGGAATGGGAGGAATACCTATCTGGGTCCTCCCAGGAACTCCATGCCATTTTAAGTATGGCCATCACCTGATAACTTGTCACCTTCTTCCCATCTCCGTGTATGAATAGCCCCTTCCTTATTATAACGCTCTGTGGTGTAAGCCCACAAAGCCTTTACTGGGCACAGATGCCCGTCAAGGTGCTCTTTTATGGTTAACGTACACCCCTCCGTTCTTGGTCTGTCTTTGACTTCCTAATCATGAGTTGTATCTCCTTTGTCCCCAGACTATGTCTTCCCATTCCAAGCCTCCCTCTTCCCCTTTTCTGTCGTGTCCTACTGCTTCACTCACTCTCAAGGACCCTGCAAACATTACAAGGTAAATCATGGAACAGCTCTGCCTCATCGTTGGATTTACATATTGCCCGTAATATCCCTCCCAATTTTCCCAGCAAATGGTCTGCTATTGGCCACTGACCATCCTTGTTCCTTTGCTTTAACCTACTCCAACCTTACATCATCTTTCTTATCAGCATTGACTCTGTGGGGTCCTCCATTTCTTCAGGCTACACACCAAACTGACCCCTGCTAGGTATATGCCCATCGTGGTGTGAGCCATCCCTTTTGCTACTGCTCCACTGTAAATTTTCCTAACTGCTCTTCCATAACTGGCCCACTTACCTCCATATGGTGTGTTTCCTGAACATTTGAAATGCCCACCAGGCCCCTTCATATGCCCCAAGGTCTGTGGTGCCCATGAGTTGTGAAACAGCATCTCAGCTCCCTCTTTCCAACGTCCCAGATGTTCATTGGAATAGCGTTCTCTGTACCTCTGCTGTTGGTGCCAGCATCCAGAAATGTTCCAGCTGCAGATGGGAAGGCTGTCAGCTAGGATATTTCTCACCCCATCTATGTGCCTGGCCCTGAATGACATATTCAATTGCAAGCCTCTCAAAACTAGCTGTCTCAGCCCCTGCATGACTGTCTCGGATCTCTCCCCTGTTGTTCAGCATCTCTACCATTGCCTTTTTGTCACATCAAAATGTCACCTGCTGATTCTGCAATTCTCCCCCATACCAGGGTGCAGTCCCAAATTGGCATGATTTCCAACAATGTGATGTCCTTTGTCCTCCTTCTCTTACCCAGTCTGCTGGCCATGGTTCTGAAAACCATTTTCCTCTCAAATACCCCCCATACCAAACCCCTGCTGCATCCGTATATAATTCTAGGTCCGTGTTGAAAACCCAGTCTTCTTGCCAAAAGGAACAGCCATTGTAACTGCTTAGAAATTCCCTCCCATACCTTGAAATCTTCTTTCACTCCTTTGGTTATATCTACCCAATGATGTGGTCTTACGACCCTGCCATGGCCCTTGCTAGCAGTCTCATAAATGCCCTCCCATCCCAATTGCCCTGCAAGCAAAATTCAAATGCCCCAATGCTTGCTGCACCTGCCTTAACTGCACCAGCCTCTTGCTAGTATGCACCTGGATCAGTCCCCTTAGCTTCTGAACTTTACTGTCAGGTAACTGAAATACCTCCCTCAGTGAGTCTATCTTGATTCCCAGAAACTCTATGACCCTATTGGGCCTTCCATTTTTCCAGCGCCAGTGGCACTCTGAATTCCTCAGACAATTCCTGAAAACTAGCTATCAACTTTTCTGTCTCCGGTGCCCACTGCCTATTAGTAAGAGCCATCCAAATAGTGTATGACCGTCTTGTAACCCATTTTTTTTCCTGGAATATCCACTGCAGGCAAGTGCTAAATTTCTCAAACGTAGTGCAAGCTATGGAACAACCCATGGGCATGGCCTTGTCAAAGTAGTACAGGTTCTCCACCTTAAACCCCAATAAGTCCCAGTCCTCTCTTCTAACTGGGAGCAAACGGAAAGCTGATTCTATGTCCATCTTGGCTAACCATGCATCTGGGGTCACCTGGATAATCTGTACTGCCTCTTCCAAAGTGGCATAGGTCACCATACACTGTGCTCCTCCCCAATGAAATCATTGACCGATTCTCCATCCGGGAATCACAGATGGTAAATAACCCTGTATTCCCTTCCTGTTTTTGTGGACCAACCCCAAGAGGAAATTCTCAGGATGTCAAAAGGAGGGACCAGGTACGGACCTTCCACCTTCCCTACGGCTTTTTCTTCTCTATTTTCATTCTCAACATGTCCTCTTTTCCCTGACTGACCCCAAGTTGTTAGCCTGTCTTGCCTGTCTTGTGCCTCTGCACTGTAGTGGGAAACCTGTCCTAAAGCCCTGTTCTACAGACTCTGCCGTCTTCTTATCTGGGTATTGTCTAAGCCACTGTTCCCAGGCTTCTATCTTGACAGGGTTTTGCTGCCTTGAATTATTCCCTTCCCTCCTGTCTCCTGCACCCAAACTACCCCTACTCCCCAGTCTAATTTACTTTCCCTCCTCTCTTCAGTATGACTGGTCCCCCTGTCCACATACCCCTGCCTCTCGGCCTCTTTTCCATGGCTGCCCTTGGTACCCTGGCCCATCTCAAAGGCGCTGGCCTGTACCTCATGCTGCCCCCTCTGGGCCCTCTTGGGACTATGTGCCCTGCATCTCGACACCAGGTGGGAACCCCCACATCTTGAGCATGCGTGTCAGAACCGACATTGTGGCCAAGCACAAAATGCCCAATTATATCCCCAGCAGCACTTCTGTAGCACCCCCTTCCCATTTCCCCATCTGGAGTGGATTGATCCATAACATAATCTGTCCACAAGTCTAGCTGTTTCATGTTCCATATCACATCCCCATACATTGCCATCCTTTGGCAGAAGAATTCATCATAATATATCCACCCCAACCCCTTTTGCCTTTGCCTCCATATGATCAGGAGTACGTAATGAGCGGGATGCCCAACTCTGGCTTCTTTTCCAGAACTATGGCAGAATATGTGGCAAACCCATGAACCACCCATCCCACATCTTTCCTTTTGTAAATTTATCCTCTTCTTTCTTTCCTAATAACACCACAGCTGCTGCCATCTCGCTCTTACCTATACTCTCGACTCCTCATATTTTTCTGCCACCTTCGACTCACTAAGGCAAATATGTCCACATACTCCCCTTCCATATTTTCTCCACATGGCCAGTGGCATGTGCTCCCCTATCCTCATTCCCAGGCTCCTATTTCCATCATTCCTTTCCTATCCCTCTGCCACCTTTCCCTCCTCCCTAGTGTTTCCTAGTCTGACCTGAACTCTGCCAGAGCAGTTTCCATCTGCCCTAACCCACCTGTCCCCAGGGCTGCTATAATTTTCCCTATGTACTCCTTGATACTATCACCCACAGAACCTGATACACTAACTGCAGGCCTGTCTGCTCCTTGTGGCCTGATGTTGCTGGGCTGAACCTGGGCAGGTTCCTGTGGTGGGCCAACTGGCTGAGGCATGCGGGGGCAGTGGGACAACCACGGCCAGAGTCTCTCTGGCCTGGGTTCTGGTGTCAGAATCCCAGCTGGATCTGGGAGGGTACAACAGCTACAGTACACAGGGTTGCGGTGGTACTGGACTGACCGCCCAAGGAGGAACCACCGGTGAAGGCTGCCTTCTTGGGCTGCTGGCCTCCCATCAGTCACTTCCCATGCCATCTTTTCCATTTTCCACTTTCCTCTTTTCCCGACCTCTCCAGTTCCTCTCCCTCCACCAGCTACCCCATCATGTTGGCCTTCTCTGCCAACTCCATGATCGTTTATAAGCTTCCTCCTTTGAAGGTCTGTTCTTCGGGACCATCCTTTCCTGATTGCTTGCCCACTGTGGATAAAACTGACAAATGGTCTCCATTAGTACCACTCAATTCATCATACCCCCATGACAGCCATGCCTTGCCACTTATGCTTCTTTTCCCTTCCGTGTTCTCATACGTCTTCCCGAGTCTGAATGGTCCACTTTTTTTTGTTGCCCCACCACTCCATTTTTAACCTAAATCCCCCTGCATCCCCCTGTGAATTGTCCCACAAAACTGGGCCACAGTGTGTCCTTATCCACCAGGTCCCCTTGCACGTGACCTGCCATTACCCGCCAGGCCCAGCCATGTGGCTTCCCTCGCCCCTCCTTTGGTTCTCAGGACAAACACCCTTACCATAGCCATCTACAAATCCCCCAAAATTGAAAAGAAAACAAACATAACCATCTACAAACTCCACAAAATTGAAAAGAAAACAGAAAAGGGGAGCACAAGCCAAACAAGTAATACAACACAGAAAACTCGGGCAATCAAATAAGTAAAGCTTTTTTTCATATTGAAAGGAGCATAAAACCCCCAACACAAATAAACTGAAGGGGTGGGTGGAAAGCCTAGCACTGGGCTTCCCTTATCACCACCAATAGGCTAGCAGTCCCATATCTCGGCATGCAGTAAAGCTCTTTTCTTTTTGAAAACTGGCACAAAACCACTGAAATTCATTAAATTCTACTCTTCTGTACTAGCCATGCTCAAACGCTGTAGCCACCCACCTTTTTAAATTTCCCCAAGCTTGTAGCATTCTCACCCTGTGGCTGCTCGCTATGACATCAGACACCGTTTCTTGCAGCTGCGTGGCCACCTCGCTAGGTCCATCTTCATCGGCTGGCATTTTTTCTAGGTCCCTACCCTCCTCATCATCCACCAACTGCCTGGTGTGAGATTTTCTTCTGCTTCTCTGTTCAGGCCATTTCTCTACTGGCCCCTTATCTCTGCACCGGTGCCTTCCAACTGTCCTCATCCTGCTGTCTCACTCTCTCGCTTCCGTCTCTCCCTTCCTCAACTGCCCGCATGCCCTACAATCTCCTCTCCTGCAACCGCTTTGACAGATAACAATAACTCCACCAAAACTACTGTATAAGGAGGAAGCATCTAACCAAACGCTCTTAAATCATGATAAGAAACAAAACTCTTTTTAAACTCTTCCTTGCCCCTCGCTCTATCCACGACTGTGTGCCTTGCATGAAACACTTTCTTTCAAGCCACCACTCTCAAAATGCCTCCTCTTTCACATTGCTTCTTCTATGCCTCCATTCAAAAACACACAATTTCAACGTTGTTCAAAAAACCACCACTTGTGCATTGTCCTACTAAACCAAATGATATACAGCTGCTTTTGCTGTTTACCTTCTGTAATATCTCCAGGTACTCAAAACCTTATCAAAGCTGCTGCCCACAATTCAAAATAAAACCTTTTTTTTAAAAGAACACCAATCTGATGTGCTGCAGTTCTATGGACTCAAAACCAACAAACTTCAGCAAAGAGGACTTATCCCTCTGTGCTGCTCCTTTTATCCCCAGAATACTCTATCCCTCAGCTTCATCTTCCTCCAATCCCACTACTGTTCAACTTCATAGTCCCCACCCTGCTACCTGCCTTGTCCCTTGTCCCATGGCTCCCCCCTCTCCCCCTTCCTCTCTGAGCAAACCTTCTCTGCCACGAAGGGAGGGTTCAATGAGACAACTGGGTCTGCCCTTAAGGGCAAACTCCATTATTATTCTAGCTCTCTCTCTTTTTTGAGAAAGTTAACTATTTTTAATGGTCTGAGTAGAAATAATGAAACACTGGCAATCTGAATGATAGTATCAGAATAGTATGCATACATCTAAAAAATTAGGGAAAGGGAAATGATATAGAAATGTATTGACACAGACCTTGGTTAAGTCTGAGCAAGTTTGTTTTGGATAGCAAGAAATCTTCAGCTCTGATTTGTCTTAATCATTGCTGAAGACCTCTTATAACCATGCACCATGGTTGAAAAAGTAGAATGCTCCACTGGTGAGATGGGAGTGTCTGTCTCTTTGTAATCTTTATAAATTGTGCTTGTAAATATATATTTCATTAACATCACCAAACCTAG
This sequence comes from Neoceratodus forsteri, assembly GCA_016271365.2. Lineage (NCBI taxonomy): Eukaryota > Metazoa > Chordata > Ceratodontiformes > Ceratodontidae > Neoceratodus > Neoceratodus forsteri. The sequence continues at coordinate 94,596,453 of CM057457.1, read as the reverse complement.
TTGTATATTTTTAATACATTTACAGTGAGACTGGTGTGTTTCTTACACAAGGAAGATTGTCACTGCTTGCACCCATAGGGTGCCTGCAATACTCACTTTTGGTTTAGGGACCTTCCAACATAAGAACCCAGGATGGAAAACTCTTTCATCATCCAAGGCACTCCACTCTCTTGAATGTATAAATTATTACCTATGAAATGCTCCATGAAAATCCTGTAACCTCGTTGCTTCAAGTATATCCACATGACTGATTATTTTCTGATAATAGCACACCTCAGCTGAACTCCATATTTTGTAGCAAATAAAGCCCATTTCATAAATGGGATAACACACACCAAGGTGTGCTGTCATAAACAAAAATGCAGTTCTTGGGTAGTTGTGACAGTTGTCTACACTTTGTGACTAACAATCTCCTAAGGCTTGCATTACTCCCATATAACCTCACATCCTGTCATGTGTATCCTACTGAAACAAAATCTAAAATACATAGTTATTGATGTTTAAAGGGCAGGTACCCACTTCAGCATATTATACTTCAAATGTTCTTTATTCAGCTACTATTTATTTATTAACTTATGTGTTTAGAAATTTTGGCCAGGAAAACACAATGAGCTGGAGCTGTTCTTCAAGAGCAACATCAGGGAAAGAGAGCAAGGGATAATGTTTGCACAAACAATTTTGTGATGTGGGAATGTGTTCTGTGTGTAATAATGATCTTGCACTATAGAACCCCAGTAATAATATTTCACTTGTTTGATCACATGGCACAACACACTTTTGCAAGCTCACCCATAAAGTCTGTAAAAATGTGTATCTGGATTTTCTGACTTTATGATGCATCTGTAACTAAATCACTGTTTTCCAAGATAATAGACTGCAATGTCACAAACTCATCAGCTATATTGTCTCATGAGGACAGTCAGATGTTTTGAAAAGACTGTGAAATAGGTACTTGTTCATGCAAAAGATTTAAATGACTGATAATGGAATGCAGTCAAAACACCCAAAACAACATTTAAATGCAATATCTATAAACATGCTGATATGAAACATGTTATATTAATAATGACTTGGGGCTTGTTTTTCAAAGTGACAACACAGCTGCAACTCACAACTGTTTCATTGAAATGCGGCAAAACATTCTTTTGTTGTTTTGAATGTTTCTACATTTGCAAAAGTTTCATCACTTATCATTTTTTAAAATTTGGTTTGTTCACCAGATAAGTCCTGTAGACTTAAAGATGCCTATTTTCAGGCATTACCTGGAAGGGTTATGATACAATACAATAAAAACAGTGGCAACATGATAATACAAAACAATGGTAATGTGACATTAGGAGGTGTGAAATTTCACTTTGCCAGAGAAGTTGATGCAAAGAAAAAACTTCCTACTACACATAACAGATTGAAGTTTCCATATTCATGCCTACTTTGCATTGTGAAATACTTTTTCTCAATCAACTGTTTAAAAATCCACCCACCCATTGTAAAGTTGTATGCCTTCCTCTGACCACCCAAACCCTACCAAGCAAGTATCCCACCCTATTCACCTTCTAGCACACTCCTCCCTCCTCCATTTCCATGATCCCTGTGAAGTTTAATTTCTAATTGTTATCATAGGAGACTGCAGTCTATAAAGTTACCATTAACTATACCCAAGCAGCACTTTATTAACTCCCACCCCTCTCCACCCTTAAATACTTGAATTCATCAGTGATGCCACCCATACCCACTCTCAACCCAAACCTCCCTTCTTTCCTAAGCCCCCAAAATATAAGTTTAATGTTGATAAGAAAACAAAATATAAAAATAGAAAACCACCCTGAAATGGAGAGATCATTTTCAGTCCATCCTGAAGTGGAGGGAGCATGTTCAGTCTTAAGCTGCCTGCAACAGAATGAATGAATGAATGAATGAATGAATGAATGAATGAAATCCTTACTACAGTAACACCAAGTTGGCTGATTCTTTGAGGAAGAATCAGTTCTGTCTAAACACTGGGGCATCTACCTATCGTTTATTGTTAGTGCTACTGATAAGCTGCATGATATGTAGAATCAGTAAATGAATTTGAATTGCTAATTTGGACTGCACATCTGTTTTTGTTTAGTGAGGGTGATTCATTTCTTGCTTTATTTCCTGCAAACAAACCCTGGTCTTTTGTGTGTAGCACTATGTTGTGCTACAATGCTATGGAGTGGCCTACATTAACAATTTTAGGTGCCATTGCTATTACAATAGTTATTTTATATGATTGTATTGGTTAAGCTCTAAAGCATTAATGCAATTTAGCCACTTAAAGACATTTTCCAGTGACCAGTTTTGATTTAATGGGAGCTTCTACTGATCAACTATTTTTTACACTCTGAAATTTTGAGAAATTAAAGTGCTCAAATTGCTAAGGAGGGAGGTAGTAGACTATGTAATGTTTCTATATGTGTTATTACTGTTGAGTTACTTTATATATTTAGTGCATAAAAATAAAATGAGGGACTGGAAACGGATTTTCTCCCTAAATTACATGTCAGGCAGAGTAGGGAACGACATGATACTGGATTCCCCACCCTCTCCACCACTGCAACTCAGCAACAGCATGCAAAAGCCAGAATTACATAGATTACATAGACAATACTGAGCATAAAGACATTCGTCTGTGAGCTCGCAAGTAACACCTAATTATATCCTTTTATATTCTTCCTTTCCAAGAATTTATCTAGCTGTGTTTTAAATTCCTGCATTGTACTGCTTTCCACAACCTTTCCTGGTAGGATATTCCGAATTTCTGCTACCCTATTACTTAACCAGTATTTCCTTCTATTTGTTTTATATCTATCTCAACCAGTTGGTAACAATGTGCTCTAGTATCATATATTTGAGCCCTTTAACCAAGCCCAGTAAGTCCCATAAGTTAGTATCGGTCCATGCCCTATATATCAAACACATATCGCCTCTCATCTACGATATTCCAGGGAATACAGCTCCAAATCCTGTGGTCTCTGCTCATAACTCAATCCATCCAATCCCTTGATTCTCTTTGTAAGTCTCCTCTGTACCCCCTCCATCCGTGCAACATCCCTTCTCTTATCTCAGGGGCCCAAAACTGGACACAGTACTCCATGGAAGCGTAACTAACGTTATACAGAGGCATTGCAACCTGCCAATCTCTACTTTTTATGTTTCTCAATATACAGTGTGTTATACTACCTGCCTTTTTAATAGCTGTATTACAGTGTAAGCTGAAGCCAAGATCTTTATTAACCATAACCCCCAAGTCTTTCTCTTCATCCACTACTTTTAGTACAGATCCTCCTAAATTATACTGGAATCTGTTATTTTCTTTCCAAAGTGCATAACATTACACTTTCTGATGTTGAAAATAGATTGTTTCTGGGAGGCCCATGTGTCTAGCCTATCCAGAGCTGTTTGTAGGACTAGATGTTCTTCTCCAGTTATTTACTGGACTCCCAACCCTAGTGTCTTCTGCAAATTTAGATAGCCACACATCTGTATGCACCTGCATGGATGAAATATACATATTAAACAAACATGGAATTCAAAAATAAGATGCTGGTTCACTTTCTGTGCTTGGCATATCTGATGTGCCTTCTAAGCAAAACTACATTGTGCTGAAGCTTGCCAAATTGGTGCCAGGACTTCATACTGGAAGTGCTGACAGCTATGAACTATGCTGACGTCATCAGTCTCATTTTGCAGTAACTGCTTTAATTAGCCATTTTCCAAAATACAAAATTCAAGTGCTATTCAGTTTCTTTTAATGTTCCATTCCAGGTACTCCTTACAAACTGATAAGGTAAGTACAGCTGTGGTTCTACTGGGTCAAAGAGCAGAACATGACTATGGACATACTGATGTTGTAAGTGACAAACAAAAACTGCTATTAGTACTACTAACAGATGGTTATGGAGGTGGAAAACAAAACAAAATCACCAACATATTGTTATACTGCAATCTGCAGAAAATGTATATAGCGAAATCCGTAGAATACTTTTAATGATGTCAAAATTATTCCTCATTATCTGCAGTGAATGGCACTCATAGACCAAACTGATTCTGCCCCATTTACTTAGCACATTAAACAAAGACATTGGTCCAGCAGAAATCAAGACTGGCCATTAACTGAAGAACGAGAGCAAAATATTTATAGTTTGTATCTAATAGATGTCACAAACCCACTCAGCAGGTCAGCCCTCTACTCCCAAAGTGCCAACCTCTGAGCGTGGATTGTCAGATAGTTATAGAACAAGGTAACCCTCGTCTCTGTTTTGTGGGTTCAAGTCACCTTTGACCCAAGTTCTGGAGGATTCAAACTGATAACCTCTTGTTTGTGTACCCAATTGTCAGGATCAGATAATTCTGTCTTCGGGGCTAGACATCTTTGCCTATGGGCACACCAGGTATAACAAAATGAACCCTTAGAACTCTGTGCAAGACCTAGAGAACTCATCTGTTTCCAGTTTGGTATCACAATAAGCACATGCACAGTGTCAACTATAACCATCTAAGCTTCACTTGTATAAAAGAAGTTTCAAGTGCACCAGGCAGTGTCTGTTTTTAAAATATATATCTTTACTTAAAATAAGTAAACTAGGAAAACAGGAAAATACAGAACAAGATATCCCCACACATACAGTCTTAAAAACAAAACAGGTTTAAAAGTGCAAATTCCTACAATCCATACACTCAGACTGGTCTTAGCTAATTGTATTCTTACTGTCTTAATCTTTCAGTGCTTGATGTTCCTCTTATCTCAGTCAGAAAAGAAATGTCTCTGTGTAAGGTCTGCTCAGTATTTTTAAAACAGTCTTGAGCCAGCTTTCTCTCTGAGGTCACCTAACTCCGACTTGGTGTATTAAAATTATATTTTATAACACAGGATGTCCTACTAAGATTTAAAAACATAATAAGTGACCTAAATAATTCCTCTCTTCATGTGACTTGCCAAAACTGGTCTGTGACCTGCTTCACAGACATCAAAGCCTCTTTGATGTAATTCTGGCTTTCTTAGACGACATCCCTCAACACATGCATATTGGACTTCTTGAACCAGTCTGTGATCTGTTCACTCAGACATCAAAAGGCTTTTTGATGTAATTACTAGCTATCTTGAGAGACACGCCAACACATGCATATTCTCCTTCTTTCCTGACACCTAGTGTAAATCATAGGATTTCCCTGAGGATGTCATGAATGGATATTTTATTTCCTGGGCTTCAAAGAAAGCGCAACAAAGTAATTGCATTTCAGATATCTACAGTTTAAGCTACCTCCTGTCCTTTGAACTTATCCCTGGGGGGTTTGATGTGTCAGTTTCAGCAAGACAGCATTTTCTCTGACAGACACTTCCTTATGTATTTTATATTGCAGAAAAATATTAAATTGAAATCAGAACCAGCTGTCCATGTGCCACAATCCTCCCCACCTAGACTGAATTTGGGGTCTATCCCTGCGTGGGATGAGCTTCCCAAATCAGTTCCTCCTCATACACACGAGACAGCCCATTTGAGTTGTGATTGGTCTCTCAGCCCTATGTAGAATGTTCATGTCATATCCTTGCAAAGCAAGACTCCATCCTAGCAATTGGTCATTGTTTTTCCCTATCTCGTCAGCAAAACGGGTTGTGGTCAGTCCACCACAAAACGCTGCTCATGCAAGTGGCTCCAATTTCTTTAGGGCCCACACGATGGCAAGACACTCCTTTTTCCACCGTGGAGCATGCCTGCTCCCTGGGAAGTAACTTTTACTCAGGTAGGCTACTGGGTAATCCCTCCTGGCTGGATGTCTGACTCAGTACTGCCCAATACCGATGTCTGAGGCATCAGTCTGAACTGTAAAAGGTTTGCTGTGGTCAGGACTTGTCAAAACTGGAGCACTGCACAGTGCCTCATTTAGTTTGAAAAAGGCTTCCTCATAGGCTGGGCCCCAGGTAATTTTCTTGGGCATCCTTTTCTTTGTCAGGTCAGATAGGTGAGCTGCCAGGGCACTGTAATTGGGCAAACATTTTCTATAGTACCCTGCTGTCCGAAAACTCCTGACCTACCTAGGAGTTTCTGGTCTGAGCCATGCCTGGATTACCTCTATTTTTATTTGGTTGGGGCGGAGCTGTCCCTTGCCTACCACATGCCTGGTATGCCACCTCTCCACGGCCACCTGACACTTCTCGGCTTTGACAGTGAGCCCGGCCCTCTGTATCCTGCCCAGCACTTTCCTATGGTGGGATAGGTGTTCCTCCCAGCTGGTACTAAAGATGGCAATGTCATCCAGGTACCCCACAGTGTACTCCTCAGCACCATTTAACACCTTGTTCCTCAACCTTTGGAAAGTGGCGGGGCATTCTTCATTCTTTTTTTTTGAGTGATCTATTTTCCACCCCTGTGCTTGCTGGTCCTCCACTCCTTCGGCTCTTGCCAAGTTCCCCTGACCTCTTCTGTCCTTGCCTGGCCCTCCTTCTGATTCCTAAGATTGCAGCTGACCCCCAGGATATCCTGGTGTGTCCTTTCACCGGGCAGGTCCCTCTCCTTGAGGGGAAGGCACCGGGGGAGGATAGCCCCAGCACTCACTTCTAAGGCCCAGGGATGCTGCTGGGGAACAGGAGGCACTGGAAAGGCACTGGAGGCCCTCAGGAACTGATAGCCATCATCCATAAGCCGGCGAGCAAATTTTCTGGCTTTCTTGAGGTGCGTGACATCTGGACATCAAGGCGAGGCAGCGTCTGTCACACACTACCCTTAGACCGGACGTGCTGCTCTACCACTGGCCTCCACCAGTGGTGGCTTCAACACCAGGTCACGACCCCTACCTTCCCTGGAGACAGCGAGCAGTCATGGGACGCTCTGCTGCCTCCCCAGCCAGCCTCCAGTGCCCCGAGCTCGTCTCCTGAACTCTGGGTCGCTGGCTTTCAAGCCGGAAATCCAACCACTGCGCTCGATGGGCCGCCTGCTGCTTCATTCCTGAAAGGCATTACTTTAAACTCAAATTAGCCTATCGGAGTGATGAAGGCTGACCTCTCCCTAGCACTGTCTATCAACTCTACCTGCCAATACCCTTTGTCAGGTCAATGGTTGTAAGGTAGGTCACCTCTCCCAACTTGTCCAGGAGTTCCTCTGTCTGGGGCATCAGGTGGGTGTCTGACTTTGTGACTACATTCAGTCCATGATACTCTACACAGAAATGAGTCAAGCCATCTGGCTTGGGTACAAGGACTATGGGTGAGGCCAGGACTGTAGGATCTTGGATTACCCCTTAAATCAGCATCTTCTCCACTTCCCTCCTAATGTCCTTTTGGACAGCCTCTGAAACAATATGCTGTCTGCTGTATGATTGTCTGTGTCCCTGTCTCTGCATCGTGTGTTGCTAAGGGGTTAGTCCAGGCTTAGGTGCTTAAACAAGGGGCAAAGTCTGCTAAAATCTCTCTTACTTTCTGGATCTGGCCCTGGGTCAGCTGGGAGACAATTTTACTGCCTCCACAGAGGACTCCCACTTGCTGTCTTCCAGCAAGTCCAGAAGAGAGTCTCCTTCGTCCATCCATTCCCCATGACTACACACTACAATCACCATGTCAGCCCTATTTGTATATGGCTTCATCATGTTGACATGGTACATCCTTTCTATCTGTCTATGGTGAGGTAACTCCACAATGTAGTTCACATCATTTACCTTCCTAACCACTTTGTACGGTCCTGCCCACTCAGCCTGCAGCTTGTCTTTCTGGACCGGGATAAGGACCATGACTTCCTGACCCACCATGTATGAGCAAGCTCTGGCTCTGCGGTTGTACCACACTTTTGTTTCTGTTGGGCAGCTGCCAGGTTGCTCTGGGCTGTCCCCATAAGCTCCTTCAGCCTTTTCCTAAACCTAAGGACGTAATCCACAATGGAGTTCCCTGGATGGTGTGCTTGCCTTCCCAGTCTCCCGGATCAAGTCTAGGGGCCCATGTACCCGGTGTCCATATAAGAGTTCAAAGGGGAAAATCCTGTTGACTCTTGGGGCACCTCCTGTATTCAAACAACAGGAGGGAAGGTATTTCTCCCAGCCCCTCCCATACTGTTCAACCAACGCCGAGACATTGACATTAGGTACCATTGAATCATTCCACAAGCCCATTGGCTTGTGGGTGATATGGTGTTGTGAATCTCTGCACTATCCCCACACTTTTCCCATAAACATTTCATCAGATCTGACATGAAGGAACCCCTTGATTGGTGATTACCTCCTGCAGAGACCCAACATGGGAGAAAATGCCAAGTAAGGCATCTGCCACTTTGTCTGTCCTCAGAGAGGATAGGTCAACTGCCTCTGGGTACCGGTGGCATAATCCACCACAGTCAGGATGAATCTCTTCCCTGAGGAGCTGGGGGTATTTAAAGGCCCCACAATATCCATTCCACCCTCTGGAATGGCACCTCCACTATGGGCAAGGGAATCAGGGTGGCTTGGGTCTTCTTGCCTGCCTTCTCTATTTCTTGGCACCGGTGACAAGACCTACAATATTCCTTCACCTGCTGGTGAAGTTAGACCAAGTAGAAATTCTGGGCTAACCACTGCATAGTGCGCAATGATTCCTAGATGACCAGAGAGAGGAATATCATGTGCAATTTTAACAACTGCTCACAATACCCTGGGGAATGACAAGCAGCCTGCCTAGCATCCCTCCCTCTGTCTGTACTGCCTGGTATACATAAGTCCATTTTCCCAATAAACCTTATGTCTGCCATCACCTCCTTGTGTTCCATCAGAGTCTGCCCAAGCCCTCAGTTTCTCTAAACTAGGTCACTTCTCTGAGCAACTGCAAACCTCTCACACAATCCTAAGGCATGGGACAGGTTCCCTTCAGTCGCTAAACTAGGGTCCCTAGCACTAGCATCAAGGCCCTCAGTATCACTGTCAATCCCAACCCTCTGACAGGGGTCACCTCTCCTCTTCGGAGTAACCCTCTGTAGCGATGTGGTTACTTGTTACTGGGGAAATTTCTACCTCTTTATCAGTCTCCCCATCTGGAGACACAGGCTGGGGAACCAGCCTCTTAGTGGTTTCCACACTGGTTTCTGTTGGGTTCAGGAAACTACTATTTTCCCTTGCAGCTTGGCTACGGGTAACTGCAAATACCATCCCCTGCTGGAGATTGTTACCCAGGATCACATCCACTGCTAATGTTTTGATATAGCCACCTGTTGCACAGTTCCCCTCTTTCACCCCAATTCAGGAGAACACTGGCCAGTGGTAATGTTTTCTCTTTACCAGTGAACCCTTGACAGTGATGTATTTATTGGGCATAAGCTGACCAGACTGTCCAGATCCCCTTTCACCAATGTCAGGGATGCCCCTGTGTCCCTTAACCCCTGCGTCTGTACACCATTCACCATGACTGGGTGCATGTGTTCCCTCATGTTCACTGGCATGTTTCCAAGGACACACAAACAACCCACTTCTTTTCTAGCACCTGGTTTGTGTACTATGGCTCACCTTTTTGGGACATGGTCTGACAATATGCCCAGTTTCCTTACACAACCAACATTCAGTTCTTGTCTCAGATAAATATTTTCTCTGAAACCTGGGGCTAACTGGTTTTGGTGGAGGCAGTGAGGGTTTTAGCTGCCCTGAAGGTGCACTCTTCCCTTTCTGCACTGCCCTGCCCACCCCATTCATGCTCATAGGGGTCTACTCTTGGCATAGCAGTCCGAGTTCAGCAGCCTCTTGCACTGTTTTGGATCTCGGTCTCTAGTCTGGTTTTAGCTCTGCTGGGCATGCCCAATAAAACTGTTCTAATAAAATCACATTTTCAATTTTATCAACAGAGTTTTCCTCAATTCCTTCCCACCAATGTTTTAAAATTGATGTTGTTTCGTGGCTAGCTCCTCATAGCTCATATCAAGAATTCTTCTGAGCTTACAGAATTTAGCTCTGTATGATTCAGCAGTTAATTCAAACTTTATTAGCAGTGCAGCTTTTAGCTTGCTGTAATCATTGCTGTCCTCATTGTCCATTTGACCCAATGCATCCTGAGCTTTTCTAGTAAGTAGCAGGGATAGCTGGAAGCTCCAGGACTCTCTAGGAGTTTTAGCCTGAATACAAACTTTTCAAAAGAATTTAAAATGGCATCCATATCCTCCCCTCTTTAAACTAGGCTATTAATTTGGGTTCAATTTGTAACCCAGTCCTGCAGTCCCAGTTAAACCCAACCACTTACCTGCTCTGGTGCACTGCTGGTCAGAGTCGTATCTTCTCCAGTTCATGTTGCCTCTGGCACTCTTGCTTCTCATGGTTTGCATCTTGGTGTTCTCATTCTCTCTTCTCCTCTGCAGCTCGCTGGTGCTCACGCCCTTATGGTCTGCCTCCCCTGTTGTCACTCTTCCTCTCGGCTCTCTCACTCCCTAGTCTCCTGGAACTCCAGCTCCATCCTGCACAACTCAATTTGCAGCCTGAGTACTTCCGGGTTCAGGATACTGGTGACCATCCCCTGCTGCTGTGGCCCTTCACTGACAGTGGCCCTGCTGCCCTCCTCACTGAACCTGGACATAGTACTGGCCACTAGCCCTGCCACACTTGAGGTTTGGTCCTTTTCAGTCATGGTTGGTGACTCGCTGCTCTGGGTATCTGCTACCATCAGGGCCTCTATGAGGTTCTGCTTTTTGGCTGTCATCTAGAATGGGACTCCTCTGTCCCCACAACTGCTTTAAGTATTCTACAGTGTGCCTGCTGTAGTTGGTAGCCATCTTTCCTGTCTACTGCTAACCTGACTGGCACTTTAGAAAAAATAAAATGGGTAGGAACTTGACCGTAAGCCAAGGAATATAGTTCTGTTTCCTTTGAAATAAAACACTGCCTTTCTTTTTTAAAGTGAACTGAACAGTCTCAAGCTGACACACTGAACAGTAAAACTTATACCACCAAACTTTTTCACACCGCTGCCAACCAATCTGTCACAAACCCACCCAGCAGGTCAGCCTCTACTCCCAAAGTGCCAGCCTCTGAGCGTGAGGATTATAAACAGTTAACAGAACAAGGTAACCCTCTTGTCTGTTTTGTGGGTTCGAGTCACCTTTGTCCCAAGTTCTGGAGGGATTCAAACTGATAACCTCTTGTTAGCATACCCAATTGTCAGGCTCAGATAATTCTGTCTTCAGGGGGCCAGATATCTCTGCCTAGGGCACCTAACCAGGTATAACAAAATGAACCCTTAGAACTCTATGCAAGACTTAGAGAACTCTTATCTGTTTCCCAGTTTGGTATCACAATAAGCACATGCACAGTGTCAACTATAACCATCTAAGCTTCACTTATATAAAAGAAGTTTCAAGGCACACCAGGCAGTTTCTGTTTTTAAAATATATATATTTACTTTAAAATAAGGTAAAATAGGAAAACAGTAAAATACAGAACAAGATATCCCCACACATGCAGTCTTAAAAACAAAACAGGTTTAAAAGTGCAAATTCCTGCAATCCATACACTCAGACTGGTCTTAGCTAATTGTATTCTTACTGTCTTAATCTTTTAGTGCTTTGATGTTCCTTTTTCTCAGTCAGAAAATGAATGTTTCTGTGTAAGGTCTGCTCAGTATTTTTAAAGCAGTATTGAGCCTGCCTTCTCTCTGAGGTCACCTAGCTCTGCCTTGGTGTATTAAAATTAATATTTTATAGCACAGGATGTCCTACTAAGATTGTGAAAAAATAATAGGTGACTAAATAATTCTCCTCTCTTATGTGACTTGCCAAAACCGATCGTGATCTGCTTCACAGACATGAAAGCTCTCTTTGCTGTAATTCTGGCTTCCTTAGACGACACACCCCCAACACATGCATATTGGACTTCTTGAATCAGTCTTGATCTTTTTCACCCAGGCATCAAAAAGCTATTTGATGTAATTACTGGCTATCTTGGGAGACACCCCAACACATGCATATTCTCCTTCCTTCCTGACACCTAGTTCAAATCAAAGGTTTCCCTAAGGACGTCATGAATGGATATTTTATTTCCTGGGCTTCAAAGAAAACTTAACAAAGTAATTGCATTTCAGATATCTACAGTTTAAGCTACCTCCTGTCATTTGACTTATCCCTTGGGGGTTTGATGTGTCAATTTCATCAAGACAGCATTTTCTCCTGACAGACACTTCCTATATATTTTATATTGCGAAAAATATCATATTGAAATCAGAACCAGCTGCCCATGTGCCACAATAGATTCTTCATGAAGAGCAATCAATGGCTAGCAATTCATTAGTGTCATCTGTGATGGATTTCTTGACATATTTTGTTTAGATTTTCTGCATTGGCACTAAAGGTGCAGTGCAGGAAGGGTACTGTAATGATTAGCATGCTAATAATTCACTTACAGCAGACACTCTAATTTTAGTATAGTTGACCCACATCTACAACATGTTCTGTAGCATTTCAAAGTAAGTTGAGTTAGTAAGGCATTTCTGCAGCATGAGCAAATAAGGAGGTTTATACACAATAAGCTAGCAACTACATATGCAGATAGTCAACAAGAAACAAGATCATAAAAGCAAGTGTGTGACTGTTGAGAAAACTTTAAAAACATAATATACTGCATATATAAAATTGATGTTGCATTTTATATATTGCCTGTGTTTTCTCTCCATTTGTAGAATAACTTTCAAGGAAACAGGATTCTTCATTCAGATCAGGGCTTCTGTTGTTTAATCTTTTCTGAAGTCATAATCTTCTGTTTTGTGACATCACAGTTTGCTGCTGAAGAAATATTACTGATGTCACAGAGAAACAACTGACTTCTGCAAAGGATTAAACAGCATAGAGATCAACTGTAGGGGACAGGAATCATGTTTACATGCAGATGAACCTAGTAAAGATAAAATGCAGAAAACCTATAAAATATACTGCATTTATGTGTCTATTATGTTTTAGAGTATCCACCAAAGTGACCATGACATCTCACAGAACAAACTGAAAATACATTATTATTATATGTAATTAACTATATATAGCATTTTCTGTCTTTATCTACCACTTGTCATGTACAGCTTTAAATATTGCTATGGAAACTGAATCCCTGTTCCCCAGATCTCATCTGCTCTGGCTGCTTGTCTCTACAACAGAAAGCACAAGCAGCTGCTTATGATACCATAATAATTTCTACAGCAACAGTTTGTGGTGTAACAAACAAAGGGTTTTGATGTTGAGTATATACAAGTATCCCAAGCAGATGCTGTCTAGGGCAAAATGATTTGGTTTGCATTGGACTCTATTTAGTTATAAAGAATCAGAAGGTGCTAGATACAGAAAATAATTAAAATATATGCAAGGAATATGTCTAAACTGTATGATTTCTCAAAGTGTCCCTTAAGATGTCAGAGCTTCTTTAAATATTATAGAAATAGAAAACAATGTTGCAAACAAAACATTTGATCATGAAGTATTCTTTGGAATGATCCAGAAAGAAAACAAAATGTTATTTACTTATTATCTTTTTTGTTATGGACCATTATTGAAGGGATCCACGACGGGTCATCGACAAAATATTTGTCAAACGACCAAACAGTGAAACCAGCAGGCCAACTGCATTTGCAGTCTGCTGCTGGTTTGCAAAAGCCACAAGTGTTTTCTTGGGGTGCTTTGCCTCAAACCCCCACGTGGGGGCTGAACCTCTGCACTTGCCCAGGATTCTCAACTCTGAGTTGAGCAGGAGTCAGTGGGAGTTGCAGGACCCCCGACAGACAGTGCTGGGTTCCAACGGATTCCCTACAGTGATGTGGCACTGTTGTTGCTGTAGGGAACTCTACTGTCAACATGTCGGCATTGGGGATGTATACCTTCTTGAAGATCTCCACAGAACTCATCCATTCTAAATGTATTCATAAGGTAACAAGGTCTGTGCAGGGCATCTGTTATGGTATAAGAGACTCCAAGCAGGAGCTTTGTGTAAGAGAACCAGAAGCAAGGGTCATCTTTTCCCTTTGATTAGTCCCCCATTTTACATGCAGTCTCCTGCCTCCCTCATTTTACTGTCAGTTGCATTTTGTAGAACTGTTGCTATTGATATGTTACATTTTGCTCTACTTACTTTGTGCTTCTTCTTAGTTGTCTACTGCATACATTTTATAATTATTGTATTTTTGTAACTGTAACATTACTGATACAACTTATTACCAGTATTCTCCAATCCCTCCCCCGGCACTCTGGAAACAAACTTTTAGCTTGGTATTTTTATCCAGGTAAAACTATTGAAATAACTAACTAGCTAACTACATACCATACATACATACATAAATAAATAAATAAATAAAGTGGTTCTGACTCCCAACACCATGAATGAAGTTTCTTATATCATAAGAGAGACTACTCAGAGGCCCTGTTAACTTATTCTTAATCCTTTGAGTGAGCTAGAATGATTTAGAATGAGTTTTAAATAGTTTGCTCTATTTCAAGAGTTAAAATAATTTGACCTCCCTTGGATATGAAGTAAAATGCAATGCTCTAAATGGTCTACATGAGAGACCACTGTACACAGAATAATGGATACAGCTGTTCTGTGTGTTGACTGGCTGACATCATGTGTAATTTACAGTTCTCAGTATAACATGTATTTAACATAACCTTGTGGTTCTGCTTGCCACTCCCATGCTGTTGCACAGCCTCCTTTATCATCCTTAACAGTTCATTTTTCACATATCTTGGCTGTGCCTGATCAATCAATGGCTATAAACACATTGTTAATTTCTACGTATTCATTAAGCGTTGTTTATTATGTATAACCATTCATGACTGACTTCAAACTATTAGGTCATGCTTTCTTAAAAAAAACACACACACAAGAAATTCTACTAGTGATTGACATTAAATTTTACCTGGTAAACACAGGGGAAAACAAAATATTTTACCAATACTTTCACTTTGGACTGTAAGTATCTAAATGTTCCCCACCATTAATAGTTTATTACAGTTTTGTCTCAAAGTGTATGGAGGATTACAAGGAAAACCATTTGCGGGTATGTTGACAGCATTAAGTTCACTTTAGCCTGACATGGTTGGATTAGTTATGTGTCAAAACAAGGAAGCTTCGTTGCACCGATGGACAATTAAGTATAGTATTTCATTGTGGGACTGATACTCACACAATTTATTAACACAAATGGCATAGTGAGGTGATTTTTTGCCATGGTTCCAACTTGTACCCTGCTGTGATACAAAATGAGGTCACACGCTTTTCTCTCACAGCTGCAATGGGCATTGCAAATGTGCAGGAAAATGGGCAGGGTCCTGAATGATAATTATGCATGGAACTATACTCAGATACCTGCCAGCTCTGACACATCCCAGTTGGATTCACAGTGCCTCCAAGCTTCATTGCTCTTAGCAGTTGTAAGAGCAAGGTGCAGGGATTTGACATAAGGGCACAGAGTTGTTAGGGACTGGGGAAAGGAAGGGAAAGAGAACATTGTTTAACCAGGAGTAGCACACTAAGTCAAGATTGTTTCCAGATGTGACCTGGAAGTACAAGAAAGTTAAGTGACTTGCTCCAGGATCACAAAGTATGCACCTAGGCAGCTGTGGGATTCAAAGCCAGGTCTCCAGATCTACAGCTCAGAGCCTTAACCCACTGCATTATACTGCCTCAGATGAAGCACCAAGTTAAGCAAATATGCATGTTGGGTGATGGGGATGAGGGGTCCACCAGACACCAGGGATCTAATGAATAGAAGGGACTGTTTGGAGGTCACTGTTACACCATCATGGATGAATAGCAAGTAAGAAGAAAATTTTAAAACATCACTGCTCCCAAGAAGGTGTAAAGGTATGGATCAGGAGATGAGGGTTGGAATGAGGAAGCCACACCTCATGCCATGACCTCTAGGCATGGCATTGCACATGCAACTGTCACTATGCCTAGATGTCCATAGTGGTCATAATTTATATGTTTGCGGTCAGAAACCTTGTTTCTAGCTGGCCCAGTAGCATGGTGGCAGAGCTACCACTCAATACACTGGCAATCTGGGGTCACTCATGAACCTGAGTTGATGCAACTTAGCCATGTTGAGAGGATCATATGTCCAAGGGACTACTCACCTATCACAAGGTAGGTAGGTTGCATCTCCATTAATGCACCAGAAACCTAATGGGAGCTGGGTGTCAAGGAAGTTGAGAGGTCCAGAATAGGGTGGGATGCCAATGGATGTTCTGTGTCTTTGAATATCAGATGTCCCAAAGCAGAAAACATTAAGGAAAATATATTGCCAGGTAGAATGAAGAGCAGCTCCACCCCATCCCCCACCAATAAGCCTGATACCACTGATTGGGAACCCAACTGGATCTTTCTGCAGAGGGCAAGGGCAAGCCTTCTGGCCCAGTCATGAGGAGGAAGCATTGGGAGAACAGTGGTAAATCCCAGAGATGGTGGTGGACTGGCCTGGGGCACATAAATGGGCACTGGCAAGGCAGCAAGAAGAATAACACAATGAGGAAAAACACAAAACCCTGTTTCTAACCACAAACATCTGGTGACCATAATTTGAAATATGACTTAGTTGCTGCAGTGCCTACCCCAGCAGCAATGGTTTCCATTTGTCTATGGCATTCTGCTGCTCACATAACATGGAGCCTTTTGCACACTGATTTTGACCTTCCATCCACTGTGTCCCTGAACTGGGTCTTGGGCATCATTTCAATTTATCTGTTAACATATATTATTATTTTTTATAAAATGCTGCTCTTTGCACATTTGGTAGCAATGAAGGAGTTTATCTGAGACTGCTTTTCTTTTGCTACACCTTTGCGATTTACTTTGCATGAATGATTTTGATGGCATATCTTGACCCTATGGTTAAATTCTTGCCATCAGCACCCATGTGGGAAAAATATTTTGTGGAATATGGGCTACATTTTCAAATATCTGCATCCATTTTTTTAGCACAGGTATGGTAAATTCACCAATAATGTTAGGTCACCTAAAAGGTGGTCTAACTTATGGATGTAATTACCACAAACTGTGTTCCAAAATGTAATGTAAGCATCATTTGATTGCTGTAAATGACGAAAGTGTCAAAAGGCATCAGGATGTGAATATAGAGCACAAACATCCTGACTAATTTAACATGATGCAGCTGCATCAAAACACATGGCACCAGTGCAAGGTCCAGAGTTCTTAAAATCCCACCTTTGGCTCTAAGGGCTTTATCTTAAAGGAATTTCTAGACTCAGCTACTACTTTAAATATCAGCAGCTGTTTGTTTCAACTGAGTTAGCAAAAGTACCACTGGAATTCAGAGTATGAATGTTATAGATGCTTGGGGTGCCCATGTAAATCCATGAGAGTCTTTTCATTGTAAATACACAGTAAGTTTAAATAATGTTGTTGTCAAGTAAACTAGAATGTTGGGCAAGTCTGTTGTTCCTTTAAAGCAGAGACCCAGGTATTTCCACATGAGCTGGCAGGTTGTTTAGGCTGAGATGGATGGATAGTGTTTCAGGTTCACAGGATAGCCCCAGAAACCTAATTAATTAGGGACAGATAATCCAGACTGTTTAGCCAATCCAATTTTCCATTCATCTACTATATACATCTGTTAGCCCAGCATGGTAGATTGAGAATAGGTGTCCATTTTTGATACAGCTAATGAGATTTGAACCTACAGCAGACAGAGAGGATAGGCAGTTTTAAAGACAAAACCACAACACAAGAGCACTAGGGCTTCAGCTGTGCATTAATCCCATTCACAGTGAAGCCAATCTAAAACATAGTTATACACTCATTTATTCCAATGCAAAGTGGTCAGTTTATTTAAAATACAGTTTCATAAAGAAGCTTAGGCTGGCCAGGCTATATGCAGGACTTCACGGTAGCCTATGTATTATCCATGCTGGAATGTATTATAGTGAAATGTGTACTTTTGGTCTTACAGTAATTTTGCAGCCCAGTAAGAGTGATTAGATCCAAATGGGCATGTACATATTTGCCAGACAGTCGCCCAGATACAGACAATCTGATCTAAATGGAACAAACAGTTTGACTTCATCATCCCTTTTGTGGGCCAGTGTAGTTGTACAAATTGACCTGGCAGGGACATTTGATGGGTAGGGAAGGAAGGGAAGGGAAGGGAAAGAAGGAAGAGAAGGGATGGGATGGGAAGGGAAGGAAAGGGAAGGGAATGGGGGGCTATTCACAGTGTAGCACCTTTCAAGGAAACTACTGTATCTCAAACCACATCACTGTCTTGGGAACGAAGTGGCAAGGATGATGCTGCAATATCCAGCATATAGGGACATCCAAAGAACACGGAGGCAGATTATGGGAAAATAAGAGAGACATTCAGTAAATGGAGATAAAGTGACTTGCTCAAAGTCATACAGTGAGTATGTGATAGTGGTAGGAGTCAAACCAAGGGCTCCAGGTTCACATCACAGCTCTGTATCTAGCCAATGAGTCAAACTGTCTCCTAGCTCTATTCAGCTAAACCATCAGTCCATTTTACAAACAGTTTATAAAAGAGCAGCTACTGTAAGGATAAGTGCTTGATCATGGACACTGATCAGATAATCCACTGTTTGGCAATGTCCAATCTCCAGTTAAAGGGACAATGTGTTATTTTGTATATTCTTATATTGTTCCCATTTATTGAAATTATATTCATACAGATAAGTCACATTTATCTGTATCTGAATAAAGCTGATTTGAAAAAATGTGTTTTGCATTTCTTCTTTTTGTGGACAGCATTCTGTACTTTTCTTTCCGTCATACAAGGGTCTACAGTTTTTGACTATTTCACTGTGTGACACAAAACTCCCCATGAGCTCATGACCTGTGAGGCAGTTCTCTGAGTTCTTTACCCATGCAGTAACATACTGTGCCATAATTAAAACACTGAATAACTGGTTCATGAAGAGAACCTCATAGGGTGGATAAGGTGCAGGTGGGGAGCCTCTCTTTCAGAGGGAGGACAAGGACCAGAATATGCGGGCATGCAGTATGGCGGGTTGGGGAGGTTATGATGGATGTGAAGAAATACTTCTAAACAGAAAGGATGGTGGATGCCTTGAATAGCCTGCCAGGAGAGGTGGTGGTTGCAGAAACAGTCGGAGCTTCTAGCATGCATCTCATAAGCACATGGATATAATAAGTAGAGGACAGGGAAGTGGGAACAGTACTGGTGACTAGATAGTGTCCGACGTGTTAGAATAGGCAGGGGAAAATAAGGCAGACAGGATGAGCCTACTGATCCTTCTCTGCTGACAGATTCTACAGTATGTTTCTGTTTTTCTAGAATGGTTCTGTATGTGCTCTATAGGAAAAAACAATATGAACATTCATTCAGGTACATTTATATATGGATAATTTGAGTATATGAATATCATTTCTGACATTAGGAACTTTACAAACAGATGGCAAATAGCATAACAGTTCTGTCCCCTTTAATTACAGTATGTGTCATTTGTTTTCTTGTTCCATGGAAGTGTGAGTAGAAAAAGGGCATCTACTGTTGGTAAAACTCACAGTCTGCACTTCAGAGCATGTACAACTGCAGAAATCATGGAGATAAAGAATATGATAGGGAATGGAGGGTCTTTAATTTAAAATATTCTGTTTCTTACTGTAGAATAAGAGCAGCAAATGCTGGAGATGTTTTTGACTGATGTTGAGTAACTCCCCAAGAAAGATGAAATATCACTTAACAGAAGTTGTAGGATGCCTCTGTGGAAGGAGCAAAGTGCTGCATTCACAATGGAATACAAGTCGTTTCTGACTTGATATGGAACAAGCCTGTGCATGTGTTCTGAATGTTTTAACACCTTTATAAGGGTATGTTTCACCTCACCTGATTTTGATTTTGTTTTACTGTTACAGAAATTAATATTAATCATCTTTTGTCTTGGTAGGACAATGAGTCTATATAGAAGATTTTAACACAATGAATTAGCACCATGTAGGATTTTATTATCTAGGAAACATAACAAGCCATGTCTGAAGTGTTAGTGACTTGGCAGAATACTAATAAGACATTTCTGGATGTTCTTGGTCTAGGATATATATGGTTTTTCTGTGAGAAGAACAGACAAGGGAAAATATTTTCAAAATTCTTAGTTGCCCACCAAGTGTATTTGTATACTACATTCTAGAGTTTATCTGGATGCAATTGGACCCTTTCATTTATGAGTTGTGAGGTCTGGGACAATATCTTTGTCCTATTTAAGAAGAAAATCCACTAGTTAAGACTGCATTTTCAATCATTAACTAGAAAAGGGTATAGTGTTTGAAATTTAAGATGCCCTTACAAACAATAGGGGACAAGAAATAAAATGATTTTGTATGTTGCTTCATAATTTATGTGAAAATCCTAAGTAATGCCAAAGCACTACAGTAGATGTCACCTTGTTGGTGTCCATTCCCCTGTAGCCTGGAGGTAGACAGGTAGGGATCATCTCTGAGGGGCTGAGCTTAAATCTAGCAGCACCCATGGGAGGAAATGCTGGGGCCACCCACAGGGCATGGGCAACCTGTGATAGGCAGAGAGCCAGGGGTTACATAAGCAGGTAGCCAACAGCTCCCACTCATTCCTGCTTACCTGCTGCAGATTCTGACCAACCTGCTCTCATAAAAGAAACACTAGGGTTGGCCAGGGTAGTGCAGTGAATCCTTTGACCCAATAAGGGTGAATGCATTAGAGGTTGGAGAGTGAGTTTTCCCAGATTTCCCTCAAAGGGTTTTTCTGATTTTTTGCATCCTCCAAAGGTGTTTATCAAATTATGCCAGCATAGGCACTTTCACAGTCATGCAACATAGTGACTGGTGGAGTCTCGGATGGATGGTACATGGGGAAAAATAGGAATAAGTCAAATTCATCTAATGGGCCTACCTCATTTGGGAAGGTAAGGGTGGAAGAGAAAGTGCTGTAGACCTGGAAGGGTCTGCAGTGAAAGCAACCAACAAAAAGGGAAGACTGGATAGGCCATGCAGCCCTTATCTGAGGTGAGTTTCTATGTTTCTGTCTCCTCTGGTCAGCATGGGGTCTGTAAGACTGTATGACCTGGACCCTGTTTGGGGTGAGGTCATGGTCCAACCTCATTTGGCTTGCCTGTGGTGGGGTAGCAACACCAGATAGGAGAGTTCATTCACTTCCCCAACCACAAGGCTTAACCACTCCTGGGGCTTGGATGCCAGCTCAAGAGGTACATCATTTCCTTGATCTCATCATCGGGGAACCCCTTCGCTGGAAGGGGTGGGTCTGAGTTAGGGTTAGAGATCTCCCAGCTATGCACTGTGTAATAATCCAATTATAAACATATGCCTGTGGCCATTTCTACAAGACACATAGTGTGTGTGTGTGTGTGTGTGTGTGTGTGTGTGTGAGTTCTTCAGGGGAAGGTATGGGACTACACAGACCAAAGTTATTAGTTTATACACTTTGCTATCTTAGTGATCACATGGTAGACTTTAGTCCTGACATGTAAGTTGTGCCAAGTAAACATCTACAGAGCATATCCACCTTGAATGAAAACATTTCTCATATAACAACCACAAAATAAAATCAATGCTAAAAATAAAAATGTTGGCAGCCTGAAAAAAATTACACATTTGCAGGCCTGCAACCCATAAATCCAGCTTTTTGAAAATGTAGCCATTTGGACCAAATAGAATAAGAAAAATAGGTGTTATAGGACCAAAGGGTGTAGTTTACAATAACCTGGCAACTTTACTTTTGGTATATCCTTGAGGCTAGGGTATGTGTTAGCCAGCAAGATGTGTGCAGTTTTCTGAAGTAAATAGGGCTAAACTCAAATTGCACATTACCCTGCTGATGTAAGTGCTGCAGCAAGACACTGGCAGCACAGCAGCACAATGATAGCTTTACTCTCTCACAATAACAGAAACTATAGAGGAGTGTTGTTTACCCAAACAGTGCTTCTGTAAAGAGGTTCAACCATTCTAGGTACTTGCCTTCCTTATTGCATTACTATATGTAAAATCATACCTACCTATGATCTATCCCATGTTTCTCCCTTCTTTCCAGCAAGATGATGATGGGAGGAATGATGTAAACCTGAATTAGCTAGATGTATGTGTATGACTTTTGAGAAATTATTTTCAGTTAAATAAACAGGATGAAAAAATTACATAATTCTGATTTTAAAAACTTAAATAGCAGCAATAGATTTAAACCACCTTATGTACACAGGGATCAAAAACATGCTTGTCAAATGCATTGCAGCATTGTGGGGTAACAAAAATCCAGATTTCAGGAAACATTTTAAATCAAAATCCTTTTTTTACTTCCCATTGAAGACTGAACTAACATGCGCTTATCACTTTTATAAGTACTGTATCTTAAACAGATATTTAAATGTCAACTTTAATAATGAACATGGTAAATGAAAATGAACATTTTTATATTCTTACATCTTTTCTATTCTATTGATTTATATATTCACTTTCTGAGTGAACATGTCTTCCATGGGTATAATTAAGCCATATTAGTAGAAATGGTAATTACTGAACATTATGATTAATAGGCTTCCCATTTGTTAGCTTTCTGCTGACAATGTATTCTGTAGACATGAGGAGTGAGAAAGTGAACTGCATACATAAAATACCTGATATAATAAAATCAAAGTTGTTCTTATTTTCTTTACATTTTATAGTAAGGAGAAAAATTGTATCTAAGGGCACAATGACCACATGCGACTGGATACAGAATTAACAAAGCAATTACATACTAAAATTAATCATGTATGAATATATGGGTGGATGGGTAGGTGAGTGGATTAATGAGTTTGACTGGACTATGTTTCAGTATAATTTTACTGACAATACTCTTATTGATTTCCCACAACAAAGGTTTAAAAATATGAATCAGCCTCCGCCAGCATACTGATAGTTTGCAAGTTTTAAGTAAAGAAAAAGCAAATGAAACATCAATTTTACTTTCTTTTAGGGGTGTCTAAAGGCATATATTGTAACCAATCACAAATTAAAATAAAATGTTTCCACGAGTATTGTACTGAATACCATAATGTAAGGTGTTTATCATAGCAAAGCCTCTTTAAATGTATAACTGGTTAATGTATCATATTTATCTAGAAGCACTTATGCTTGGTAGATTTTGATAAAACCAGATATTTAATGTAGATAGACTCTGCTACCATTACATTAAAGTGCTGTTAAATAAGCTTAATCAAGGAAGATGTTATAAATAAAATGATTTGCAACTTTTACTTTGCCTGTCCATCAGGTTCAAAAACAGAAACTGTAATAACAGCAATGTTATAGTAAAATCTAAGATTAAACTGCTTTGTTTTCTTTAGCTTATACCAACCTGTACATCAGCACTGAATTGAAATAAAAAATAAAATCACCTTTATGTTTGAGAAGAGGTTTCAAAATTGGCATAAGTGAAAAGCTATAAAATATTGTTGTAGATACACTGTACTCATAGTGTCTGGCATATATTCATCACCCAGAAAACATTTACAGTATTTTATTTAATATTGTGTTCTTTTAACTTTTCCAACCAAATTCCAATAATTGCTGGTTTATTTGCTACCAAATGTGTTTTGACTTGAGTATAGTATTTCCTTTGGCATTTAGGTTTTAATGAGATGTAGCATGACTTAACTACTTCAGATCTGATTATTAATAAGCAATGCCAAACTTTATAAACCCTTTCATTTTGAACAGTGTTTCTTACAGAATGCTTTCTTTACATTGTAGTGTTTGGGGACTCATTTAACACAATTCATTTGGATTTTTCAATCTGTGGGCATGCAATCATATTACTTAAGAATAAGTGACATTCTGCCCTCCAACTCCCAAGATATTGTTACACAATGAAAACAGAAGTGCATATTTGTGTTTTCCTAAAGCAAATCACATAAACCCACCAATACACCTAGAGTTTTCATACATGTCTTTCTCCAACACATGCAATGGTGCTCATAACAGGGTTCAAAACTGGTCTATAGACAAATGTGCAGTGTAATAAGTCTATATCTAAATTCATGAAAGATCATTAATATCACAATAGTGTGGTACATCAGTAAAAAAGATAACGGGTCTTCATGTTCAAATGCCACAGAAATTTCAATATGGTGACAAAACTATCAAACTCCTGTCTCCCCAAATTTTAGTTTCATATTACCCACTGCTTTTATTTGTAGTGTTTCATTTAGTTTTGATAAACAACACTCCACTTAGGCACACACATATATATGTATATAGATACTTTATATATACTATATATGTGTGTATATATATATATATATATACTGTATATACATAAGATATAGATACATATAGCATAATATATACTGTATATATATATATATATATATATAGTACACATACATAACTGAGTTGTAAACAGATATAAAATGACAATGAATGAAACTGAAAATATGATGTTTCATATTAAAAGATACACATAGGAAAATTCAAGTATTTGTAGAACTTTGCTTTAAACTTTTCTCAGTCACCATATTGACTACATAATATGAGCTACTCTGTTTTTCACACAAGTGTGCAAACATGGAA
Organism: Neoceratodus forsteri; assembly: GCA_016271365.2. Classification (NCBI taxonomy): domain Eukaryota; kingdom Metazoa; phylum Chordata; order Ceratodontiformes; family Ceratodontidae; genus Neoceratodus; species Neoceratodus forsteri. Next base: position 94,571,937 of record CM057457.1, on the reverse strand, counting down.
TGCTCTGCTTCATAGTAACAGATATGTGAAAAGCAAATACACTAACAAAGTCAGCACTTTTTAGAAGTGAAATATGAAAGAAATAAGTGTGGCAACTATGTCTTATGATAGCTCCTTCACTTAAATTCAGCATATTGCATATCAGTGTATTACAGTTTAATAAGCTTCAGATATTTTAGCTTGTTGACTCTTTGCAGATAAGAGCAAAATACTGCATCAACTGTACCTAACTGACCAAACCTAGTAATAAATTAACAATTTCAGTAAGTTAACATGCATTGTCTTGATGAGGTTACTAGTGGATAGTAACCTTGCAGGGCTGTGATGATTGATATATCAGTCCAAAATACCTACACATTATAATTCTGTCAGCAGCCTAAGGGTTAATCCTGCTCTTATGGTCGTGGACAAACCATGACATACTGTATACCAGTTAATACATGGTTAACCATAGATGAAATGAGATTAACCAGAGTAAAGCGTGACCAGTCATGATTAAAAAAAAATCTCTATGGATAAAGTGCAGTCATGGTTAGCCATAGATAAAGTATTGCCAACCATAAAGTATGCACTTTCAATCATGAGTGAGCGACTGTTACATAGAGTCAGCATGATAAATTATGGTTTAAGGAACAGGAATTTTTTGAATCTGTAGCTGTTTTTAATCTTACAATTTTCAGAAATTGTATTCAGTATCCTAAATGTTCCACTTTTAAGTGTACCAAAATAAAAGGTTCATATGAAAATTGTGTTTTGTGTTGTTTTCTTTTCATGGATTGCATGCTGTATTGTGAAATGGGCTGGAAAAAGATCCTGCAGTCCTATTGCTCAGTTTAGGTCCTTTCCAGTGAATAAATTCTGCAACAACCCATAGCAAAAGTACAAGCCTGCCTCATTATTCACATAAAAATTATTATACCTACTACTTGGAACTTTAACATTTTAAAACTTTCTAATTACAGCCATGTTCTTTCTCCTCTCTTCAAACCTTCAAATAGGCCTTACAATGAAAACTTTCATAAATTAAGAGCAAAAATTAATACACATGTTGCTTCCCATTTGCCTCATGAGCCTATCACTACAAATCTACAGATTTTAAGCAAAATGAAGTACTACTCATAGGTTTAATTTCTAGTTATCCTTTGCTTACCGTGTAACCCTCCCCCATCCATAACTGATGACCAGAGAAATCTCTGCTGCTTATCCAGCCACAGATGAAATTGATGCCCAGGCTTCATACATGGCTTTCTATTGTGAGTGTGTATGAGTGTGTCTGGGTGGGGTGATCATTCTGTCAGCAGAATTATGCAAAATGTTAAATTCTTGTGATCCATGGTAAACATTCTATGTGTATGTATGTGTGTGGGAGTGAAAGAGTGAACACCCAGGCAGCAGAATTCTGTGGGATTTTGAATTCATGTTTTCCATGACTAACAATTATTCCATCTATTCACTGTGGGGTAATACAAAAATAACAACAAATGGACTGGAGCTAAACTCATTTGATTCTAATACTGTCCTAAATCACCAAGTTAAATATAGGGTGCACAATAGCAGGGAAACTGAGTAAGCAGCACAAATTATTTCCTCAGAAGGGAAAAAGCCTATGAGTATATGTAGCCAACTACACAGAAGTCATTTCTCTTATCTAAACCTGTTGATTTATTTAAGTGCTTGAGTGATGCAGAAATGGTGCATACAAGACTACAACATATATATGTTTCCCACTGCCACTAATCAAATTGTGGGAGTCCGTTCACAAAGTGGAATATTGATCTCTGTTTCTGTACTGAAGCAATTGTCATGAAAGTTGAAACTTCATGGTTTGTATGCACTTTTTTGCACTATTCAACTTTAATAAACCAACAGAGGTTTAGATAAATCTTCTGTGTTTTGGCTCCATATGCTGATAGATTTTTCTCCCCGCCAGTTTTTATACAGAAAAGAAGCAAAGTGGGTAGGGAATCTTGCACTGCCTGTTGTTATTTATGAATACCGTTTCACCTTTCTCTGTCCACATAGTGGCGTCATGGCTTACCCTCCTCGTTTTAACCCTCTCCCAACACACACTACCCTCCTGCCTTCTTCAAACTAGTTCTAGTACTACCCCTCCCTCTGCCCCAATTTTACCCCTCGCTAACCCGACCAATAAAAACTCCTCATCAGTTACCATGTCCTATATCCCCTACCCTCCTCTTTTACCATGTCACTCCACCTCTGAAACCATGATTACCCCAATACTTTATGGACAGGAAATATTAGCTTTACGTGCCCACATTTCAATAAACCACTCCATCATGTGATACATCTCGACGCACCTCCAAAAGATCTACAAACTACCCTAACCAGGACAACAATCATCCTACTGCTACTTAGGGCAATATCCACCCAAATCCTGGTCCCACTCTCCATACCGCATGGCAACCAGCTAAACTAAAGGGCTGCTGCTGGACACCATTAATGTTTGTAGTCTACAAAAGAAACTTGCCTCATTTCAAGCCTGGGTCTGCCTCCACTGCCCTGATGTAATAGCCATTACTGAAACATGGCTGTCAGAGCATATCCTCACTCAGTTGTAATTGTACCTGGTTACACACTGCTCAGGTCGGACAGAATAAATAAATGAGGCGGTGGTAGTGCTCTGTATCTTCGAGAGCACTACAAGGAAAAACACTACTACCATAAGCCCTTCAGAAGGTGTACAGTCTCTCACTGTTAGGGTTGAAATTGGGAACTCGAGAAAATCCCTCTACATAATGTCGTATACATACCCCCTCATAACCAAAGGGAGGCCTTCACAACCATCCTAGATATAATCAAACAGCTCCCAAATAATTGGAAGTCATAGCCCTAGGTGATTTTAACTCAGACTGGCTTGCCCCAGACATCCCCTCAGGATGCAGCTGCTGCCCAAAATATGTCTCAAATGATCCTCACCCCCACTAGAGTGAACAAAAATATGTGCCACAGCTCCTCCTTGACCTCATACTCACAAACCATCCTGAGCACATACTGGATGTCCAGGTCCTACCGAACTCCATCAGTGATCACTCCCTGGTAACTTGTCTCTGGACAAATAGCTGGAAACCACCCCACCTAGGATATCCATGTGTCACCAACTCAAGAGGGGGCTCTAAATCATCTCAGAAACCTACTTGAATTTCGACTGATCCCTCTTGATCACCTTTATGTCACTTGATGCCGCCTCTATCCTTCTTCATAAGTTCCTTTCAATCCACCTGTGACATCTTCAACTCCCATGTCAAACGGATTGAAAAGTCTAAATCATCTCCATGGGTAACTAGGTCTTTGCTTGATCAAATGAAGTGGCGTGACGACCTGTGGTGCAGAGCCCTTCAGTCAGGTCAACCCACTGACCGACAACATTATCGTGATGCCAGAAATACTTGCACCTGGGAAATACGTGGCTGGCAAAGGCTGCTTACTACAAAACAAAACTCACTGCCACTTGGGGATGGTAAGAGGTTCTGGGATAATATTAAGGAACTTAGTGGAAAGTCTCCTCCCTCCCTGCCTGCCTAGATGGTATTCCCCAAGAACCCAGCAAAATAGCAGATGCTTTCAATATATCATTCTCAGACCTAAACTCTATTCTTCCCCTGACTTTTTCAGTACTGACCAGGATATTTCCCACCACCCCCAGTGCGCCACCTTTTTGTCTCAAAACTATCTCCACTAGTGATGCCCGTTCATATATTTCCAGGTTCCTAGGAAAGACCAGACATAGTGGTGACTCACTAGATGCTAAATTGCTATCTTTAACCCTTGATGCTGTTCTAGTACCTCTTACTAAAATTTTCAACACGTTCCTGTGCCTAGGACAATTCCGTCTTTATGGAAAAAGCGAGGATTAGCAGTACATAAAAATGGCACACGACTGCAACTAGTAACTACAGACCCATCTCCATACTACCTCCACTCTCAAAAACACTGGAAAAATAGCTGATCAACTTACTAACTATCTAGATACACAAGACCTAATCTGCCAACAACAACACGGTTTCAGGAAAGGTCACAGTAACACCACTGCCCTACTAGAACTCACCTCCTTTGTTCATGATGCTTGACCATGGAGACCTGGCTGGTACAGTCTTTATTGATATCTCCAAGGTATTTGATACCGTTAATCACACCATGCTGATAAACTCCCTCCTCTGTCAGCATCTCCAAAGAAACTACTAGCTGGTTCTCCAGTTATCTCTTGGCCGCACTCAACAGGTGATGATAAGAAACACCCTCTCCACAAACCTTCCGGCTGATCAGGTGTCCCTCAAGGGTCTATCCTCGGTCCGCTACTTTCCTCACTTTACCTGAACTCATTACCTCAGGCCTCCTCTGGGCGTCTTCTCCTTTATGCTGATAATACTGTGATCTTCAGTCGGCACCCTGACCCATGCAGCTTCAAGAATCCTTGCAGGGCTCATTCACTCAAATTGAAGCTTGATTTTCCTTCCACACAAGCTCGTACTCAACACAAAAAGATTAAAGTCATGCTATTAGCCCACCCACACCATAAGCACAGCACTACAAAATTAGCTATACACAATGTGATGGGCTACAGCTGAACCTGTTCCCAATTTTAAATATCTAGGGGTTATTCTAGACTCCACCCTCACCTATCGTGAGCATTTCACGTCAACTTGCACTGAAACAAACAAAATAATCGGTCTCCTCTACAGGCTTAGGCCCTGTCTACCTCCAGAGGCTCTCGCTTAGCAATCTCCAGCTTCATCCTCTCATTGGTAGACTATGGCATACTCATCTATGGGGCCACCTCTGACACAGCACTGTCCAGCATTAAACATGCCCTAAACAAAGCCTGCAGGTTGCCCACAGGATGTGATTGTCTTACACACCTGTGACCTCTATCTAAGCTCATCATGGCTAAACTTCCAGGGGCAACTATCTTACCAGATCTGCCTACTAGCTAAAAAAATTCAGTTGGGCTTAGCCCCACCAGGCTGTCTTAAGCTCCTCCAAAAGAACCTACCGGCTCACTCCACTAGACACTCTGAAGCTGCCACATTCCGTGTCCCCTTTGTAAGACCACTGCTGGCCAAAGGTCCTTTTGCTACAGGGCACCACTCTGGATGAACTCAATCCCTGACTCTATCTTATCTATCCCAGGCTTGGGCCTTTTAAACATGAGTTACTTAATGACATTATGTCAAACTCCGCTGTGACTGCAGATGAAACTTTAAAATGTTAATGCACCATTACTTCAGAATTGCTGTCGTTCCACTGTTCTGTGTTTATTGTATTTTTCTTTTACCTCAGTAGATTACTGTCATTTTTCTGTACTAGAGCTGTTGTCTGTATTGTATATTCCATGTTATACCGTGTTCTAATCCATTTATTCAAGACGTGGAGCCTTTTCAAATGAGTCTCTGACTCAAAGGGTTGTAATTCCTAGACTTTAAATAAATAAATAAATTTAACTTAATATTTATTCCACTGATGTGATTTTCTAATAATTTGGCCATTGTGTAACCTCCCAGGTTGGACTTTAAAATAGACATGAAGTTATCTGATGTGCTTACCTAGATAAAAGAAATAACTAAAAAATCAAATTATATAAACATACTGTAGGGAGGAGGTATGGAAAAGGGATAAATGGGCATAGGGAGACCATAAGTGATCTACAGAAATTCCTGTATTTCTTTAGAGCAAATGGATTGGAATCTTGGATCAGAGAACCTGTTCAGGAGAAATGTACATCCCCACCACTACCACCACAGCTATCAGCACCACCAACCTTTGAAGTTCAACAGTTCTGTAAAAATGTAGTTTTCCCATTGTTATTGATTTGATGGGGGTGCGGGGGCTGCAGGAATGCTCCAGCAAAGTTGCACTGCACTTCTGTGCCACTTAGGAGTAAACCAAGGATGATGGTGGTTAGGCGGTTGATTGCAAGATAAAATACCTTTGGCAACCCATCCCAGCCAGGGAAGAGGAGCTTCAACCCACAGTGACCACTTCTGGTAAGTCATGAAGGTTGAGCTCCTATCAGGGTGGGGCATGCTGCACACACACGAGGCTACACTAATGCTGACAGTATATCCCAGACGTAGGGTGGGAGGGATTCACTGCCACAGCCACTCCTGCTGTGAGGTCAGAGAGGTTGATCTCCTAGCAGGGCATGCTGGATGCACATAATGCTACATTGTTGGTGACAGTGAATCTGAACTTGTGGGAGGAGAAAGTGTTCGCTGCAACAGCACCCCTGCTGTCAGGTCAGGGATGATGCCCTCCTAACTGGCTATGCTGCATGCATGCAAGGCTACATTGCTGCTGACAGTGCATCCTAGCTGGGGCGGGTGGCAGGAGAGGGAAGGAGGTGCTTCACTGCCACAGTGACCCCTACTGATAGGTCAGGAGGTTGCTCTTATAGAAGGGGCATGCTGCATGTGCACAAGGCTGACAGTTTCTGTGGGTGCTGCTTCAGGAGTGGGGTTAGTGGAAGAAAACCCTGGGAAGAAAAATACAAGACATGAGTTGTAATGAGGAGAATTCACTGGCCTTCTCAGACTGCTCCATGAGACTCCCACTGGTCTAACAGTGGTGGAGTGTCTGACGTAGCTGGGAGTTTAACACCAAGGACATCATTCAGAGCAAGGAGGACATTCCAGGGAAAAACATCTTGATAAAACAATAATGCTTGGATTGGTTTGGAATACCAATTGTGTCATTATTGAAATTTTCATCAAATTGAGTGCCACACATGGTCTCATTGGGGTGTTGATTCCATTAGAACACAGACAACTCTGTCTACAAGACTAGGATCTTTTATTTGAAATCTATATAAAATAGGTAGGGCATCACAAGAGTGGATGACATTTGGCAGCTAGTTGACTGGGTAGACACCTTTACTAAGTGATAAAGGCCTCTGACTTGGAGGAGGAGTTTCACTGGAGCACACACAATTCTATCTGTTTGGGAAGGAAGTACATTGGCAAGTATACTCAATAGATATGGACACAGAAGGAGAAATATAAATAAATAAAAACATTATTTCTCCTTCTGTGACATAAATTTCTACTGTCAGATACACACATAGCTACTGAACTTGGGACTATGTTTTATTCATATTGGCAGATGCACCACATCATATTTTTATTAAATTTTTGATAATATTTAACTAAAATGTAATAATTTTATGTTTTAGTATTTCTCACAGACGGGTCCATGATATAATTGCAGTAAGGCACTCAAGGCATGGGTAATTACATGATATACCCATTGCCAGTGTGGTTTATGGCACTCAGCTATGTCTCATCTCACACCACAGGAGGCATGGTTAAATACCACAATGACCTACATCCTTTTGGCCTATTGCTTATTTCTCTCTGCATAAAACTAGTAACTTTTCTTATGTCACTGCATGGATTCAGGACTCTGAACATTACTCTGATAGGGCAACAGCTTGAGTGCAGAATTCTGAATCAATGTAGTATCATTGTTAATACTTCAAGTTATTGGTTCCATAAAGGGAACACTATGAAATGTTCATGAAAAGAAACAATAAAGAAGACAGTTTTTAACGTCTCTGCATGAAACTAGTATCCTTTCTTATGTCATTGCATGGAGTCAGAACTCTGAAAACTACTATGACATGGTACCGGCTTAAGTGCAGAGTTCTGTATCAATGTAGTGTCATTTTAAGACTCCATATTCCTGGTTCCAGGAAGGAACAATTGCAAATGTTGTCTTTTAAAGAAACAACACAGTTGTTGTTAGTTAAAAGAAACAAAAGACAATTTTCAACATCAGATTTGATTTAGCTACAGATAAATATGCAAAATTAGGGGATTATAAATAGAACTTCTGAAAATGGGAACATAAGATGCAGCTGCAGCTTTAAGCACTGTTACTGGCCACTTTAAGGCATGGTAAACCATGACTTGTCCATATTTATAGGAGCAGGGAACTAAACAGCTTTGGTACTTCATTTGTGCCTGCTTCATAGTTAATATCATGACAATCTATAGAATTTAAATTGTTTTGTTATGAGGTGCTTTGTCAATGATAACTGACAAACCTCAGCTCCTTGAAAATAGTCACTTTGAATAGCGCAGACTGAAACATTTACCTTTTTTGAATGAGCTACAAATTAAATCTGGGAGAGATACAGTTCAATAGTTAGGCCATAATTGAGTGCCATTTAAAATGGGAATGGGGTGTTGGGGTAATTATTGATAATCTGATAAAAGGCTCAGTAATTGTAAATTTCAATGGTGCTATATTCAAAGTACACAGCTGATAAGAATAATCTTGGATAATAATCCTGACTCTTGAGTACTTGAGAACATTTCTGACTATGATATATCGCAATCATTGAGCTTTGTTATAAACATTTGGGACCCTTTTCCAGGGTTAGCACTAGCACTGAACTTGATTAGCTCCAGTGCTGACCTGGATTGGTGCTAGCACATGAGGTGGAGCCATATTCAGAAACCCAGGAGTGGTTCTCAAACACGGCAGCACCAAGGTGCTTACTATACTGCTGAACTGAAAGGCTCTGCCTGCAGTTCAATGGGTGAGCAACCAGCCACACTACTTCCTGAACTATATAAGCAGTTCCTCCTAGCCTCCATCTGAAGCACTTTCTCTGTCAGTCCTCTCTTCCTCTGAGCCTGCTGGGGCCTTGTCCCCCATCGGGTTGGTTTGTGCCCTGGACTCTGCTTGGTTTCTGTTGGTTGTGTTCCTTCCTGGTTCTCCTGGTTTTGCTTCAGATGTTGTGTGCTTCCCTGTGTGCTGTTTTCTGATCTACTGCATTTGTGCTTTGGTTTTGTGTTTTCTTTTGGGACTTTCTAGTTCTCCTTTATTTGTCTTGTGTTGCTCCTTTACTGTGCTCGGCTCCCTTTCCTCCAAGGCTACCTGGCATCCTCTGTCTTCCTGCATTAATTGTATATTTCAGCCCCATTCCAACCCTCTGTTGTTGCTTTCATTTAATGGCCTCGCTTGGTCTCAGCTCTTGCTCTCAGCTAGCAGCTGCAGGAGTGGCAGCAGGTACTGCTGCATTCCTGTTGCAGTTCCAAGTACATTGTGCTGCTTTGCTCCATCCTCAGTTCTTTGGGGGTTTAGTTTCTATTGTCCTGTGTCTACATTGTTAGTTTGTGCTGCAGGTTTCTAATTGTTGTTTTCTTCCTTCTACAGCCCTGTGCTCTAGCTCCTTTCCTCATCAATTTAGCAAGCCCTCAGTTCCCTGCATTTTCCTCTGTCTGCTCAGCTCAGCCTGCTGCTTTTCTGTATACCTATCCACCTTCAGTTTCCTGCAATTGTTTGTTTTGGCTCCCATTCTGCCATCTCTCCTCCTGCTTCTGATTGATCCCTCCCCTGGTGTGCTACTTTGCTCCTTCCTTCCCTTCTTTGTAGATTTCGCTACAGTCTTCATTATGATTGTTTGTTCAGCTGTACAACCTTACCTGTTCAATTTCTTTGTCACTATTTTAGCTCAGCTGCTACTGCATTTAATCAGTAAGCAATCACACTTCATTTTATTTGTGCATACCTGTCTATAACCTATGCTGACCCTGAACCATGCTAGTTGCCGTATGCCGTATGCTGTACTGTCCTTAGACCCTGCTGATTCTGCATCATTCTGATTACCCTTTACTGTACTGTCTGTAGCCCCTGCTGTCATGTGCATCATTCTGGTTACCTTATACTGTACTGTCTGTAGCCCCTGCAACATTCTAGTTACCCTATACTATACTGTACAGTCTGTAGCCTCTGCTGGCCCTGCATCATTCTGGTTACCTTATACTGTACTGTCTGTAGCCCTGCTGGCCCTGCATTATTCTGGTTACCCTTTACTGTACTGTCTGTAGCCCTGCTGTCCTGCATCATTCTGGTTACCTTGTACTGCACTGTCGGTAGCCTCTGCTGGCCATGCATCATTCTGGTTACCTTATACTGTACTGTCTGTAGCCCCTGCTGGCCCTGCATCATTCTAGTTACCCTATACTATACCGCATGTCTGTAGTCTCTGCTGGCCCTGCATCATTCTGGTTACCTAATACTGTACTGTAGCCCCCACTGGCCCAGCATCATTCTGGTTACCTTATACTGCACTGTGTAGCCCTGCTGTCACTGCATCATTCTGGTTACATTATACTTACAGTCTGTAGCCCCTGCTGCACGTGCATCACTGTGGTTACTGTATACTGTGCTGTCTGTAGCCCCTGCTGGCTCTGCATCACTCTGGTTGTCCTATAACTTACTGTTTGTAGCCCCAGCTGGCCAGCAGCATTCTGGTTACCCTTTACTGTGCTGTCTGTAGCCCTGCTGTCCTACATTTCTGGTTACCACACTGTATTGCCTGTAGCCCGGTTGGCCCTGAATCATTCTAATTATCCAATACTGTACTGTTGGTAGCCCCTGCTGTCCTGCATCATTCTGGTTACCCTATACTTTACTGTCTGTAGACTCTGCAGGCCCTGCATCACTCTGGTTACCTTATAATGTACTGTCTGTAACCCGGCTGTGCCTGCAGCACTCTGGTTACCCTTTACTGTATTATCTGTAGCCCCTGCTGGCCCTGCATCATTCTGGTTACCTTGTACTGCACTGTCGGTAGCCTCTGCTGGCCGTGCATCATTCTGGTTACCTTATACTGTACTGTCTGTAGCTCCTGCTGGCCCTGCATCATTCTAGTTACTCTATACTATACCGACAGTCTGTAGTCTCTGCTGGCTCTGCATCATTCTGGTTACCTAATACTGTACTGTCTGTAGCCCCACTGGCCCAGCATCATTCTGGTTACCTTATACTGCACTGTCTGTAGCCCCTGCTGTCACTGCATCATTCTGGTTATGTTACACTTTACAGACTGTAGCCCTGCTGCCCGTGCATCACTGTGGTTACCGTATACTGTGCTGTCTGTAGCCCCGCTGGTTCTGCATCACTCTGGTTGTCCTATAACTTATTGTTTGTAGCCCCAGCTGGCGTCCGCAGCATTCTGGTTACCCTTTACTGTGCTGTCTGTAGCCCTGCTGGCCCTACATTTCTGGTTACCTTACACTGTATTGCCTGTAGCCCCGGTTGGCCCTGAATCATTTTAATTACCCAATACTGTACTGTTGGTAGCCCCTGCTGGCCCTGCATCATTCTAGTTACCCTATACTGTACTGTCTGTAGACCCTGCTGGCCCAGCATCATTCTGGTTACCCTATACTTTACTGTCTGTAGACTCTGCAGGCCTGCATCACTCTGGTTACCTTATATAATGCACTGTCTGTAGCCCGGCTGTACCTGCAGCACTCTGTTACCCTTTACTGTACTATCTGTAGCCCTGCTGGCCCTGCATCATTCTGGTTACCTTATACTGTACTGTCTGTAGCCCCTGCTGACCCTGAATCACTCTAGTTACCCTATACTATACTGTCTGTAGTTCCTGCTGGCCCTGCATCATTCTGGTTACCCTATACTATACTGTACTGTCTGTAGCCCCTGCTAGCCCTGCATCATTCTGTTTATCTTATACTGTACTGTGTGTAACCCTGCTGGTCCTGCAGCTCTCTGGTTATCATATACTGTACTATCTGTAGCCCTGCTGGACCTGCATCACTCTGGTTACCTTAAACTGTACTGTCTGTAGCCCCAGCTGGCCCTGCATCATTCTGGGTTACCCTTGCTGTACAGTCTGTAGCCCCTGCTGGCCCTGCATCATTCTGGTTACCTATACTGTACTGTGTGTAGCCTCTGCTGTCCCTACATCATTCTGGTTACCTTATACTGTACTGTCTGTAGCCCCTGCTGAGGCTGCATCATTCTGGTTACCCAATACTATACTGTACTGCCTGTAGCCCCTGCTGACCCTGCATCATTCTGTTTAGCTTATACTGTACTGACTGCAGCCACTGCTGGCCCTACATCATTCTGAATACCTTATACTGTACTATCTCTGTAGCCCCTGCTGTCTGCATCATTCTGGTTACCCCTTGCTGTACTGTCTGTAGCCCCGCATCATTCTGGTTGCCCTTGCTGTACAGTCTGAAGCCCTGCTGGCCATGCATCATTCTGGTTACCTTATACTGTACTGTCTGTAGCCCCTGCTGATTCTGAATCATTCTGGTTACCCAATATACTGTACTGTAGCCCTGCTGACCCTTCATCATTCTGGTTACTCCATACTGTACTGTCTTTAGCCCCTACTAGCCTGTATCATTCTGGTTACCCAATATTGTACTGTCTGTAGCCCTGCATAATTCTGATTACAAAATATTGTACTGACTGTAGCCCTGCACGTCCTGCATAATTCAGGTTACCTTATACTGTACTGTCGGTAGCCCTGCTGTCCGCATCATTCTGCTTACCATTTACTGTACTGTCTGTATCCCTGCATAATTCTGGTTATCCTATACTATACTGTACTGTCCTTAGTCCTGCTTACCCTGCATCATTCTGATTGCCCCATGCTATACGTTACTGTTGTAGCCCTCCTGGCCCTGCATCATTCTGGTTACCTTATACTGTACAATCTGTATCCCTGTATAATTCTGGTTACCATATACTATACTGTACTGTCCTTAACCCTGCTGATCCTGCATCATTCTGGTTACCCTATTCTATACTGTACTGTCTGTGAGAACCTGCTGGCCTGTATCATTCTGGTTACCTTATACTGTACTGTCGGTAGCCCCTGTTGACCCTGCATAATTCTTGTTACCTTTACTCTACTGTCTGTAGCCCTGCTGACTCTGCATCATTCTGGTTACCTTATACTGTGCATCTGTAGCCCCTGCTGGCCTGCACATCATACCCAGTTTGTCTTATACTGTACTGTTTAGAAGCCCCTGCTGGCTCTGCACCCTCTGGTTACCGTATAATGCACTTTCTGTAGCCTATGCAGGCCTGCATAATTCTGGTTACCTTATAGTATACTGTCTGTAGCCCCTGCATAATTCTGGTTACCCTATACAATACTGTACTGTCCTTAGCGCCTGCTAGTTCTGCATCATTCTGGTTACCCTATACTATACTGCATTGCCTGTAGCCTCTTCTGATTCTGTATCATTTCGGTTTACCCTATCTATGGGCAGTCTGTAGCCCCTGCTTGCTGTATATCATTCTGGTTACTGTATACTGTGTACTGTCTGTAGCCCTGATATCTCTGCATCATTTTAGCTACCCTATGCTGTACTAGCTGCCTGTAGCCCCTTCTGAACCTGCATCACTCTGGTTACCTTATACTGTACTGTCTGTAGCCATGCTGGTCCTGCATCATTCTGGGTACCTTATACTGTACTGCCGGTTTCCCCTGCTGGACCTGCATCATTCTGTTACCTTATACTGTACTCTCTGTAGCCTCTCTCCGTCCTCATTCTGGTTACATTATATTGTACTGTCTGTGGCCGCTGCTTGCCCTACATCTTTGTTGTTACCCTTTACTGTACTGCCTGAAGCCCCTACTGACCCTGCATCAGTCTGGTTACTTTATGCTGTACTGTCTGAAGCCCATACTGGCCCTGCATCACTCTGGTTACCTTATACTGTACTGTTCATTGCCCTGCTGATCCTGCATCATTCTGGTTACCATACTGTACTGTCTGGCAACTCTGCTTGCCCTGCATCATTCTGGTTACCCTATACTGTACTGTCTGTAGGCCCTCTTGTCCTGCATAATTCTGGTTACCTTATACTGTACTGTCTGAAGACCCTGCTTTCCTGCATAATTCTGATTACCCTATATTGTACTGTCTTTATCCCTGCTGGCCCTGCATAATTCTAGTTACTTTTTACTGTGCTATACGATCTGTAGCCCCTGCTGACCCCATCATTCTGGTTACCTTATACTGTACTGTCTGTAGCCCCTGTTGGCCGGCACCATTTTGGTAACCTTATACTGTATTGTTTGCAGCCCCTGATGGCACTGCATCAATCTAGTTACCCTATACTATACTGCTTTGTCCTCAGTCCTGCTGGCCTGCATCATTCTGGTTACCTTATACTGTACTGTGTGTAGCCCCTGCTGTCCTGATCATTCTGATTACCATCCACTGGACTGTCTGTAGCTTCTGTTGGCCTGGCACCATTTTGGTAACCTTATACTGTACTGTTTGCAGCCCCTGATGGACCTGCATCATTCTGGTTACTTTGTACTGTACTGCCTGTAGCCCCTGTTGGCCGGCACCATTTTTGGTAACCTTATACTGTACTGTTTGCAGCCCCTGATAGACCTGCACCATTCTAGTTACCCTATACTATACTATACTATACTATACTATACTATACTGTCCTCAGTCATTGCTGAAGCTGCATCATTCTGGTTACCCTACACTACACTGTACTGTCTGTAGCCCCTGCTGTCATTCATCATTCTGGTTACCTTATACTAGTACTGTCTGTAGCCCTTGCATAATTCTGGTTACCCTATACTATTCTGTACTGTCCTTAGGCCTGCTGATACTGCATCATTCTGGTTACCCTAAACTATACTGTACTGTCTGTAGCTCCTGCTGGCCTGCATCATTTTGGTTACATTATATTATACTGTCTGTAGCCCTTATAATTCTGGTAACCCCTATACTATACTGTACTGTCCTTTGCCCCTCCTGCATTGAATCATTATGGTTACCTTATACTGTACTGTCAGTAGCCCCTGCTTACCTGCATCATTCTGGTTACCTTATTCTGTACTGTTTGTAGCCTGCTGACCATGCATCATACTGGTTACCTTATGCTGTACTGTTTGTAGCCCTGCTGTCAGGCTGCAGCTATGAATTTGGGGCCCTGGACAAGTCACTTGAAATGGGCCCTCATTTCCAAACCAGCTAATGTCAGGACTAATGCCAGCTCCTCAGGTGGGCCCATCCTGAGCTCAAGGCCCCGGACAACTTCTCCACTTCCCCCATTACTACGGCCCTGCCTGCTGGACAGCATCATTCTGGTTACATTATACGCTACTGTCTGTAGGCCTTGCTGAGGCTGCATCATTCTGGTTACCTCATTCTGTACTGTCTGTAGCCCCTGCTGTCCTGCATCATTCTGGTTACCCTATATTGTATACTGCCTGTAGCCCATGCTGGCCTGCATAATTCTCGCTACCTAATACTTTACCGACTGTAGAACCTGCTGGCCTGCATCATTCTGGTTCCTTATACTGTACTGTCTGTAGCCCCTGCTGTCCCTGCATCAATCTGGTTACCTTATAATGTACTGTTTGTAGCCCTGCTTGCCCTGAACCATTCTGGTTACCCTATACTACTCTTTCTGAAACCCATGCAGCCTGCATCATTCTGGTAACCTTATACTGTCCTGTCTGTAGCCCATGCTGCCTTTCGTCATTCTGTTTACACTGTACTATACTGTCCTTGCCCCGCTGATCCTGCATCATTCTGGTTACCTTATACTGTACTGTCTGTAGCCCCTGCTGGCTCCTACATCATTCTGGTTACCTTGTACTGTACTGTCTCCAGCCCCTGCTCATCCTGCATCATTCTGGTTACCTTATACACTACTGTCTGTAGCTCCTGCTGGCCCTCCATCATTCTGCTTTCCTTCTGCTGTCCAGTCTGTAGCCCTGCTGACCCGGCATCATTCTGGTTACCTTATACTGTACTGTTTATAGCTTTTGCTGGCCCTGCATCATTCTGGTTTCTTATACTGTACTGTCTGTAGCCCCTGTTTGCCCTGCATCATTCTTGTTACCTTATACTGTACTGTCTGTAGCCCTGCTGTCCTGCATCATTCTGGTTTCCTTATACTGTCCTGTCTGTAGCCCCTGCTGACCCTGCATCATTCTGGTTACCTTATACTGTTCTGTTTATAGCTCTCGCTGGCCCTGCATCATTCTGGTTCCTTATACTGTACTGTCTGTAGCCCCTGCTGTTCCTGCATCAATCTGGTTACCTTATACTGTTCTGTTTATAGCTCTCGCTGGCCTGCATCATTCTGGTTCCCTTATACTGTCCTGTCTGTAGCCCTGCTGACCCTGCATCATTCTGGTTACCTTATACTGTTCTGTTTATAGCTCTCGCTGGCCTGCATCATTCTGGTTCCTTATACTGTACTGTTTGTGGCCCCTGCTATCAGGGCTGCAGCTATGAATTTGGGGCCCTGGACAAGTCACTTGAAATGGGCCCCGTTTCCCAAACCAGCTAATGCCAGGACTAATGCCAGCTCCTCAGGTGGGCCATCCTGAGCTCAGGACCCCGGACAACTTCCCCACTTCCCCCATTCTGACGGCCCTGCCTGCTGGACAGCATCATTCTGGTTACATTATACGGTACTGTCTGTAGGCCTTGCTGTCCCTGCATCATTCTGGTTACCTTATACTGTACTGTCTGTAGCCCATACTGAGGCTGCATCATTCTGGTTACCTTATAATGTACTGTTTGAAGCTCCTGTGACACTACACTCATTCTGGTTACCCCTACTGTGCTATCGGTAGCCCCTGCTGGCCATGCATAATTCTGGCTACCATCACCGTCTGTAGCCCCTACTAGCCCTGCATAATTCTGGTTACCTATACTGTACTGTCATTAGTCCCTGCTGGTACTCCATCATTCTATTTACCTTATACTGTAGTGTCTGTACCCCTGCTGGCCCTGCATCATTCTGGTTACCCTTGCTGTACTGTCTGTAGACCCTGCATTATTCTGGTTGCCTCTTGCTGTACTGTCTGTAGCCCCTGCTGTCGTGCATCATTCTGGTTACCTTATACTGTACTGTCTGTAGTCCTTGCTGGCAACTCATAATTCTGGTTACCCAATATTTTATTGTCTGTATCCCGCTGACCCTTCATCATTCTGGTAACTTTATACTGTACTGTCTGTAGCCCCTACTAGCCTGTATCATTCTGGTTACCCAATATTGTACTGTCTGTAGCCCTGCATAATTCTGATTGCAAAATATTGTACTGACTGTAGCCCTGCACGCCTGCATAATGCTGGTTACCTTATACTGTACTGTCTGTATCCCTGCATAATTCTGGTTATCCTATACTATACTGTACTGACCTTAGCCCCTGCTGACCCTGCATCATTCTGGTTGCCCATGCTATACTTTACTGTCTGTTGCCCTGCTGGTCCTGCATCATTCTTGTTACCTTATACTGTACTATCTGTAGCCCCTGTATAATTCTGGTTACTGTATACTATACTGTATGTGTCCTTGCGCCTGCTGATCTTGCATCATTCTGGTTACCCTAGACTATACAGCACTGTCTGTAGCCCATTCTGACACTGCATCATTATGGTTAACTTATTCTGTACTGTCTGTAGCCCTGCTGTCCCTGCATCATTCTGGTTACCCTTTACTGTACTGTTTGTAGCCCTAGCTGGCCTGCATCATTCTGGTTACCTATACTGTACTGTCTGTAGCCCTGCTGGACCTTCATCATTCTAGTTATCTTATACTGTAGTGTCTGAAGCCCCTGCTCGCCCTGCACATTCTGGTTACCCTATACTGCTCTTTCTGAAACCCATGCAGCCTGCATCATTCTGGTAACCTTATACTGTCCTGTCTGTAGCCCATGCTGCCCTTTCATCATTCTGTTTACACTATACTATACTGTCCTTGCCCCGCTGATCCTGCATCATTCAGTTTACCCTATACTGTACTGTCTGTAGCCCTGCTGTCTCTACATCATTCTGGCTACCTTATACTGTACTGTCTCCAGCCTCTGCTCATCCTGCATCATTCTGGTTACCTTATACTGTACTGTCTATAGCCCCTGCAGGCCCTCCATCATTCTGCTTTCCTTATACTGTCCACTCTGTAGCCCCTGCTGACCCAGCATCATTCTGGTTACCTTATACTGTACTCTTTATAGCTCTCGCTGGCACTGCATCATTCTAGTTTCTTATACTGTACTGTCTCTAGCCCCTGTTGCCCTGCATCATTCTTGTTGCCTTATACTGTACTGTCTGTAGCCCCTGCTGTCCTGCATCATTCTGGTTTCCTTATACTGTCCTGTCTGTAGCCCTGCTGACCCTGCATCATTCTGGTTACCCCTATACTGTACTGTTTATAGCTCTCGCTGGCCCTGCATCATTCTGGTTCCTTATACTGTACTGTCTGTAGCCCCTGCTGTCCCTGCATCAATCTGGTTACCTTATACTGTACTGTTTGTAGCCCCTGCTGGCAGAGCTGCAGCTATGAATTTGGGGCCCCGGACAAGTCACTTGAAATGGGCCCACGCTTCCCAAACCAGCTAATGCCAGGGCTAATGCCAGCTCCTCAGGTGGGCCCATCCTGAGCTCAGGGTCCCGACAACTTCCCACTTCCCCCATTACACGGCCCTGCCTGCTGGACAGCATCATTCTGGTAACATTATATGGTACTGTCTGTAGCCTTGCTCTCCTGCATCATTCTGGTTACCTTATACTGTACTGTCTGTAGCCCTGCTGAGGCTGCATCATTCTGGTTACCTTATAATGTACTGTTTGAAGCTCCGGTGACACTACATCATTCTGGTTACCTTATACTGTACTGCGGTAGCCTCTGCAGCCATGCATAATTCTGGTTACCTTTACTGTACTGTCTGTAGCCCCTGCTAGCCTGCATAATTCTGGTTACCTTATACGGTACTGTCGTTAGTCCCTGCTGGCAGTGCATTATTCTTTTACCTTATACTGTACTGTCTGTAGCCCTCTGCTGTCCCTGCATCATTCTGGTTATCCCTTGCTGTACTGTCTGTATCCCCTGCATAATTCTGGTTATCCTATACTATACCTTACTGTCCTTAGCCCTGCCACTGCATCATTCTGGTTCCCTATAGCTATACTCTGGTGGTGTGTAGCCCCTGCTGGCCCTGCATCATTCTGTTACCTTATGCTACACTGTCTGTAGCCCTGCTGTACCTGCATCATTCTGGTTACCTTATATTGTACTGTCTGTAGCCCCTCATTCTGGTTACCTTATACTATATTGTCTGTAGCCCTGCTGTCCCTGCATCATACTGGTTACATTATACTGTACTGTTTGTAGCCCTGCTGTCCCTGCATCATTCTGGTTAACTTGTACTGTACTGTTTGTAGCCCTGCTGCCCTGTATTGTTCTGGTTACCTTATACTGTACTGTCGGTAGCCCCTGCTGTCCTTGCATCATTTTGATTACCTTATACTGTACTGTCTGTAGCCTCTGCTGCCCTGCATCATTCTGGTTACCTTATAGTGTAGTGTCTGCAGCCCTGCTGTCCCTGCATCATTCTGGTTAACTTATAGTGCACTGTCTGTAGCTCCTGCTGGCCCTGCATCATTCTGGTTACCTTATACTGTACTGTCTATAGCCCTGCTGGCTCTACATAATTCTGGTTACCCTATACTATACTGTACTGTCCTTAACCCCTGCTGATCCTGCTTCATTCTATTTACCTTATACTGAACTTTCTATAGTCCCTGCTGGCCGCATCATTCTGGTTACCCTATACTGTAGCGCCTCTAGCCCCTGCGGCCCAGCATCATTCTGGTTACCTTATACTGTACCCTCTGTAGCCCCTGCTGTCCCTACATCATCCGGATTGCCTTATACTGTACTGTATGTAGCCTCTGCTGGCCCTGCATTATACTGGTTACATTATACTCTACTGTTTGCAGCCCTGTTGGCCCTGCATCATTCTTGTTACCTTATACTGTACTGTCTGTAGCCCATGCTGTCCCTGCATCATTCTGGTTATCTTATACTGTATTGTCTGTAGCCCTGCTGTCCTGCATCATTCTGGTTACCTTATACTGTACTGTCTGTAGCCCCTGCTGTCCCTGCATCATTCTGGTTACCTTATACTGTACTGTCTGTAGCCCCTGCTTGCCCTGCATCATTCTGATTACCTTATACTGTACTGTCTGTAGCTCCTGCTGGCCCTGCATCATACTGTTTGCATTATACTGTACTGTTTGTAGCCCTGCTGTCCCTGCATCATTCTGGTTACCTTATACTGTACTGTCTGTAGCCCTTACTGTCCCTGCATCATTCTGGTTACCTTATAATGTAGTGTCTGTAGTCCCTGCTGTCCTGCATCATTCTGGTTAACATACTGTACTGTCTGTAGCCCCTACTGGCCCTGCATCATTCTGGTTACCTTATACTGTACTGTCTGCTAGCCTCTGCTAGCCTTCATCATTCTGGTTAACTTATACTGTACTGTCTGCTGCCCCTGCAAGTGCATCATTCTGGTTACCCGTTGCTGTTCTGTCCATAACCCCTGCCAAACCTAAATCATTCTGGTTACCATATGCAGTGCTGTCTTTAGCACCTGCTGGCCTGACTCATTCGGTCCCTTTGCTGTGCTGTCAGTTAGTTCCTGCTGGCCCTTATTCATTCCATTTTCCCTCTGCTGTGCTGCCATTAGCCCTGCTGATCTTGAATCATTCTGGTTTCCCTATTCTGTCCTGTCAGTTGTCCCTGCTGATCCTGAATCATTCTGGTTCCCCTGTGCTGTACTTTCTGTAGCCCTTACTGGCCCTGAATCATTCTGGTTTCCTTCTCCTGTCTTGTGTTAAGCTCCTGCTAGTGGAATCTAGCCAGAGTCTACTCCAGTTATATTACTTCTCCATGTCATTGAGACATGCTTCCCTGCATTGTACCTAGCATTATTCATGAACAGTCTTTCTGGTCTTGTTACTCTGCTTCCTTCTACCATGGAGGTCCAGCTCAGCTACAGCTGTTGCTGTTAACTACTTAATCTGCATGTGGATCACAGCACCTTACCATGGCGTCTTTGTTTTGCCTATGGCAGAGTTCCAAGGGTTTCTAGTGGAGAGTCATGGCTTCATGTGGTTCATTTACCTCACGTGCATATACTGTTATTTGCCCTGGGACCAGCTTGAGGAGGGCAGGGAGGTGGGTCATGGTGTTTGTGGATTTGTCCAAGCCTTGACACCATGGATCACAGGGTTTTACTTCAGAGATTGGAAAATTTGAGTTTAGTTTTCAAAACATTAGGCTGGTTTTCTTTTATTTATCAGAAAGAACACAACTGGTTCAACTTGGAGATGTCACCTCAAAACAGCTTAAAGTTATTAGAGGTACCACAGGGTCCATTTGGGCCCGACCCTGTTTTAAATCTTATGTAAACGATTTGGCAAAATGCTACTCAAACAAAATTAAATTATATACTAACGATACAGTTCTACTTGCATACGGATTATATACTAGTGCAGTTGAAAGGGGCTTCAGGAAAACTTTTAGGTTAAAAACTGGTTAATTCAATCAAAATTAGTGCTTAATAGTAAAGAAAACCTTCTTTTTTCTCCTCAGAAGGGTAAAAGAATCACAAACAGATATTAAACATGGTTACATCTAAACAGGAAATGTTAGAACAGGTCCTTATTATAAATATTTAGGGGTATGGGTAGATTATGGTCTGAAATTTGATATCCATATAAATGATTTGGTAAGTAAAATAAATAAAAAACTTGGGGCATTTGAAGGAATAGGTTTTGTACAGGTGTCGAATCTCGAAAACAATTGTAACTCATTATTATTAATTCCTTCTATCGATTATGGTAACAAAACAAAATTGTTTTATTAAATGCATGCTGAAAATAGAAATGGAGTATAAAATCTACGTTTCGACCTTAGGTCTTGTTCCATTTGTTTTGCTTTCAGACCACATGCTGACACAGCACCTTGTCTTTGTTTTTACATTTTATAGATTATGGTAGTCACATATATGGGAAGACCACAAATTTTCTTTTAAAAGGTAGAAGTTACTTACAATAATTTATCTAGGTTTATTCTACAGTGTGACTTCAAAACTCACCACTGTGAATTGTACCAAACATTAGATTGGTTAACACTTGAAAACAGGAGCAAACTAATAGGGACATTACAAACACCTAGACTATTAAAGGTAGGGGACCAAAATATTTAATGAATAAAATAGAGGAGAAAAGTGTTAAACATGATTACCAGCTAAGAAATAATGGGGAACTGCCTCACAAGCCTAAAGTAAAAAATAATTTCACTCAAATTACATTTTGGGGCAGAATATGCCTCAGATTGCCACTTGATAAACTCTATAAAAAATAGGGTATAAACCATCTTTGTTTACTAAATACTTGAAAGAGGAATTGAGAGTTAGATGTATGTGAACAGATAATGAAAAGGAAATGTCTTAAATTTAAATCTGTATATCAAATGGTTAATTGAGATGTGTGAATTGTGTTGGATTACAAGTATTATCATTGTATTTTAGAATTCTGGAAATTGTTAGTGAATGCTGCAAATGTATTTGTACTTGATGTAATTTTAAAGTTCTAAATGTTGTCAGGACCATCTTGAAAAAGGTTTCAGCCAAAGATGTGAAATAAGATCATCTTCCTGAATAAAAATAAATCTTTTACTACTTACTACTATTTGTCTCCCTTACCCCTGGGGTCTGCTGCCTTATTTTCCTTACCGTGGAACCCTGCAATGTCTCCCTTCCCCGGACCCTACTGTCTTGTCTCCCTTTCCCTGGAACTTGCTGCGATGTCTCCTTGCCACTGGAATCTACTGCCTAACCCCTTTACCCTCAGATGCTGCTGCCTGGTCTACCTTTCCCTGGAGCTTACTGCAATGTCTCCTTCCCTGGAACCTAGTTTGCTCCCTTACCCCAGAACCTTCTGCAATGTCTCCCTTACTCCTGGAAACTATTGCCTGTCTCCTTACCCCTGGGTAGTACTGCCTTGTCTCTTTTTCCCTGGGACCTGCTGCCTTGTGTCCCTTACCCTGGAACTTCCTGCCCTGTCTCCCTTGCCCCAGGAACTTGTTGCAATGTCTCCCTACCCCTGGAACCTGCCTGTCTCCCTTACCCATGGGAACTGCTGCCATGTCTCCCCTACTCCTGGAAACTTCTGCCTGTCTTCCTTCCCTCCTGGAACTTGCTGCCTTGTTTCCCTTATCCCTAAAACCCACTTCAATGTCTCCCTTCCCCTGGAACCTTCTGCTCTGTTTCCCTTTCCTCTGGAACTTGCTGCAATGTTTCCCTTGCTCCTGGATCCTACTGCCTGTCACCTTTACCCCTGGACACTGCTGCTTTGTCTATCATTTCCCCTGGAACTTACTGCAATGTCTCCCTTACCACTGGAACCTCCATCAATGTCTGTCTTACCACTGGACTTGACTGTAATGTCTCCCTTATACCTGGAATCTTCTGCCTGTCTCCTTACCCCTGGTAGTACCGCCTTGTCTCTTTTCCCCTGGGACCTGCTGCCTTGTCTCCCCTACCCCTGGATCTTCCTGCCTCATCTCCCTTGCCCCTGGAACTTGTTGCAATGTCTCCTTACCCCTGGAACCTACTGCCTGTCTCCCTTACCCCTGGGAACTGCTGCTATATCTCCTACCCCTCAAAACTACTGCCTGCCCTCCTTCATCTGGGACATGCTGCCTTGTTTCCCTTTCCTCTGGGACCTACTGCCCTGTCTCCCATTCCCTGAAACTTGCTGTGATGTCTTCTTGCCCCTGGAATCTACTGCCTGCCCCATTTACCCCTGGATGCTACTGCACTGTCTCCATTTCCTGGAACTTACTGCAATGTCTCCTTTTCCCTGGATTTGACTGCAATGTCTACCTTACTCCTGGAAACTACTACCTGTCTCCCCTACTCCTGGGTACTGCTGTCTTGTCTATTTTCTCCTGGGACCTGCTGCCTTGTCTCACTCACCCCTGGAACTTCTTGCCTTTTCTCTCTTGCTACTGGTTGCAATGTCTCCCTTACCCCTGGAACCTACTGCCTGTCTCCTTACCCTGACCTGCTGCCTTGTTTCTTACCCCTGAACACCATGCAATGTCTCCCTACCCCGAACCTACTGCCCTGTCTCCCATTCCCTGAAACTTGCTGTGATGTCTCCTTGTCCCTGGAACCTACTGCCTGCCCACCTTACCCCTGGATGCTGCTGCCTTGCCTCCCATTTTACCTGACACTTAATGCAATGTCTCCGTTACCCCTGGAACCTCCTGTAATGTCTCCTTACTCCTGCATTTGACTGCAATGTTTTCCTTATGCCTGAAAACTACTGCCTGTCTGCCTTACCCCTAGGTATTGCTGCCTTGTCTTTTCCCTGGGACATGCTGCCTTGACTCCTCACCCTGGAACTTCCCTGCCCTATTTGCCTTCCCCTGGAACTTGCTGCAATGTCTCCTTACCCCTGAAACTACTGCCTATCTCCCTTACCCCTGGGTACTGCTGCCATGTCTCTCCTACCCTGGAAACTACTGCCTGTCTTCCTTCCCCTGGTACATGCTGCCTTGTTTCCCTTACCCCTGAAACCCCTGCAATGTCTTCCTTACTCCTGGATCCTACTGCCTGTCTCCCTTACCCTTGGGAACTGCTGCCTTGTCTCCCTACTCCTGGATCCTAAAGCCCAGTCTCCTTGCCCCTGGGACCTACAGCCCCATATCCCTTCCTGTGTAAAATGTGTGTACCTCTTTGGCCTTTGAGTCATTATTACTTCACCATCACCTTTGCTTTGCCACTGAGCTCAGCATGCTTACTGCCCTTTGAGGTTTGTAATCTGCTCAAACATGTTTATTTGTACTCAGTGGGACTCAAACCAGGGTCTAATGCACTTCTATATTACTTTCCCCATAGATAATCTGCTTATATGCAATTGTACCAAGCAATATATTGCTGTTTCAGTGCACTCTGCCCTCACCTCCAAAGTCCCCTGCTTATTAAGCTCAGCTACTGCTGGATGCTATTCATTATTTGTACATGTTTCATCATACTCCGGAGATCAGCTCAGCTACAGCTGTTGCTGTAAAATAATTTTAAGATTTGAGTGTGGATCATGGCTTTACCATAGCTTCTTTGTTTTCTTACTGAGGAGGACTGGGAGGTTCTGTAGTGGAGTCCGTGGCCCAGCATGGTTCATTACCTCATGGTCATATCCTGCCTTCACTGCAAGAATCTTCCAGGTATTTATGTCACTTTTAATTGGCAATCATTGATGGATTAGGTAGCTAGCCATACTAGGTTACCATGCTGCTCATTGCCTGTTGTAAGCTTGCCCCATTGCTAAGTGTTTCTCATGCTGCTCATTGCTAGTTTGCTCTGCATTACTGTGTCTGACCTTCCCATTACTCAAAGTGTTCACTTGCTGCATATTGCTTGATATTTTCTACATTACTATGTGTGGCTCGCTCTACTGCTAAGAGTTTGTTGCAGAAGCCAGGTCTCTTAACCATCCCGGTGCTCCATTTGAAGGAAGCGTGAGTCTCCTCAAAAGAAATTGGAATATTTTCCACTCCCTTGTTTGAATTTCTAAATGGCAATAGCAGAGCCATCACAACATACAATCCATGCCTGGAGGAAGGCAATCTCAGCCTTGGATCCCCAGAGATTTCCTCTTCAAGGTTTTTCCCTCTCCTCCATGCCGTAGGTCATGATATTAGTTAGTTTAGTGAATATTCTAGCTCACATAGGAGGATTCTGCTGTATCATTAACTGCAGGTACTGTAGAACAATTTTCAGAAGGACAGTCTTACAGGATTTAGGACACTGTCCTACATGTTGGGCCTTTGGAGATCTTAGGGCTCATCTCCGGGCAGCATGGGCAGAGATTGCACACCTCAAATTTCATATTCAAGAGAAATACATTATAAGAACCACCTGCCATTTCCAAAGCATCCAACAGAAAAACCTCGACCGCAGAGGGTAGTTGGTCCAGGAGATTGGCAGGTGGTTAGAAGAGCAAATCAGGTGCCCCATCACTCTCTGCTCTCCAACATATTACCTCCAAAACCATATAAACACTACAAACAGGTATCTGCCTCTATCTCTGAAATCAAACAAAGAGGCAGAAGACACTGCAGAACAGGACACTGCAACACAGGAGCTAACACAACAAAACTCACCCAAATCAGGAACCAAAACAAAAAATCAAAATTAAATCCAAAAACTTCTGATTATAGGAGACTCCATGATTCAGGGAGTTGATACCCATCTCCAGCCAGGGTAATGGTCAGATGTCTCCCAGGTACATCAGCATGGAGAGACACTGACCGCATTGCTAAAATTGTTCACAAAGCAGGAGAAAACATTGATGTCCTAGTACACATAGGGACTAATGATCTCACCAGCCAGTCAGTTGTGGAGACCAAGGAAAACCTGACCAGGCTGGGTGACAAACTATCATACATTTCATCCAGCATCTCCTTCTCTGAGATCCTGCCAGTCTGGGAGAGGGGAGCAGATGGACGGAAGGTCAGAGAAGGGGAGATGGGGAGCTAAACACGTGGCTCAAGGGCTGGTGCCAGGAAAAGGACACAGATTTGTATGGAACTGGCAACAGTTCTGGGAGTAAGTTCTTTAAATCTGATGGACTGCATCTGACTAAGGAGGAGTCAGTGCATTGGGGCAGAAGTTTGGCGTCTTTGCAGAATATTTAAACTAGCAAATGGGAGAGGGTGCAGCACCCCATAAGTCGAATGGAAGAACACCCTCCCCTCAGCTAGTGGTCAAACAGGGATTCAGCATATTTGCAGTTCATTTGCGTCGCCAGGTAAGAAAAAAGGTTTGTCTCCCCATACGATGCACAGGGTAATGCCAAGCTTACCCAACAACTAACACACCAAAATCTGGCCAATGGAAAATCATGTACACAAATGCTCACAGCCTGGGAAATAAGATCCAGACCTGCAGGTAATAATGTCAGAGCTAAACTGGATATAGTAGCAATTAGTGAGGCGTGGTTTACCAGTAACCACCTAGGAGACTTGTACCTGGCTATGTATTGTTCAGAAGAGACCGAGGTGCAAAAATGGGGGAGTGGCCCTGTATGTCAAATGAAAATATCAAAGCTACAGAAATTCAGAATACACAAGGAGCCAGAAGAACTGTGGATCACCCTGAAACAGAAAATGGGACAGCCATAAGAACTGGGGTTGTCTACAGGCCCCCAGACCAGGGGAGGACAGAGACACATTACTGTTAGAAGATATACAAAACATGACAGCTAAAGGAGAGTTCTGATAATGGGAGACTTCAACATGCGGATACAGATTGGTCAATACCAGCAGGAACATCTGCCAGAACTAGACACATAGTGGATTCCCTGCAGGGGAGGGCCTCAAACAACTGGTACAGCAGCCCACAAGAGACAGGGCTATCTAGATCTAGTACTGACTAACGGGGAAGGGATCACAGATCTTCAGGTAGAAGGTCACCTGGGGCCAGTGACCATCACATGGTATGGTTCAATTTGGCTATTACATCTAAATCATCCCATTCCAAGGCAAAATATGGGACTTCAGAGGAGCTGACTTTGATAAGATGGCCAACAGAGTTAAGCTAACCATGGCAAAAGAAACACAGGTGAGGGGTACAGGCAAAGTGGGCAAGCATTAAGGATGCAATACTTGAAACAACATCCCATTGTGTTAGACAGAAAAGGAAGTGCAAAGAAGAAGGAAACCACTTTGGTTCTCAAATACAGTAGCAGAAAAGGTCAGAGCCAAAAGGCTGGCCTTCAGGAAATATAAGGGAACACAGCGGATTAAGATAGGGATGCATACCAAACTCCCTAAGGGAAGCAGGGAAGGCAGTAAGGCAGGCAAAGTCCCAAACTGAGAAACACTAGCACAAACAGTAAAAGAAGGTGACAAGACTTTCTATAGATACATTAGTGAAAGGAGAAAGTCCAGAGGGGTGTTGCTAAGCTTAATGGAGAAAAGGGAGCATGTGAGGAGGAGGACCCTGTAAAGGCATCTATCCTAAATAGATACTTTTGCTCAGTATTTACTGAAGAGAAGGTGGGGCAGGCCCCACAGCTCAGCATCATGGACACAGGGGAGAGGAGGTGAGCACTACTCCCTTCACAAAAGAAAGGGTCCTACAAGGCTTGCTAAGCTCAGGGTGGATAAGGCAATGGGACCTGATGGCATACATCCCAGGGTACTAGGAGCTAAAGGTGGAACTAGCAGAGCCATTAGCAGAACTGTTTAGTGAGTCTCTGAGCACAGGAGAGGTCCCAGAAGACTGGAGAAGGGCTCATGTGATCCCGCTCCACAAGAGTGGTAGCAGGGAGGAGGCAGGGAACTACAGACCAGTCAGTCTTACCTCAGTAGTGGGCAAGATTATGGAGGCACTCCTTAAGGAAAGGATAGTGCAACACCTGGAATCCATAGTGGCACAGGATCCAAGACAGCATGGGTTTACAAAGGAAGGTCCTGTCAAACTAATCTCATAGATTTCTTTGACTGGGTAACCAGTGGTGGACCAAGGGGAGCAGTTGATGTCACCTACCTTGACTTCAGCAAAGCTTTTGACACTGTTCCACATAGAAGATTGATAAATAAGCTGGATAGGCTCAGGGTGGGTCAAGTTGGTCAACTGGGTGGCAAACTGGTTGACGGGCAGAAAACAGAGGTGGTGGTAAATGGTATACAATCAGAAGAGATGCAAGTCACAAGTGGGGTACCTCAGAGATCAGCCCTGGGGCCAGTCCTCTTCAACATCTTCATTAGTGACCTTGCAGATGGACTAGAGGGTAAGGCTTGTCTGTTTGCAGATGACACCAAGATCTGCAACAGGGTAGATGATCCAGATGGGGTGGGCAGAATGAGAAGAGATCTGGATAAACTAGCAAAATGGTCAGAAGAGTGGCAACTGGGATTTAATGCAAAGAAGTGCAAAATCATGCACATAGGGAAGAGAAACCCTGAAGCCACCTATAGGCTGGGAGGAGTTGCTAACAGTCACAAAGGAAGAAAAGACTTGGACATCATCATCATTGATGACCTGAAATCATCAAGCAGACCTCTAAAGCAGTAGAGTAAGGCTGGGGGGTGTTAGGATGTATTAGTAGGGTATCACAAGTCGTAAGAGGAGGTATCCCTCTTTACAAGACACTAGTTAGGCCCCATCTGGGTACTGCGTGCAGTATTGGAGGCCACACCTTCACAAGGACATTAACCAATCTGAGGCAGTCCAGAGAAGGGCAACAAAATGGTGCAGGGACTGCATCAGAAGACATATGAAGACAGATTAACAGAGCTCAATATGTATACCCTTGAAAGGAGGGAGAGGTGATATGATCGAGGCATTCAAACACCTTAAAGGCATTAACAAGGTGAAAGAGTCTAACATGTTTAAATATAAGAAAATAGCAGGACAAGAGGACTCAGCATGAGATTAGGGGGCCGATTAAGGGGAATGTGAGGAAATACTTTTTCACAGAAAGGGTGGTGGATGCATGGAATGGCTTACCACAAGAAGTGGTGGCTATGAATACAGTGCAGGGCTTCAAACAGGCATGGGATAGGCATATGGGAGCAATACAAATGACTATGAATAGATAGGCCACTGACAGAGCAAAGGCCGATGGCACAATTATAAGGTAGAAAAAGACATGGGCAGACTGGATGGGCCTTGTGGTCCTTATCTGCCGTCAACTTCTATGTTTCTATGTTTCTATGAGATGGATGGTGGCCCTACTAGCCATTCCCTCTTTCCCTAGGAAGCCCCTTGCTGTCCTCAGTGCAAGCCCTATTACTGGTGCCATCCTGCTAACTTGTGCATCTCACTTATGTTTCATTAAGCTAATAGCTCCAAAGTTAATGTCACAAACAGCCAGTGGAGGTGGTGCAAATAAGAGCTGCCAGCCTGAAATCAACACAGTCCAGAGAACATGCACTCTCACCAAAAATGAACAAAGGCAAATGTTAAGTATTAAAGTTAATACTTATTTATTTGTTGCCAGTTCTCTCCATAATGCAGGTGCCACTACCCCAGAGCTTCAGTGGTTAGCCTTGTCTGATGAAGGCTAACCGCCAAAGCGCCTGAGGTAGCTGCACTTGCATTGTGGAGAGAACTGCCAACAAATACATAAGTATTAACTTTATTACTTGACATTTACCTTGTTCTGCTTGGTGAGAGTGCATGTTCTGAGACTTTATTTCATTAAACTGCCTGTTGTTGTCAGTCTGCTTCTCTACCTCCTAGTCATCAATCACTGCTACAACTCTTTTGAGGTTCTTTCCAAGGAACCTTTAGCCAAGGACCCTTCCCAAGGTGCCTCTAGGTGTGGAACCCTCTTACAGGGTTCCTTGCTTTCAGTGCCTTTAAAGGGTGGTAATTCCTACTGGAATAGAGATTGTGAATGGCCACAAAAGTTGTTCTACAATTGCACAAGCATAACAGTATTCTGGTTCAAAAAGCCATTGAGCCTATGCAAATGAGGGGTCCCTCATGCATACCAGTGCATCGGCATATTCAAAATTTGTGGAAGTGGTAAACAGCCCCCAGAGCAGTGCTGTTTACTGCTACTGAAACCATGTCTTAACTGGTGCTATAGTCCGTATCCCACCACCTACAGTCATCAGCCCCATGCCAAGCTGCCTCCCCCAGATCACCCAGTCTATAAGATTCATTGTGATCTAGTGGTTCCCCCAGCCCCATGATCTTCCAGTTTACAAGAGTCAGTATGCCCATGTGGCTTAGTGGTCTCCCCAACACCCTGATGGCCTGGTCTACAACATTCAATGTGCCTTAATAGTTTAGTGGTCCCCATGCTCAATCACCTATCCTGCTTTATTCTGATATATCTCTGGAGGTTCAGTGGTCCCTCCACCCTAACCATTCACAAACCCACTACCATCCCACCACCCACTGGCACAAGACAGCTGCTCCACCTCCCCACTCACCCAAATTGCCATGCTCTGTAACAGTGGTGGCCGGAACAGCCCTGCTGTCACCTTCTTGACTTGTTGCCATATGACAGTCATGGAGCATGATCATGTATGTGATCTGTATCTGTGACTTTCAGATGGTGGTCAACAGAAGAGGTGGGTGGAGGATTGCTCTGGCAACAGCTGTTACTGAGCATGACAATCAGAATGAGGGGCTGCAAGGTGAAGGTCATCAGTGCGGTCATGGGGGACCACCAAGGTTATGTCAAAACAAAGTGGGATGGGTGATTGAGGTGGGGGGAACCACTGTGTCACCAGGGATATGTCAAAATAATGTGGGATGGTCAATCCGAGGTGGGAGGACCACTATACCACCAAGAATATGTCAAAATACAGCATAATGGGTGCTCAGTGGTGGGAGGAACCACTAGAACACCAGGGCATATTGACTCGTGTAAACATGGTGATTGGGGGTTGGGGATCAGTATGCCACCAGGGATTGCTTTTAGTAGAAAGGGCACTAGGGGTTAGGAACTATTGTGCTGCAGGCAAATTAGCCAATAATGGGCATGTAGATTGCTCTTTGTGCCTTGCATGACCAATTAGCTAATTTACATGCTTGAGCTTAGTATAGTCTACAGGGTCCCTGGAACTATCCATTATGGACATCATGATCTCCTGTATGCCATGTGTAGACCTGGTCCATGTTGGGGCAGCTAGGTCCACTTAGCACTGCACCAACATGGCCCAATATTTAGTTGTTTGTGACACTCTGTCAGCCAGCATTATCTATATAAATATCCTCAGAGCTGTGCAATCACAAGCTCCGTGCAAATGGCTGTGCTGTGATGGTGCCCAGCTCTGAATATGGGGCCCTTAGTTCTGTATTCAGGAACATTAGCTCCAGAGGTAATACCACTTTACTTTGCTTTAACCTGATTCAGCAATATTCAATTTAATAACATGTGAGATTGTTGGAAAGTATAGTAGTGTTGTTACCACTAGAGTTAATGTTCCTGAATATAAACCATCAATTCAATTTCTTAACTGCAATATACACTCCAAGATGAAAAACTGGTCATGCTGGCATATGTAATGGACCCAGTGTCACCTCATGCCTCACAATGCACTGAAGGTATATTAATATCCTCAGTACCCCCTCAGCATTTATAGAATTTGATAAAGATACATAGATTTTGTCAACAAGTAAGGACCACCTGGTCCATCTAGTCTGCCTAGTTTTCTACCTTTAACTTATTCTGCAGACTGTAGTTGATCTACGGCTTTCCTCGCTTCCCTTTTTTTCTAGGGTTGCCTTATGTGTAACCACGCATTTTGAATTCCTGCACCATTTTGTCCCTATCAACCTTCTGGGAGACTGTTCCTAAGCATCCACCACCCTCTCTGTAAAGAAATACTTCCTCACACTACCCCTGATTTTTCCTTCCTCCAGCTTCATCCCATGTCCCCTAGTTCCTGTCCATCTTCTTTTCCAAAAGATGCTACCATTCTGTACCTTACTGATCTTTTAAGATATTTATATATCTCTATCATTCTCATTTATTAGTGTTAGTACAATGTGTGGTACTAGAAAATTATAGAGTACACACAGACAGGCAAGTAAGTAATAAGAAACAATTATGCATAAAACATAGTACTAAAATGTCATACACTGAAATGGTGCACTTTATTTCAGAAGAAAGGAAGGAAAACATATGGTTTCACAACTGATATTATAACGTGTGGACATATGCAGCAGATACTTGATTGGTGGAGGCTTCCACCTGACCATGCATTAATGTACGATATACTTACAGTTCGCATGATCAGGTCAGCTCCTAAATCTGTGTGCAGCATGGGTCTTTAATCTTCATGCTGACGGCAAAAGCGTGCTAAGCAGCCATTTATATTTGGCAGATTAGTGGTGGCCCTTGCCAGAATTACTCTGAAAGTCAAGGCATCGGTGACATTTGTGGCACTGTTCCATGTGTGTCTCACTCCATAAGACAAGCTAAGCCTGTCATATTTTATAACACAGCAAAGTAAGTGATGGGCAGCTGTGTGCTAAACTGTATTGATGCCCACCCACCCACAAGCCCCTTGGATCTTCAGTTACCAAGCCCTCAGTGAAGCCCCAGGGTTAGCAGCACTGCAATGCCCAGGAGAAGCAAAGGGAGGCAGGGAGGTCAGTAAGAGAAGCCAAAGCTCAGACAGAAGAACACATTGCAAAATCAGTGGGTAGAGGGACAAACCTTTTACAGGTACATAAGTGAAAAAGAAAGGCAAAGGGAGGGGAGTGAGACTGAAGGGGGGATGGGGCGCGTGGAGGATGACAACAGTAAAGCTGATATATTGAACAGGTATTTCTGCTCAGTCTTTACTGAGGAAGAGGAGGGTAATGGGTCTGAAGGGAGTACAAGGGGTGAGAATGGGCGCAGAAATGGACACAAGTCCCTTTACTAGAGAAAGGGTCCTGAAGGAACTGGAAGTAATAAGAGTTGATAAAGCAATGGGGCCAGATGGGGTGCACCCCAGGGTCCTTAAAGAACTAAGAGAGGTGGTGGCTGAACCTCTGGCTATCCTGTTTAGCCGATCACTGGGAAACAGAGGTACCCAAAGACTGGAGGACAGCAGACAGGGGTGCCAAGTTTTGAAAAAATGTTGTGGGTGCTCAGGGAAGTGTAAAAGGCAGGGGTCTCAGGGCAGCTTAGGCTCCCAGAAGCTACAGGGTTTTTCATGCTTTGTGGTGCATTTTGGGGTTTATTTTAATATATTTTAGAATGTATATACCACCACTTCTACTCCAGTGCAGAGGATGTAAGGGTGCCTTTGTGGGCTCTTTGATGCCCGGCAGGACCCATGGGAGGGTGCTCTGGGGATCTTTTCATGCCTCAGGTGTTGCAAGCATGCCAATATAGATTTCAGGTTACAGTGCCACCACCCATGAGGTGTAAGTGTTCCCTGGAGCACTCCACACACTGTCTTGAGAAATTGTACCAGTTATTATGAAAGAAAATAATGTCTGTGCAAGGTTTGGGCTATGAAGATTTTTCACACACCCTAGGTGTGTGATAATCTAATAGACCCCTCAAGTGAGGTTTTTTGTGCTTATTAAACACCTCAGAGGTATGTGAACAATCCTCTAACACATACCTGCACTGCATGCTTGTATTTATTTAGTAATTCAGAAAAGACCTTTGAGCACAAGCTCTTTTACAAAGTTTCCACATCATAGGTTGCAAAACAAAGTACAGTAGGAGAAAGCAAAGGTACATTACAATGAACAATACAACTTGGATTCAGAACTTGCAGAATAACTCAAAACATAGGTACAAGTTAAATAACAAGACAAACACTTTATGAGGGTGGGGAATACACAGCCACAAAGTGCCTTGTCAGTAGTTCAGAGGGACAGGGATAGCAGGCAGTGGGGTGAAGAAAGGAAGTACGAGAGAGAGAGTATGTACTGCAGTTGAGAGATGAAGGGTGGAAGAAGGGGGATAAGGAATGGGGAGAAATGGTGGGGTGAGGAGGCTGAGCAGAGAGGACATGCTAGAGTAAAATGGTGGGGTGTGAGGTGGCATGGTCAGGCAGCCTGCATTAGTAGTGACTGTTAGGGAAACTCACAGGACTGTGAGTTGGGGGTGGTGGGTGCCGAAGGAGCATGATGCAAACTGATTGCTGGGGCAGGTCATGAGAAGGGACAGAGGAGGGGTACCTGAGGCCTGCCTGGTGCTTGCGGGGCAGAGAGAATAGGTGTGGCATACTTCTCCACTGTTATGAAAGTCACATAACACTATCATTATTTCAGTCAAATGTTTTAACTAAATTGATAAAAACATTCCCAACACTAAACATTTTGAGGCCCACAATTCTTAGAAATATTATTTTTTAAAATAAGAAAGTGATTCACATTCTGGCCATTTCCTCTGGATTTTGAAGGTCAGTGCTATGCATTTCGGTGATGAGACACTGAGAGGTATGCTGCATGGACATGTTTTCTAAGTATTCCAAAGTGTAAACACACACACACACACACACACACACACACACACATATAGACATACACACTTCATAGTGCAATGTCTCTTTTTGTCCTGCCATGACACTCAAGCTCTTGCCTCACAAATCATGGACAAAGTGCCAGAATCAGGGACACATCTTAAAATTTAGTAATATTTACTCAGTAAGCTGATAGAATAAGGGATTTGTGTAAGATGCATTTTCTGAAGATCAGGTCTGTAACTTTACTGTTTAACATTATTTTGTGCTTATACTATCCCACAGTTCAGTCACAAAAACACAAATTTTATAAGGGACAGGGGAACATTTGGGCAAAATCAGTGACATCTGACACCCTGAAAATAAGGGACAGTTGAGAGGTTATATTTTCAGTGGATCAAAGAGAAGGGAAGCTGAATGGAGTCATTTGCAATTATAAGAATATTTATCATCCCTGATCTTTCAGTGCTGATCAGACAAGGAGCTTATATCCTAATACCTTCTTCTCATAGAGGGAGGTTGTAGTGACCCTTCTCCCTTGGGTTAAATAGGGCTAACCAACAGAAGCTGCAACAAATCAGATCAAATTAAGCCATCAAAAAGCAGCCTTGAATATTAACCCTACTGTTAGTACCAAGGCATCAGTGGTACAAAATGCATGTATTACACTTTAAAGAACCTGCACCTTTTAATCAAATTACCTGTGGTGCTGCTCCCAAGCACCCAGTCAATACTGTGCAAACTATGATGTGTCTTTGACCACTAATGATTTCCTGACAGCAGGGCCGGGTGACAGAGACTGAAACAGGGAACACAAAACTGGGCACTAGGATGGGAGGCAAGAGAAAGGGATGTTGTGGGGCACAGGGTACAGGGCTTGGGTCCTGGAACCAGTGCTAGAATTACAGGGGCTTGTCAGGGCTCGCCCCAGCTCTGAAGACAGTGCTGGTAGCTCATGACTCACTGGTCACTGCCACTGACTTATAATGGGAAGGGGCTCAATTTAAAGATATGAACCTCTGTGTCCTCCCCTAGCTCCCAAAACTCAAAGTTTAATTCCAACACAGCTTGGGAGTGGGCTCTAAAGATAGGGTTTGGGGACAGTGAGACCAAGTGCCAGTAAGTAGAGCTGGGAAAAGGGGACACACAGGGCTATGTATAGGGAGACACCTGGTCCTGGGGGCAGCAAGGACACAGGGCTAGGAACAGGATATGCAGAACCTGGGACAAAGAGCACAAATCTGAGGGCAAGGTACACAGAACTTGAAACAAAGAGCACAAATCTGAGGGCAGGG
Source organism: Neoceratodus forsteri (assembly GCA_016271365.2). NCBI lineage: Eukaryota > Metazoa > Chordata > Ceratodontiformes > Ceratodontidae > Neoceratodus > Neoceratodus forsteri. The sequence goes on along the minus strand of CM057457.1, from coordinate 94,536,064 downwards.
TACACAGAACTTGGGACAGAAAGCACAAATCTGATGGTAGGGGTATACAGAACTTGGGACAAGAGCACAATATAAGGGCAGGGTACACAGAACTTGGGACACAGATCACAAACCTGAGGGCAGGGGCAGAAAGGACACAAGACTGGGAAAAGGGAAATATAACATTGGGGCTGGGGCACCAACAGTATCTGGAAAAACAAGAGAGGACTTGTATGCACAGACACACAGTGTAAAATCTAATTGCAATGTCTCTTCTTCTTGTATCCTGTTACAGAAACCACTAGATTACAAAACTTATTTCTATATTTTTATGTTAGTCCATATCCATTCCTTTCAATCAAGCCAAGCAGAAATCAAAACTGGGGAACTATTTTCTCAGCTGTGCATTTCTACTGGTTTAATTTACTGTCTCCAAAACAGATGCTGTTTTCATTTTGATGAGCCCATTCAGGCAGAACTTTGAACAAAATAAGAAAAAGTGATTCTAATCCTTCCACTGCTGTGCAACAAGTCTACTTTGCTCTCCCGTTTTCAAAACATACATTCACCATCCTTCCCTATTCCTAACAGAAACGGTCACTCAGCTACTCTCCTCTGGCCTCTGACCTGCTCTGTGCAGATCTTTTTCCCTTTTAGTTTAATTTCTAAATTGTCAGTTCCAGGCGAGAGCGAGACATAAACAGTTAGTTTCAAATTCTTACTGACCTTCTGCAGCAGCTGGAGGGAAGGCTCACTTAAATAGTGTGAGCGAGATTGTGAAACTCTAAATCGTAGCCACATGACACGCCTCTGAGACTCCCAGGCCCAGGATCATGTGATGCAAAACATTGAGACTTTTAAAGGAGAATCCTCCTGATTTGTATACATACCCTCACATTATAGATGGCTCGCTGGCAGACTGAAGTGAAACGGAACAGCCAGGTGCATTGCAGTTAAAGCAGCAGCAGTGCAAGAAGTATTGTAATGTAAAATACAGAAATGGGCCACTGCACTGCTTTCAGTTGTTTTACTGTGGATGGAATTAAAATTGGACAACCCATATTAGCTGCTAATATGATGAACAGTGACAGTCTGTTTTTGCGGGTGCGAATTTAACTTTGTGGGTGCTCAAGCACCTGAGCACCAGCTGTCGGCGCCCTGACAGCAGATGTAGTCCCCTTATACAAAGGGGAACAAAGAGGAAGGGGAAACTACAGACCAGTCAGCCTCACTCGGTAGTGGGGAAGATCATGGAAGCACTACTGAAGGAGAGACTGGTGGAACATCTTGTTGTCAATGGACTACAGGACCCAAGGCAGCATGGTTTCACCAGGGGTGGTCATGTCAGACCAACCTCATTTAATTTTTGACTGGATGACTAGGGGTGGATCAGGGGAGGGCAGTGGACATGGCCTATCTGGACTTCAGCAAGGCCTTTGACACTGTGCCACACAGAAGACTATTACACAAACTAGGGAATATGGGTGTGGGCAGGACAGTAGTGTGGTGGGTAGGTAACTGGCTGGGCGGCAGGACACAGAGGGTGGTGGTAAATGGCTGTCACTCCACAGAGGGAAGAGTGACCAGTGGGTACCACAGGGATCAGTGCTGGGACCGGTCCTATTTAACATCTTCATCAGTGACATTGCACAGGACCTAGAAGGCAGAATTTCACTGTTTGCTGATGACACAAAGCTCTGTAACAGAGTAGACACACCAGAGGTGTAGACAGAATGAGAAGGAACCTGCAGAAACTTGAAGAATGGTCAGGATTTGGCAGTTGAAATTCAATGCAAAGAAGTGCAAGATAATGCATATGGGGCACAAAAACCCTGGCACAATATATCAGTTGGGGGTGAGGATATAGCATGCACCAAGCAGGAAAGGGATCTTGTGGTTATCATCTCTGATGACCTCAAGGTAGGGAAACAGTGTGACAAGGCAGCAGGTAAAGCAAATAGGATGCTGGGATGCATAGGCAGGGCATCACCAGCAGGAAAAGGAGGTCATAATTCCACTATACAAGACACTAGTGAGGCCCCACCTGGAGTACAGTGTACAGTTCTGGAGACCTTACCTCGTAAGGACATAGAAAGGGTAGAGAAGGTTCAGAGGAGGGCAACAAAAGATGGTACATGGATTGTATCACAAGTCCTATGAGGACAGGTTGAAGGAACTGAATATGTACTTCCTGGAGGAGAGGAGGGAGAGGGGATATGATAGAGACATACAAGTATCTTACAGGAGGAACAGGGTGCAGGAATACACTATTTTTAAGTGAAAAGATGTTCCAGGACTAGAGGGCATGGGATGAAGTTGGAGGAGGATGATTCAGAGGAAAGCGTGAGGACGAATTTCTTCACAGAACGGGTGGTAGACAAGTGGAACACCTGCCAGAAGAAGTGGTGGGGCTGAAACAATCACGGATTTAAGAATGCATGGGATAGACATAAAGGAATTCTGGAGGTCGGGGTAAGGGCAACAGACTTCTAGGAGAACATAAACTGAGCTTACAAGCTCAAATGGGCAGACTGGGTGGGCCACAGGCCCTAATCTGCCAACACTGTCTATGTATCTATGTATCTATGACTGGAGTCCCTCCCCAAGATGTGTGTGATCTCCTCTCTCTCACCCATTGGTGTCTGCCGCACCGAGCCATTGTCCACGTCCAATGTTCCATTCTAAAATAGCAGCCATTGGCAGAGAGCCCTACAGCACAGCAGCAGCGGTGCTGCCAGTCGATAAATAACAGTAGAACACTGCTCATTTGTCCCACTACCGTAAGCAGCACAAATAGTGAATTCTGGGAGATAGGTAGAAATGCATAGGCAGTGTGACAGAGAGAGAGAGAGAGAGAGAGAGAGAGAGAGGAGACAAAAAGAAAGAGAGACTGTGAGCCACGTCCTAAGAACAGCAGACTGTAGTCTGGCCGACCAATCTCCATTTCAGGCTGTAGTATCTTAGGTAGCTCTTCCCCTCTCCACCACCTACCCAGCAATATCTTCAGCAGAGCAGAAAAGAGACAGCGAGGGGCATTTGTAAGTTGCTTCTAGTGTGACGGTCACTGTGGGTGCAGTGCCTGCATAAGTAAGCCCTTGTGTGATCCTGTTCTGTCTCCCCACATTCTGTGAGGACGAGTGGGCAGAGTGACACAGAAAGTGAACTAGAGGTGAGAGAGGGAAAATGAGTAGCGTGTGGCGGGGAGAGAGGAGTGCTGCAGTCATGGTTGTGATTTCATCTAGGGATTTCACACTACTAAATGAAAATGTAAGAAGTTTAACCCAATTTTTTCATCCTCACTACAATTGCTTCTCAGCAATAGTTATGTTGTAACCGCTGTTCTGGTAGATGAAAAGAGACGGGAAAAGAGAGAGAGAGAGAGAGAAAGTGTGACCCATTGGGTTAGCTGCACGTGTTCCTGGCAGGGTGACAGCGCAGTGTCCTCTCTCTCTCTCTCTCTCTCTCTCTCTCTTTTTCAGCACAGTCTGAGAGTGTCATAACACTTTACAAATATGGATTACTTCACACAGTGAGGCTGCAATGTATACATATCTAGGCTATCACGTATAAACATATTAATTTAGAACCCAACAGCACTGCAGCATGCATTATTTGTGAGGAACTATTTGCAAGATGGCAGGATACACTACTTTTTGTATTTAAACAGCAAAAACAGCTTTGTGCATATTCTTTTGTTGTTTAAACATAACCCAATTATAAGCACAATAACTCCACTCCCAGGTGTGCAGTAATTGGGGATTAATCAACACCCTAGGTGCTGTGAGGACACTCAACCTGAGGCCTCATGCCTCACAATGCACCTAGGGTATTGATTTAATCCTCACTAACCACACACCCTGTCATGGGTTATTGCTTACATAAACATAAAAGTTTTTAAAGAAAAGAGGGTAGTCAGGGTTGCCAGAACAACATTTTGTAAATAGTTCATTAATAACTACTGTAATGTCTGACATGTTGAATGTTCTAAGTTGATGCAGTGGAAAATACACCATCAAGGAGGTCCACAGTGGCTGCTAACATCTGATGCACAGGGGCAGGGAGAAGCTCCGCTACCCACCCTGAGAATTGTGACATCCTGAATCACCTTCTGCTATAAACTACCAAAATAGCACTGCAGGAACTGAGCACAGGGGCAGGGAGAAGCTCCGCTACCCGCCCTGAAGATTTGTGTTATCTTGAACTGTTATTGAGCTATTGGTAGAAACTGTGCACTTCAGCTAGCATGGGGCTCTGAGGTGAGTCAGTAGCTGATGTCTATAGCATGAGGGGCATGCCGTGTTTAAATTCCATGCTGCTTGCTAGAGTGAGAATGCTAGTGTGAGCTTGAGTGGTGTGGCGCCACTCGGCTACAGAATCTCGTCCTGACCAGATGGATTCTGCGATGCTAAAGCAAGAGCAAGGTAATCTGTTTTGGCATATTTAATAATTATTTGAGTAGATACATATAGATTGACTAGGCATCGCTGAATCTGAACTGATGGAAATTTTAATACTTGCATATAGGCATACATTTTTAAGGGAGGCAAATGTCAGAAATTGAATCTGTATATGAAAAGTTTTAGTAACTGCCTAGGAGAATAAACTTTAAGGGTAGGTGAAGGCTGTGTGGTTCTGTTTGGCATCTTGATTAACAGATTGTGCATTAGAAAATTCGGTGTTCAATCTTTAAATTGAATGTAAACTAGGAAACCTGTCCCCAGTCCCAGTCCTCAAATTTAGAGAATATGATAGTAAATTTAGGAAAACTGAATATAATGAATATGTATTTATTTTTGGCAGTATTCTTCTTGTTGGCTTTGTTGTGGTGTGCACCACCAAACATCTGAAGTGGAGGTTGACGGTGTGAACCCTATGGGCAGAACAGTTAAAGGTACAATGGTGTGGAGCTGGGAGGATTGTATGCACTGGTCTGGAAGGATATCTGCTAAAATGATACATATACATTTGGAAAATACCTTGGGAAAATGGCCCTTATCTAAGAGGAAAGCACTTTTTGTAGGATATGTAAATATTAAAGGGGTAAATGTAGATATCAAATGATTTTGCATATTTTAGGATTTAAATGTTGTAAATAGTTTCTGTTACTAATTTTGGTGCTCAGTCGTGATGTCCAATTGAACCCTGAACCAGTACAAAAAACTTCACACTGAGAATAAGGACCTATTTGCTGATCATAACTTGAATATGGATATAACAGCTGATCTTTTAATGGCTCAAGGATTAAGTATAATCCTTATGAATAAGTGTACTTGCTGCCCAAAATAGAATATCTAAGAGAATGGTCCCATAAATATAAACCAAACCATTATAATAATTACTGAATCCTGGCTGAGCAGAAGGGTAACTAATGAGCAGATACAGTTGCAGGGATTTCACTTATGGAAACATGGCAGAACAAAATGGGGGAGGAGTTCTTATTTATGCAGATAAATATTTAGATGTTAAAAGGAAGGTTAATAATATAGATTGGAATGGATCAGAAGGCTTATTATTAGAAATCAAACTGATATTTAGCAAACCACTATTGTTGCTAGGAATGTATCATCCCCAAAGCTAATCACAAGGTTTTTGATTAAATAGAAAATTGACGGGAGAATATCGTACCAGGACATAATGTCACATGACATAATAGAGTGCAGCATTATGGCAAACCCGGCTTGTGCACACCCGATTTGGACCCCCCAGAGTTGAGAATCTTTAGTGGGTGGACTCGAGGTACAGCCCCTGTAACGGGTAGTGTGGCAGTGAGCCCCTCACAGAACAAAAATATAGGTCTCATGGCATCAATTCATGCAGAGCGATTGTGCCATGTGGCATTATGTTGTGTGATATAATGACCTTGTGCCAAGAATATAAAGCCAGTCATGAATTGATATTAATTGGCGATTTCAATATAAATTGGAAAATGGTTGTCGAGTGCTATGCAATTACTGATATGGCTATGACTTTAGGCCTAACTCAATTGATCCAGGATTTTATTTGAATCAATTGTAAGCACCCTGAAGCCTCAACAATTTTAGATTTAATATTTGTTACTCATCCTGAATAGTACTTAAGTAGTGGGGTATTACCAGATGCAATGTCTGATCATCAGATTTTATATTGTATCAGGCAAACAATCAGACAGAAAAGTTCCAGGAAGTTAGTAGTGACTAGAAATTTTAAGAGGTTTGATTATGTAAATGTTATGCTGGATTTAGAAGGTGTAAACTGGGAAAGGGTATAATTGATACTTGAAGTGAGTAATTTATGGAACTTCTTCTAATGATAATTTATGGGTTTATGCAATAAACATGCCCTTTAAAAATGTGTAAAGTAAGAAAGAATGATACCCCATGGTATAATTCAAAATTACACAAACTAAAAAACAAAGGGATAAGGCATGGAAAATTTCAAAACAGAACTCAAATTTACAGAATTGGTTAAAATATAAACAACATAGAAATACATATACAACAGAATTGAGGCAAGCGAGACATAATTATTACAAAAGACAGCTTATTCAAGACCTGACAAAAATCACATAGATTCTGGAAGATTGTGAAGAATGTACAGGGTGTACAGACCTCGGAATTTCCAAATCATTTTGAGATACGTGAGTCAATATCCCAATAGGTGGAGAAGCTACAGATGGCTTTAATGAATTTTTACATTTCTGTGATCTGTTGCCTAGAATTCAATGTTAATAAACAATCAGGCATGAAATCCAAGAACTTGCTATCAGGAGAGCCTATAGTGAACAGGCAAAGACAGAACCAACTCTAGCCACCTATGAGTTTGTACCACTTAAACCATACAAGATAATTTAGGCACTGGGTAGAATAGATGTACACAAAGCAGGAGGTGATGATGGCATACCAAAGCTATTATTAAAATATGCTGCCCTGTGGTTGCTTATCCTCTGACAAAATTGTATAATACGTCATTGAAGTGTGCTAATTTTCCAACAGTTTGGAAAACTGCCAAGGTAGTCCTTATATTTAAATCAGGATCAAAACAGCTGTTAGAAAGTTATAGACCCATTTCACTTCTACCAGTGATTGCTAGGTTTTGAAGGTCTGGTTGCTAAGCAAGTCCAAAGTTTTCTGGAGTCTGAGAAGATTATAAATACATTTCAATCTGGTTTTCGACCAGTGCATGGCATGAATTCTGCTCTATTGCAGGTAAAAATTCACTAAATAAAAGCCTGGCCAGAGGTCTGTCTGTGGGGCCATATATGTAGATCTTTCAAAAGCCTTCAATATGTTTGACCACGTATTCTCCTGTCCAGGCTTCAGCATATGGGATTTTCAGGTCAGGTAATAAACTAGTTTAAATCTTATCTTTCTAATAGATGACAGTTTGTGGCAATTAAACAATGGAATTCAAATATTTGACAAATTAAAACTGGAGTCCCCAAGGATCCTTGCTAGGTCCGTTATTGTATAATGTATATGAGTGCTATGAAATTTTCAAATCCTGAAATAAATCACCATTTATATGTCAATGATATGATAATCTGTCTGGAACAGTAGATACTTAAAATTCAGGATTCACTGCAGACGGCATTTGTAGAATTACAGGATTTTTAATTCCATCCAAACTTGTCTTAAATCCAAAAAATCACAGGTGATGTGTTTCATAGGGGAAAAACTAGGAATTGGGTAGAAAAAGTGTCACAAATTAAAACTATTGATAATCAAATTTTAAAGCAGGTAATTAGTTACCGATATTTAGGGTTCATCTCAACAGTTCTCTAAAATGAGGCATACATATAGAACAAATGGTAAAGAAAATTAATAGATGTATGGGTGCTTTATACCGAACTAAACATTGTACAACAGAGGCCATTAGAAAACGTGATCAATTCAGCAGTTGTCCCATTGAAAGACTACGGAGTCCTATTATATATGGGGGCAAGTTCCATGCTGTTGGGGAAATTAGACATTGCATAAAATAAAATAACACAATATAACATCATGGCCCCAAGAAGGACACATAGAGAGGATCTATATCTGAATTTAGGATGGAACAAGTTGGGGATAGGAGGTCTTACATAATTCTGCTTAAAGTTGGACCAGCATAACATTCTGTGGTGATTTGCATATGCAGCCCATGATGCTTTGCATTGTGGGGGCATGTGTGACTTTGTATTTTCTTGAAACTTGGCTTCCAGCCAAATGCCCTTTGGGGTAACCCTTGCCTCAGTGTTTACGCACAGAGGTTCTTTGTCTTTAAATGTTTTTTATTTTAATGGGTTCACCACAATATATCCCAGGCACACTGCCTTAGGGGTAGCTGGTCCAGTCCACTGGGGTGTTAAACAGGACGAGGCATACTGATGAGTCCTGGTAGGATGAAACACGTGTCTATGTCTCTGTTAGCACCCTTTGCAAACTGTGTGAGAGGCCTTTCGGCACCATGCAATTCTGCTTAAAGTTGGACCAGCATAACATTCTGTGGTGATTTGCATATGCAGCCCATGATGCTTTGCATTGTGGGGGCATGTGTGACTTTGTATTTTCTTTACATACACTGTTATACATGGAAAAATGTTTCTTTAATAAAGTACCTGGTTATATAGCAGAGTGTTTACATGAAAGAATGATTAGGTCAAGCCTTGGATTAGCAAGAGGGATAGAGTATTCATTACCAAAGTGTAGTACAGAATTGGGAAAGGGACACTTTTTTATAAAGGCCCTTCTCTTTGGAATTCATTACCTGTAGAAATAAGAATTAGAGATGGTAAAAGACAGAGGGTTGAATAAAAATTGGTTTGGGATGGGAAGATTAAGTGAATCTAGTAATAACTGAGATATATTGTTATTAGACTATGTATAGTAGAGGAGCTTAGTGTGATATTATTATTTATTATATGTATCTTCTGATGTGGTGAGTCATTATGTTTATTTTAGTTGATTATATTGTGATATAATAGATGTTCTTAGATTGTAACTAATGTGATGCACATTCTTAAGAACCTCACTGGAAATGAGTTTTTAACTCAGATGAGTAACCGATTCATTACTTATAATGAATAAAAATATTTACTACTGCTACTACTATTACATAATGATAAGCACAATCACCATACTGTGTGCTAATTTGATCTATACTGCACCACATATAGTGATCTACTATAAATGGAATACATCATGTCTTCCCAGCAGGTTTATGATGTATTTTCAGAAGTCTGGCCAGGTAGAATCACCCACTGGTGGTGGAGTCATGAGTGAGTAAATTGGTCTTGGCCAAAAAAAAAAGAAAGTAAATCACTGCATGGTGAACGATGGTATGGTTCATTTGATTTGAACCTCTCTCACTCAAAAATAAATATTTTGGTGAGCATGCCATGATGTAGGTAGTGTGGAAATAAATGTTATTTGAACATTTGAACCCTTCCTTTGTTCCTAACTTCATCTAATTATTTTTATTTGGCACAATGTACACCATGAGTGTGGTACAAATGTAATTTCAATTTATTTACTTTACTCCGTTTCCTGCTTGCCATAGTCACCTCATGTTTTGGGGCAGACATGGCTGTACAAGTTATCTTGTTTACAAGGTAAGTAGGCAAATGACTGTGCAGTTAACAGTATTGCTCCCTTACCAGCTGATATTGAGTGGTTTGTGCACCTCACCTCCCTAGAGTCTGGGCATATCAAGAAATTGTCAATAGAATTGCATACTAATAGTGACATAATATTAGGGAGGCAGAATAGACTTAGATTCCATCTAATGTACCCCTCCTGTCACATGGTACTGACTATACTCCAGTTTAATATACTGTTCCTGTCACAAGGTACTGATTATACCACATTATAATTTTACCATCATGCAACATGGTACAGTCCATACCCCATTACGGTTTTACCTTCCTATCACATGATACTGTCTATACCCCAATATAATTTATCCTTTCTAACACATGGTGCTTGACTATACCATGTTATAATTTACCAATCCTTCTACATGGTACTATCTATACCACATTATAATTTACCCTTCCTGCTACATGCTACTGTCTACTCCTAAGTATGCATGTTGTGTGAATCTCAAAAATGCAAAGATGTGATCAGTTCAAGTAGAACTCAATCAGCTTCTAATGTGATCAGATTTGTTTAAAATCTATTTGATCACTAATTTGTACTGAAAGGCCTTACCAGGCTAATCCAGTGTGGCACATTGTCCTGGCTCCTCCCCACTCCCCACCAAGTCTGAAGTAGGAGTAGGAGATAAAGGAGAGATGGAGGGAAGGGAAAGGGAGGGCTGTTGCTAAAGGAGACAGTAGAGCAGTGGTGTAAAACAGCAGGGATTGGTGGAGAATCCCAGGGCAGCATCCTGGGATGTGATTGGGTCACAGAGTAACACAGCAGGCAGGGATTAAAAGTGTAATGAAGCAGCTGAGCAGCCTTTTTCTGCTACAGTTCTTTGAGCTGCAGCCCATCTGTCCAGCAGGCATTAGCTAGGTCTTTATCCTTTGAAAAGAAAGATAGGGCAAATGAGAAAAATGGATTCAGGAAATGTTATTAAGTTTAGATCAGGAATAGTCCCGCACACTCCACCACAAAATAAGTACGCTTCTCACTTATATACCATCCAAGTGCTATAGTTTATTTAAAGTGCCAGTGCAGAGACTTATGACGTGGAGTGTGCAAGACTGTTCCTGATTTTCGCTTGATTTGCTGTGTACCAGCACCTCAGCCTGGTGCACTCTTCCTTTAGAATACAGAGGCGCAACAAATGGCAGCAGCCATACTTCATCTGGGCTATGCTCCCCTGGACCGGGAAGAAGGAGGGAAGGGAGAAGTTAGAGGTGGTCCAGAGGGATGTAGGCTAGATCCAGGGATTGGATGTGAGACCACCAGGGCCTCCCACTTGGACAGGGGGTCACTTCCCTGTGGGGATAGGAGGACAGGAATTTAGTGGGACAGAGCCAGCTGTCCAACCTCTTTCTCCTCTACCCATCAAGGATTAAGATGTCCATCCTGCCAGTAATACAAAGTAAGGGCCTGTAGGCCTAAGGGTTTGGGCAGGCTGGACTAACATCTGTGCCCAAGGGCATTGTAACTTGTCCTCAGGCTGAGATGCATATTGGGTCACATTCTGTATTGTTTACCATTCATTTTAATTTGTTTTATTTAAAAATCCACGGAAACTTGTGGCAGAAAGATTCCAGCATATAAAGGCCACCTCACTGCTGAGTTGGCAGGCTTCTTTCTGTAGCCTACATGTTAACTTATAAACAGGCAGCTATTAAGATTACTTAGAGGTATGTTCTGGTCCAGTTAGAGCCATTGATGCTAAGTTCCTAGTATAACTTTACACCAAGGGCAGTGGTGCCGGTAGCATCGGGAGAGCAGCTCCTACTGATAGTTACCCATGCGGCTGCAGCGATCAAAAGTTGTCCTATCTGGTCCTCAGGCCACATTTCAGGTGCCCTTAGAGCCAAACAGTGACCAACATGCCCATTCCTCAGCTGCTACTCGTTAGCTGGGGGGCACAGACCTCAATGATATTGGACGCCAGTGACCGTGTCACTAATCTGATGACCTGGGTGAGGGGGACCCGCCTTCCGAGTGGTGCTCATGAGGTGGGGTGGCAGGCCATCAATCCACATGGGAATGGGAGCTCCTTGCGGCTGATCCGGTGTCCTCGCTGCTTGGCGGTGGCCAATGCATTCTATCTACTGGGCTGCCAACTCAGTTAGGGCATTGGCAGTTTTCTCAGTGCTTGACCGACCTGGGGGTGCTGAGGGCAAGTGTCATCTGACATGGGTGGTTGCAGGCACTGTCCAGGGTGGATAGCACTTGTGCTCGGGGCTGGTGGGACATTGTCCCACTCAACATTCCTGCAGTGGTATTTCATGGGCATACTGCATGAGCCAGGGTGCAAGTTGCACTTGCTTGGCTGCTGAGATCTCATGTGGCTCTCGGCAGCCATCTTGTGAATGGCACGACACCTCAGGAGACCTGAGAAAGTGGGCCAGGGTCTTCTAACGGGCCACTCACCAGCAGCAGAGGCTGTATTGGGACACCCTCCCAGGGTTCAGTGTTCGATCCGGAGTAATTGTTTTGGCAGGAGGTGCCTATGGGCTTCCGCATGGGGAAAAATAATAAAGGAATAATTATAGAACTAAATAAAAAGCTCATGAACTATGGGACAGGGCAAACACAGGATTATGGTTAGGAATAAATAAACAGACATCTATGAAACAAAGTGCTTGGGGGCCTGGGTTTTGGTGGGCAGGCAAGGAACTGGAGCGATACCTGGGGGGGACAAAGGCCCTTAGTTCACAGCCTGCAGCAATGAGGAATTATATATATATGGAAATAGGGAATACTGGCATGCTGGGTTCAAAACAAAACAAAAACTTATTTTTTTAACTATATACAGTATATATATAATAATAACTAATTATCAATAAATAACTTGGGGCACCTGGAACTGAGAGCAGCAGCCCTGCCCACAGCACAGGATGGGACTGGTCCAGCTCTACATCCACCAGTCCTCGCTGGCACTTTCTGTGGGCTTTTCTAATGGATCTCTGGGGATGGGGTTACAATTTGTTGCAGATAATATGTCAGCCCATTATAGAAAGCAGTCTATGAAGGCCCCAGAAGGGCTGGAGGCACAGCTTCAAGAGATGTACTGGAAGAAGGGGCATCATGGTTGGAAGCCTGCCTGGAAGGCCTGGAAGACCTGTCTACTTCAGCAGCAGCAGGGGCACCATCAAAGAAGTGGCCAGCAAGGATTCCAGTGGTGCCTCTGGCCAAGGTACCAAGAACACCTAGTATAGGTAAGCAAAGCAAGGAGGTAAACGGAATGGAGCGACTGTGATTTGCTTCAGGTGCTGATGTGGCCTCTGGGGTGGAGAACATGACCTAGGGGAGTACCAGGAGGGGAACGGGGGGGGGGTGTTGGCCATGCCGGGTGAGGTGGCGCCCCTCAGGTGGCAAGCCACATCTGGAGGAAAGAATACTCAGAGGGACACCTCAGAGATGAGTCTGGAATCAGCAGGGTTGGGAATAAAACTAGACAAGCAGCTGGATCTAATGGCAGCAGCAGTGGAGAGGGCAGGAGGACAGGAAGTGGCTGCAGAGCCTTCAGATGCCCCGGCCTGACCTTTACTGAGAACCTGCTCCTCAGCCAAGTTCTTATGTGGGATAGATAAGCTGTTGGGGTCCCACCTCATGGAAAAGTTAGACAGCAAATTAGGAATAAGGAATATGTGGATATGGTCTCACTAATGAACAGGCCAGTAGAGAGGAAGGAGAAAAAGAAAGAGAAGGGTGAGAACTCTGATAAGAAACCTTCAAAGGTGCCTTGCACCTTTGAAAACTGAATTCTTGTACCCATCTTTGCAGGTATCATCCTGCAGGTAGAAAAAGACCCGCAGCTTGGGCTGTTTACCTTTCAGAACAGGATCACACTCAAGCACCAGTGGAAGGATGACATGGCTTGACTAGAGTACGATGAGTAGTTCAAGAGGTGGTGTCAGGAGGACATCACCCTGGGGTGATACAGTGGATATGACCCTCCTTGTGGATGTCATGCACAGGGGAGGTTTGTACACATGGGCAGTAGTTACCGCTGCATACAACCCTGTCACAGAAGGTGGGGAGTGGCCCCAACACAAGCATGCTATGCATATAATCAATCGAAATGTAATCAAGGGAGATGCCATTTCTGGCACATCTGCCTGGTCTGTGGACTTCAGCACCCTTCATTCATTGCACCTACCCTTGCTTCCCAAGAGGAGCTTTTACAGGAACAAATAAGAAGCCAGGGAAGCCACATGGGAACAAGCCTGGCCACCCAGTAAGGGGACAGGATTAGCCTGTAGCGGTGTCAGTACCCAGACAATAAGGATGCCAACCTGTTGGATGAGAAATTTTGGGTGGGTTTCAGGATCCAATACAATGGACTGAGGGGAGCCGAAGCCAGAAGCCTGAAGTCCATGCGGCTTATCCACAGTTGCCCCGGGAGGAACTGGAGAAGGAAAGGCAGCTGGGAGGATTAATGTGCCACTCAGGCCCCACCATGCCCGTCCCTTTGGGAATCACCTACAGAGCTGGGAGTGTTAAAAATGTTTTGCTGCTAAACATCGTTTTAGGCCATTGTCATACTGAGTGTTGACAACAGAATTGCCGATGCTTTATCTCATTCACAGTGGCAACATTTGCGGGACATGGCTCCAGCAGCAGGCAACACTCATGTACAGTGCCCCCATTCTTATGGGGGCAGTGACATCTCGACTTGGAAATGCATAGGTAATGCCATTGCACCAAAGACAAGGGAAGTATATCAGAAAGGGTAGAACACTACCTGGGGATGCACACGCAGCAGGGTTGGCCGGAGGATTGGCCCACTCAAGTCTAAGAGCTGTGCACATATATCATGTTAGCTAGATATAATGGGGACAAGCCAGGGGTGGTAGGCAGATGCCCTGTTGGCCTGTCTTGGCTGCCTGCAGCCTTTGGGAGTTACCAACAGCATGGAGGTTTTCAGGGTGTGTGATGCTGGAAGGGTGGGGAAGTCACTGTCTTCTTACCAAGATATGAGGTGCCCCATCATCTCTGCTATCCTGGAGAGAATATGGAGGGCTCTCCCATAGTCTGCTGGACCCCTTTCGAGGTGCTGTTGTTTGACACCATGTTTCTGTTGGCCTTTGTGGGGCCTTCAGGGTGTCTGAGCTAACACAGCCCAACCACTTTTCAAGGTCATTGGTAGGAGCTGGGGACATCTACCAACTGAGGAGGGCACATGGGTAAAGCTTAGCAGGAGTAAAACTGACCAGGGTGAAAGGCTGTTGGTGCCTGGTACGGCTCCACCAGGGCACCCCTGGAGGATTCAGGACAGAGTGAAGGCTTACTTAGCTGCAAACCCCAAGAAAGGTGGGGCATTTGTGCAACACGAGGATGGCAGGCCTATCATAGCCTACCAGTTTAAGGCAGTCCTGGCTCGGGTGGTGCAGGAAGTGGGACTGAACCCCAAGGAGTTTGGTATGCTCTCTTCAGGATTGGGGCAGCCACAAATACTAGGAGCCTGGGGTGAGCAGATTTTTATTTTTTAACCAGTAGACACACTAAGCTTAAACCTTTTTACAGGAGTGACCTGGGAGCACAAGAAGTTAAGTGATTTGCTCAGGGTCACACAATATGCAAGTGGGGGCTGTGGATTCAAACCCATGTCTCCAGGTTTGCAGCTCAGAGCCTTAAACCACTGTGCTATACTGCCTCCAGATGGCAGATACAGGCACTGGGGCACCGGAGGTCCCAGGCATTCTTGATGTATGTGTGCCCACATGCAATAATGGCTTGTTTCTTCCAAGGTCCCCCAGAATCCATGATTGGATTTGGATTTGCGCTAAGCTTCATATAGCAAACTGCAGCTAAAGTGGCGGCCGGGCATAGAGGTTGCTCCATAACAAGGGTCTTCTTATGGTTCAGATCTGATGGCTAGGGTCTGAGTGCATGTGTTGGGATGATTTATCCCTGCTGCAAGCAGAGGAGCAGACCAGCATATCCTGAAGATTTTGGTGGTGCACCTAGGAGGCGAAGACCTGGGAAGTCAGAAGACAGTGGATTTGCTGGCCATGAAGAAGGACTTTCAAACCATTAGGGATTGGTGGCCTCAGACCATCCTCATCTGGTCCCATCTGATCCAGAGAGCTAGTTGGCAGAACTGGGAGGGACTGGCCCCTCTCAACAAGGCCTGCATCTGGGTCAACAGGGAGATGAGGGTAGTAATGCGGGCAGTAGGGGGACTGTGGTGAGCATAGTCAGATTCAGGCTTGTCAAATCATGGTAGCTGAGACGGGGTTACAGTGGTGGCTAGGAGCACTTGAGAAAGTCTTGGAGAAACTGGTGAGCAGGCGATTGGGGAGTCGGATGTTGTCCATCCTGTGGCATTAGGGGGATCACTAAGAGATATCATAGTGGTAAGGGGTGGTGATGAGCCGAGTTCTTCTGAAGTGCCGTGACACCCTCTGGTTGGCATGGAGGCGGACCTGAACACCCGCACCCGTGGGGGAGTCGCGTCCACCTGCAGCAGGTATATTCTATACTGCAAGGCAAATAGCACCTGATTGGGGCTGACGACAGCCTGGCCCAGTACGACCACGGGTAGTTGATCCTCCCAGATGCACTCACTGGTGTTAACCTGGAATATTATTCTATAAATGTATGGCTGTGACCATTTCCTCCAAGACATGTGTCAGTGTCTTTCTTTCTGGGAAAAGGGGTATGGAGGGCTACCACATAATACAGAGGCTGCAACAGATGGCAGCAGCAGTACTTCATCTGGAGCCATCCTCCCTGGACCGGGAAAGGAAGGAAGGTGGAAGTTAGAGGTGGTCCTGGGGGACTTAGTCTAGGTCTAGAGATTGGACGTGGGATCACCAGGGCCTCCCACTTTGGGAGGGGAAGTCACATGCTACAAGGGAGAGGAAGGAGAGGAATTTATTGGGACAGAGACAGCTTTTTTTCTTACCCATCATGGATTACCCATCTGCCTGCCCTCGTAAAAGCAGGGTTGTGGGGTGCTGGAAGTGATGGTTCTTTTGACCCAGTATGGGCGCACCATACTAGGGTCAAGGAGTGGCTTTCCAGGTTTTCCTGTAGCAGGGTTTCCCAGGTGTTTCAACATCCTCCAAGAGGGTGTTAAATTGAGGTAGAAGTGGGAGAAACCAAATAGGTGAGAAAATAGTCAGGGTATTGTGAATGCTAATATGTCACAGTAATGGTGGCATCTTGGGAGGATCAGTTAGATGGCATAGTGGTAGGGGCAGTGATGAGCTGAGTTCTTCTGAAGGGCCTCATGACATCCTCTGGTTGGCATGGAGGTGGACCTGAACACCCAGTCCTGGGAGAGGGATTGTGGTCTGCCTGCAAGGCAACTGGCACTTGATGGGGGCAGCCGACAGCCTTGGCCCAGTATGACCACGGGGTAGTTGATCCTCCCAGATGTGCTCACTGCTGTTAACCTGGAATGTTATTCAATAAATGCATGGCTGCAGCCATTTCCTCAAAGACATGTGTCAGTGTGTTTCTTTATGGGAAAGGGATGTGAGGGCTATCAGATAACTGGACTTTGCTATTAAGTTTGTTTGCCATTAATCCATTTTAACCCTGTGCATTGGTGGCCCACATCATGCCAACTACCCCAGCTTCATAACCCTTGTCATATCCCAGGACTTGCACATAAAGAGGCAGCATTGCCTGAGTCATCGAGTCGGGGCCTGTGGGTGGCCAGAGTCATACTGCCACCCATGCACATCTTTTCTGTGTTCTACCTATTATGGAGGAGGAGGCATACAGAGCACCAATGGTGGTGTGATGCATACTCCCACCAGCTGGGCATCTGCCCTTCTGCCACTCTGCTTCATGTGGTCTTGATGTGCTAGCTCCCCGGCTCCAGAAGGGCCAGAGTTACATTGAGTTCCATCTCACCCTGACCCCTACAAGGAGGAGAGCAGTCCAGGGAACACTTGATTTCCTCCTGGCCAACCCTCCAACTCTTGAGCTTGCTTCACTCCCAGACTTTAGTCATCAGTCTACAAGTAGTAACCCTACCACTGTGCTGACTGGCCTTCCAAGGAAGTTTAATTTAGTTAAAGAAATAAGCAAAGGGCAGCTGAGTTGCACACATTATCCAGTTTGCTGCTAAAACTAGTGTAGTCACAGCATGTCCTCCAGGAAGCCAAAGAATAGATCAGCTCCAGTGAAACCGCATCCACAGCTGACATTTTGTTAATGAAAGACAGCAGCCATGATGGCTGAGGTGCAGAAGATGATGAAAGAAGCTAGAAAGGAACAGGGACACCTACAGGGCTGACATCACCTCTGCCCACCTAGAAAAGAAAGCCAAGGATGCAGCCTGAAAAGCTAGACTCCGGCCAAAGAGGCCATCAAAGGAACTGTCAAGCCAGACAGCAGGCAAGAGCCAATCATGGTAGCTGGTAAAACACTACTGATATCATGAGGGAATTCTCTGAAGTGGGCTGGACACTGGAGGTGGAACTGCACGCTGCTGAGCTGTGGAGAATAAACTGAGAAAGCAGGAACTGATAAACGCTTTACTTTTATTAATAAAGGTATGCCACCGAGGGAATGAAACAGCAGTTCTTACCAGATTATCTTGTGTTGTGCCCTGGTAGGCATTCCTTCTCAGGTGTCCTTTGTCATTTCACAGGAGGAAAGCCTGCAGTGGAGGTCGGACTGAGAAAGAGCAAAGGAACCCTTCGAAAGGATCTAACCTGAGTCTGATGCATTTGAATGATTCTGCTGTACGTTTTTCTGGAGAGTTTCCTGAGAGTATCCCCAAAGATATTATCATTGCTGCCACTGCTGTTTGTGATGCGGTTATGGAGAGAGTACTCAAATATGTAAGCAACAATACCCAACAGGGTGGGCAGTATTGGGCAATACCAGACTGCAATGAGGCCTGGCGTTGCAGTAGCGGAGGGCCTATAGCTCCTGGAAGGTCCGGTATTGCCGTACGCCCACCCTGGAGGGTATTATTGCACTTAGAAAATGGGCACTGTACAAAAAATAAAATAAAACAAATTGTTAATGAAGTTAGTTTATTGTCAGTTTTGTAATAAAATAGTTCCTCCGCCTGCATGAGCTGTGGAGTTTTGTACTACTGACACCCAGAGTGTGGTTGTCTTCCACCCCATCTGTTTTCTGTACTTCAAGAAGACAAGATGAGAAGCTCTATTTTATCATTTTCACCTTATTTCCTCAAGCCCAGCTACCTCCGTTCTCTGTTTACCAATTTACCGATAAACTACCTGTATTTTAGCCCTCACTTCCAGGTTCCTCTGTGGCCCATTACCGTTTTGATGTTAAACTACAGTTTAGCCATCACTCCCTTCAAGCCCCACTACCTCTGTGGTAATTTATTTCCTTTACATTTGAAGGACAGTACCGCAATCAGGCAGAGTCTTATGGCTGATTGAAACAAGGTATGCCCTGTTTAAATTACTGTAAGGAGCCCAGCAGTGAACATGGGGAAAGTGACATAGAGCGGTGTGTGCGTGGTCCGTCAGCAGCTTAGATTGTGTGGAACAGCCTGACATCAGGAACGGAGACAGTAATCAATGCCAGTGATCTCACCAATCTGTGCTGGTACAACTTATTTTTTTATTTTTCTGTCCTGAATAACAGAGTTCTTTCAATGACTTGGAGTGATGGGATAGGGATTGGAGTGGGGTAGAGTCAGGGTGAGCAAGACAGGAAAGTTGTTCATAGTAGCTGCCCAGTGAGCAATACTGTAACAAGCTGCTCCGTGGATCAGAGACTGAAGAGCTGTGGAACTGTAAGCTGCTGTACAGTATAGGGACAGAGCAGCAGAAGTTTTAATTATAACATTACAAAACAAATCAGGACTGTTCTTTTCTTTGTGTTTAAATGCCCTATTGCATTGCTCACGAGTCCCGAGATAGAATCGGGGGTGGCAGGCAAACAGGGCTGTTCTTTGTTTGTATATTAGTTTGCTCGCTAACCTCGCTGAGACAGAGTTGGGAGGGCCAACCAGCAGCTAGGCATCTTGTTCTGCCTGAGGGAAAATGCTGGGGGTTTTCACTGAATTTGACTTTGTGGTGGTGGACCTGATCACTTGCAACCGGCATGAAAAAAAAATGGCGGCAGATTGAAATTTTGTGCCGGTGCTTCAGCTAATGATGAAGCAGCATGGGCACAAGGATGTTTGGCTGGGCATGAGGCAGGTTTGGGCCTGGACTTTTATTTGGTGGCATCTATCAAAGTTAATATACCCCTGGCAAGAGTACCAGCCAATCAGATGCCTACTAATAAAAGCCCATTTTCTAATGAAATATTAAAATGGAACTGAATCTTTAAGTATCATCTATGGTCACAGTTCACGCTTATTGAATGGCCCCAGAATTGTTGGGAAATGCGGGATGCAGCGAAAAATGTTGTGAGAAACGGAGAGGAGTGGAGAGGATAAGAGTGGAGTTCTGTTGAGTTTTGGATAGTAGGATAGTGCCATGTCCTGTGGGTTGTGAGCTTTGCTTACACTCGTATTTTACACTCATATTTTAGCTACTTTAGTTATTATTTAATCCCTTTTCTGAGTGTGGGTGTTTATGTAATGCACACTTGTAGTGAAGCTTTTAGTGTTGTGCTTCTCTAACTTGCCATTGATTTTTGACGAGACAGAGTATTGGCATATCTTTTGGGTGATTGTCTTCACTAAATATTTGAAAGGGAGGAAAACATTTTATGAAAGTTTTTTTAAGTCATTATTTTGTGCTGTTCAGTTTTTGTGCTTTGCACTCCATGCTGGATTCCTACTGGTCTCCAAGGAACATGTGGTGTGTGCATATAGCGGATGAGTGGCGTTCCACAGCCAGATTCGCCATTTTGAGACAAGTAAGACACACTGCAGACAGGTGGGTGAGCACAAGTGCGAGTGCATAGCAAACTGAACTGAATTGCACAGTTTGTACTTTTGCGTACTAGAGCACGGCGTTTTGTGGGTGATTCCCAGCGCTCTAGTTCATTCATGCCTGGAGGCCTTGGTTTTCATCAATTTGCAATTGAAATCGCAAACCTTCATAAAAGATGATTCAGTAAGTTATATTGTGATACTTAGATATTCTCAGCTCTCCTGTGTCTCCCTTGTTATTTTTATAGTATTACAATTATGCTTTTCTTTGAATGTGTGCTAAGTGGTATGCTTCATATTTAACTCTTTAATTGCATTTAGATCAGTACAAAAACACAAATATTAGATAAGCACTTGTTTTGAGACTCTGATAGTGAGCCCTTTTTATCCCTTCCATTTTCTCCTTAAGGCAACTGCTGATTGTGCCTAAAAGCACTGCTTCCAGTGGATTTTTTAGTTTTTAGTCTTTTAGCTTTAGCTATTTTAGTTGTGTGAGGTGTTCAACTCAATTGAAATAATCAAACCTATTGATCCAATCAAATGGTTGCATCTTATATTTTGTATTAGATTTTCTTCTTTAGGGTAGTTCTCTAATATTAAGATTTTATTTTTCTTATGAATTTATAATTTTATTTTTCTTCCTCAGACTTGACCCTCCCCATCTGTGCAGACCCAGAGGTCACAAAGGTCATAAAGGTCTTAACAGACCAACTCATGCACACAAGAGCCTGCAGACTGGAAGTATTTTTCACCGGAATTTTGAATATTATCAAATGAGGTGATAAAGGCCTTAATTTTTGCCAAGGTTGGATTATTCTTCTGGCTGGCTTTTGGTACCAGTAGATTTGAGCTGTTACTGGATCCACTGTGCTCTTTTCTTTCGTTGGCATATGTTGAACTTTCTGAACCATTAGTGAAGCAAAGTTTTTAGGTGTGTATTTCTGCCTCGCAAGAAGTGTCTGGTTTTATTTCAAGCAATAGCCAGAAATCTGTAAAGGATTTGAACACAACATATAAAATGGTTAATACATGAAGACAAGCAGCTGTAACTGCAGCTTTGCACAATAATGACCCTTTATTATAAAGGACTCATGTCCTATCTCTGCACAAGTGCCTGTAATTTCTGTTGATTGTTTTGATGACATGATGCAGGTAGTGATAGAGGATCAGGCAGGAAAAGCTATGAGGAAACCTAAAGGGAAGAATAAGCCTGTATACAAAAAAGGTAAGAAAGCAAAAAAAAGTGCTCAAGTGAGCAAGAAGTTAACCAACAAGGGTGAAAACAAAAATCAAAGAATTGCCCCAAAGGATAGAAAAAACTTCAACAGAACAAAGGTTTGAGTAAACAAAAATTAATGAGCATTTTGAACAGATAAAACTCCAAGTAGTTCTGATCGAATCAAATTCAGATGTTATTGCTCCCTGTATGCACATTACTAAAAGACATGTGTCATTGGACAATAGTTTAGAACAAAATTGTTCAAGGCTGTCTTCTACTCCAAAGATATTAAATAAAGACAATGTCGTTGGTTTCTCAGAGGATGATTTTGTTCCTCTGATATATCTATAGTGACTACTGAAATTAATGAAAATCAATCTTTCCTAATGATACAAATAGTAACATAAGTAAGACCGATGGCAATGAAGCCTCAATAGATTTATACTATGATTCCTTATCAGATTCATTGAATTTCTATCCAGGACCTCGAAGTCAGATGTAAATCATAACATTAATCTGATACACAAATTAAAAGGTATTACTTCAGATTTAATGCTACCTTAACTAGTTTAAATACACTGGATCAGTTGGGCTTTAAATGTAGAGTTTCTAATTTCAATGGATGCATGACTTTGGGTAAACTCTAATCATGTTTCCTCTTACCCTTTAGTATTGAAGATCTAAAACATTTTATGAAGGATCCCTATGTTGTACACCTTATGATTTTTAAACAATTAATTGCAGTTCATCATGAAATTGGTATCTTAGAGCAATATTGCCATAAATGAGTCTCAGCATGACAATATTTTCAAATTGGATCAAATGAACTGACAAATTAAATCTCCTCCTTGGTTATTGAGGATGTTCCAAATCTAAGACCAAATTTCTCTTCCCGTGTATTCCAGATACACCTGCAGGAGGAAGGACTGCTGTAACTAAAACTTCTCTACTGGGACTAAGAACTAGAATTCTTGTACTGGGACCTTCAATTCAGGGTAAAAAAAATTAGTGTGTTTGTCAGAGGTGGTTGAAGTAAATTGTTATCTGTTATCTGTGTACTTATCTAGGTGCTTGTTACAGGTGACAGAAGAGAATTGTTATCAGTGAAATTAACTAAATGTAGAAAGATTTGCAAAGTAGGGGAGTGGCTTAGCTAGAAGGAGCCAGGTTAAAACCAGATTTAAGCACTGCCTCAAATAGGTTCTGCCAGAGAACAGACAGAACGAGGAAGGGAGCTACTGGTATAACTAAAACTTCACTACTGGGACTATATTGCTCTTCTTCCCTCCCCACCCCCACCCTAAAGCAGTTCTACTTTTATAGGAACAGGATTTAACTGACAACAGGAACTTCCTGTTTGGGAGCAGGAAGGAGTGATCACAGAGCCACCAAAGACTCGCCATCCTAGAAGGGCAAGAGTAGCTCTCCATCCCCTCAGCTGCTGGAGGTCTGACTCTGAGCAAGTAAGGAGACAACTGTGAAATATAGGAACTTCTTGTCTCAGAACAGGAAGATCAGAGCTAAAAGAACACAGAGGCAGTAAGTAAGTAGGGGAATAAAAAAGAAAATAAACAGCGGAAAGAGTAAGTATTCCAAACAACAGTTAGGGGCCAGTAAAACACATGATGGAGTGGAGTGGCAGTGCAGTGGCTGTGGAGCAGCAGTCTTCCAGGAGACATTCTGAGGATGCAGTGTTGTCTCACCTGCAGGCACCTCTGGGCTGAGGGAGGAGGTTGCTCATCTCCAGGCTGAGTTGGCCAGGATTTGTGGGACCTCCTTTCCCACCCAGTGACCACCAGGGTCACTGCCATTGCCTCAGAGGTTGCCAAGAAGGAGGAGTGGTTGGACCACAGTGGGATCAGGGAGGGTGAGGGTGGTGGAACAGAGGTACATCCCTCCAGTTGTACCTCTCCACAATTTCTATGCCATTCTGGAAAAGTGTGGTTTCCTCTATGGAGGCACCCACAATGGAGACCAAGGAGTATGATGAGAACCTCCACAACGGAGACCCACAGGAGGGTGGCATGGGACCCCACAGAGGAAGGAAACAACTCTGGTTGGGGACTCCATTGTTAGGAAGGTAGAACTGGGGAGGAAGGGAAAGGGAGGAAAGTGCCTGCCTGGCACCATGGCTTGGAGGGACAAGGAGCGAATCCTCAGAATCACAGGAGCAGCTGCACAGGGAGGGAGCTGGATGTCATTGTCCACCTAGGGACAAATGACCTGGCTAAGAAAGGCATCAGAGCAGTGCAGGAAGTGTTTGTGGAGATGGGAGGGGCCTTAGACAAATAGCACACATGGTAACCTTCTCAGAGGTCTTGCCTGTCTATGACTCAGATGAGGTTAGGGTGCTCAACACCATGGGATTCAATCAGTGGTTGAAAACTGGTGCAGAGCTCAGGGATTTGGCTTCTTTGGGACTGGGGGTCCACCTGGATGGATGCAGGCCTATACTGGTGTGATGGCCTGCATCTGTCCAGGAGGGAACCAGGATCCTAGGTAATATGTTTAAATACTTCATTGGCAAGCATTTAAACTAGCCAAGGGGAGGCACTGAAAGAAGCAGGAAATCCTGCCCCCAAAAAATCAGGGTACTAAGTGAGGTAGACACCAAAATAGAGATGTCAATAGGGAGAAGCGAGGGTAGATGGAGAAAATGACAAACACAATAAGGACAGGGATGGGGCAAAAGGGGTAAGGCCATCAAGAAATGGAGGGTAATGAGTGCTAACACCTGTAGTCTGGGCAACAAGCTCCCTGAACTGGTGGCCTTGATGGAAGAGGGATGCGTGGATATTGTAGCAGTCACAGAAACATGGTACACAAGAACCATGACTGGGATGTTAACATACCAGGGTACACAACCTACAGGAGAGACAGGAGGGCAGAAGAGGGGAGTAGCTCTCTCTGTAAGGGAAGAGATAAAAGCAACTGGACAAAAGAGTAAACAGGGAGGAGAGGAGGCACTGTGGGTCACCTTAGAGACTGGAAATGGCACCACAATCCACACAGGGTTGCATACAGACCCCATGTCAGGGGAGGAATGGACAAGGATATGATAGAAGGCATACTTAGGATGGCAGATAAAGGGAGATACTGTTGATGGGGGACCTTAATATGCCAGATGTTAACTGGAGCACTTTGCTGCAGCCACATCCAAAATCAGGACCATTCTTGATGCCCTTCAGGGATCATGCCTCAGACAGCTAGTTTTGGAACCTACTCATGAGGGAGCAATCTTAGACCTCATACTCTCAAATGGGGACAGTGAGAGGATCTCAGATCTAGAAGTGGGTAGCCATTTGGGAACAAGTGACCACCAAACAGTGTGGTTCATGATAAACTCAGCTACAGAGTCAAGCCATACAAAAGTGAGGGTTCTGGACTTCAGGAGGGCTGACTTTGGCAAGATGGGAGAGTGCCTTAGAAAGCACTAGCAAACAGGCTAGAAGGAGGGGCGGAGCAACAATGGGGAAATATCAAAACTTCCATCACAGAGGCAACAAGCCTTTGTGTGAAACAAGTAAACAAATCAAAATGAAACAAAAAGTCACTATGGTTCTCAAAAGAAGTGGTGTGAAGGTTAGGGAGAAAAGATAGCATTTAGGAAGTATAAGGAACACAGAAGGAGCAGGACAGAGAATTGTACCAGTTAAGGCAGAAGGAAGCAGGAAGGGTAGTCAGAATAGCAAAGGCAAAAACTGAGGAAAAGATAGCCAACTTGGTTAAGAAGGGGATAAAACCTTTATAGGTATATCAGGGAGTGAAAGACAAAGGAGGATAGTGAGTCTGAATAGAATGGATGGTAGGTGGGCAGAGAGTGACAGTGAAAAAGCAGGGATACTGAATGAATACTTCTGTTCAGTATTCACAAAAGAGGAAGGAAGGAGGTGCCTAATCCAATTAACAGAAGCACTCTGGAGGGGGTTGATACCAGTCCTTCCACAGAAGAAAGGGTTCTGAAAGAACTCCTAAAACTGAAGGTGGACAAAGCAATGGGGCCAGATGGAATTCACCCAAATTCAAAAAGAATTAAGCAGAGAACTTGTGACACCACTGACTACCCTTTATAACAAAATCATGGGAGGATGGTGTGGTACCTGAGGACTGGAAGAAGGCTGATGTGATTCCCTTCACAAAGTGGGAGCAAGACAGAGGCAGGAAACTACAGACCTGTCAGTTTGACCTCTGTGGTAGGGAAAGTGATGGAATCACTCTGAAGGAAAGAATTGTTGAGTACCTAGAGGTCAGTGGGGTACAGGACCCAAGGCAGCATAGGTTCACAGTGGGAAGGTCATGTCAGATGAATCTAATTGATTTTTTGACTGGGTGACCAAAGTAGTAGACCAGGGAGGGCTGTGGACATGGCCTACCTAGACTTTAGCAAGGCATTTGACACAGTCCTACACAAAAGATTATTAGTCAGATTAACCAACCTTGAGTGGGTCCCAGGGTGGTAGCCTGGTAAAACATTGGCTGAATAACGGGACATAGAAGGTAATTGTAAATTGAGTCCACTCTGAAGAAAGAGGGGTTACTAGTGGGCACCGCAGGGTTCTGTACTGGGTCCAGTCCTTTTAATGTCTTTATAAGGACATTGCAGAGGACTGGAAGGAAAAGTATGCCACTTTGCAGAAGACACAAAGATTTGCAACAGGGTTGATACACAAGGAGGTGTGGAAAGGATGAGAAGGGACTTGGCAAGGTTGGAGGAATGGTCAGAAGTATGGCAGCTTGGATTCAATGCAAAGAAGTGCGAAGTAATGCACCTGGGAAACAAAACCCAGGAAAGATTACACAATGGGGGAGGTAGTAACAACAAAAATGCAAAGGGACCTGGGGGTAATCATATCAGATGACCTTAAGGTTGGCAAAATGGAGAAGGTGGTAGAGAGGGCTGGGGGATAATGGGATGTATAGGAGAGGCATCACCAGCAGAAAACAGGAAGTTGTAATCCTCTGTACAGACAGTTGGTGAGACCCCATCTGAGTACTGCATCCAGTTCTGGAGACCCCATCTCTGCAATGACATAGACAGGATGGAGGCAGTTCAGAGGAGGCAACTAAAATGGTGCAGGGTCTGCAAGAGAAGCTTACAGAGGAGAGGCTAAAGGAGCTTGATATATAGCCTTGAGGAAAGGAGGAGAGGGAGACATGATAGAAACATTTAAGTACCTCAGTGAAATCGACAAAGTCCAAGATGGTAGCATCTTTCAGAAAAGAGATGTGCAAGAACAAGGGGACACAATTTGAAGATAGAGGGGAAGGCTCAGGGACAATGTGAGGAAGTATTTTTTCACAAAGAGGGTGGTGGATGCATGGAACAGCCTTCCTGAGGAGGTTGTGGGGTCTAAACTGTGGGAGAATTCAAGAATGCATGGGACAGACATAAGGCAATTTTGTGGGGTAGGAAGAAATAGGCTGTTGATAAATAGGATCTGCAGCTTATCCTCTATGTAGGAAATGGGCAGACTAGGTGGGCTAAGCGGTCCTTATCTGCCATCAAAGTCTTTGTTTCTATGTTTCTATCCAAAAGGAAGAACTTAAATAAAAAGGCAAAAGAAGCAGAGAAAATGCAACAAAACTAGTTGACACTGACAGTGTGGTGAAGGAAGTTAATAACTGGAGTTGTACTGCTTCTGATAAGCAATTGGAAATTAGTACTAGTGTTCTTTTAACAAGTAAAGATTTTTAGAATGGAAGATACTAGGACAGGAATTCCAAATCTCAAGTCATTTCAGATTCTAGAGAATTAGCTGTTAATAATCATTTGGCTAAATTAGGTCAGAAGATCTAGTATGATGCTATTTCTAGCAGTTAAAAGGATTTGACCAAGAGCTTAAGACCCTTCATAATGATTTAAAGATTGGTCTTCTAATATTCAAACTGCAAACTGTGGTATGCAAAGTGTACATCAGGTCCCAAAACTCGGGACCCTTAGAGGCACAAGGTGGCCCCATAACAGGAGTAGATTAGTTAATATTTCAGAATGTGCAATCGTGGCCTTGTATGGCTTTTTTAATTGGCATTCTGGGGATATGGGGAGAGAAATAAGGAAGATATTGTGCACTTAATAAGGACAAACATGGAAGCAGATCTGACTAAAGCAGATATTGTACAACTTTGGAAGGATAGGGACTTAGATGATACTGAATGTGTTTTTTTCTGCTCTGCAGTCAGAATTGCCAATTAAATTTGGCTAAGTAGTAGGCTATTACAGAACATAGGATGCTATCTTGATTTTTTGAATACAGACCAATTAAATATCAAAACAAATATTCAGCAAATGAGACTCAGTATTTTGGGGCTAAGTGCAATACTGAATGAGAATGGTTGGAAACTGCAGAATGCTTTTTAAACCTTTGTATTCATGCCCTGAAAATCCCAGCAGACGTAATTAAAATAAAAGGGATCCACAGATGGAAATCTGATAATAAGTCTGGGCAGGTTGATGTTATTTTGAGAGGAGACACCATTGTGAAGGAGATTCTTGCAAAAGTGTCATTGTTGGATCTGGTTGGGGTCCATATTGTGGATAGTGAATAATGGGTTCTTCAATTAGGTAGAAATCTGTAAAACCCACATTTAAAGATGAAATGATGATTCCTAAGATGTTATCCCTTTTGGCCTTAATTGGGCCAAAATGAAAACCCATTAAAATTAAACAAACAGTGATTGATCTATTAGAACAGTTATTACATATACACATAGAAGATTTTGATGCCATTCAGGTGTTTTATATCAGTAGTAATTTAGACTCTGATCAAGTTAAAGTAGTGATAAAATATGAAAGTCTCTATAAAAGATTATAGAAAACTTAAACATCTTGGATGCCATGGATCTCTATTTAGTGGACCTTGATTTCTGAGGTCAAAGAAAGACCTTATGAAACCATAGATAGCACCCAATGATCCCAATCCTTAGGCTTCTGCTGAGAATCTCCAAATTGCTTTACTGTTTCTATTTCAGATAAATATGATGCTTTGTACCCATTGAATGAATGACTGAAGATGGATTTGTCTGGTAGAGAATGCAATGTTCAAAAGGCTCTAATGGGCAAACTAAAGAAAACAAATTTTATGTCCTGGAATATTGCTGGTTTGAGGGGAAGATTAATGATCCTGAGTGAGTCCATTTTTTAACAGTAAGGATGCTATCTTTTACAAGAGACTTGGATTGGTATTCCAATTGACATAAATGGCTATATCTTTATACACTCCCAGCAGTGAAAGTAGCAATTTATGGTAGGCATAAAGCAGGGTTGGCGATTATATCAAAGTGAAGAAAGAAATAGTAATAAAAGACACAGTAAAAATTGAACACAACTATATCATACAAAATATAATCTGGAACATAGTTCCTATTATTTTAATCAACATTTATATTCCTCTGAGAACAAAGAAATAAAATAATATTTCTCTATGGGCTAGTCTGCAGAAAGATTTAGATGTAATTTTTAATAAATGTCCAAGTTACAATCTTTTGATTGCTGGGGACTTTAATGCCAGAGTGGCACAATTTGATTTAAGGGAACTTTTGTTGGATGTGTCGATATAGATATAATGGGACCAAAGAAGAGGCAAGATTTACTCATCAATGAGCAGGGAAAAAATGATTGAATTAATTGAGAGAACGAGCTATGGATTTTGAATGGCAGATTAAATGGTGAATTTGAGGGAAAATGACCTACTTTTCATCTAATGGTCAGAGTACAATAGATTATGTCCTTTGTAACATGGAAATGATAAAATGTACCACAGACCTTGATATCCAGATGAGATCAGAAAGTGACCATGCTGCAGTCTGTGTAAAATACAGCTTGAAGGAAAATATCAACCCTGAAGTTAATCCAGGGCCCCTAGTTGGCTTAAGCTGTCTAGGAAAACAGATTGAAAAGAGGTAAAATTAAGGGAGGGAAGTTCATAAAATTATATAGGATTTTAGTAACAAGATGGTGCAACTTGAGTCTGGTCTTGAATTTCCTGAACAATTGGAAGATCTTCTGTTTCAATTAAACTTTGATATCAATAAAATTATACATGGAATAATCACAATAAATAATCAATACCCCATAATTGGTTTGATGAGGAATGCAAGAGAAAAAAACTAAACAAACTCATAAACGGACTAAATCATTCCAACTAAAACTAACTTTCAGAATTTAAATAAAGTTAGAAACAATATAATAAATGGTTAATTAGCAAGAAAAGCCATTATCAACAAAAACTTTGGCAGGAAATGTTAATGTAATTCAAAATAAAGACAGACATTCTTTTTGGAATCTAGTGGCTAAATGTGAACAAGAATATAAGCCATCAATGTCTATATATATTCCACAAGAACTTTGGATAAAGCATTTCAAAACAATATTCACAAAATGGAATTAGATGGTGCTGATGAGTCTTTAATAAATAATTTAAGGTTAACTGTGAGAAAAAAATCATATTTTCTGAAGCAGCAGGAGAAGATGAATTCCATCAGAAATCTACACAAAACACTTGGATTTTTGACACCCTTGTTAACCCATTTTTTAATTTATGTATTAAATATAAGTATATTCCGATTACATAGGTAAAAAAATTATAATTCCATTGCATAAAAAGGGTCAGTTTATGACCCAACTAATTATCACTCAATTAGTTTGCTGAACATAGTTTCTAAAATATTTGCAAGGCTTCTAGTAGACAGATTGGGTGGGGACAAATACCATCTTCTCCCACACAACCTAGGTTAAGACAAGGGTATTCCACTATAGACGATGTATTCATTTGCACATCTATTAGAGAAATATGTTCACTGGAGGAAAATGAAATTATATGTTTTGTTCATAGACTTTTCATCCACCTTTGATTCTATAAACAGGCAAAAATTATGGACAGCACTATCAGAATTAAAGATTGATAGGTCGTTGTTGACCATGATCTGTCTCCTTCACTGTGGAACCAGATCTTTTATAAGATTTGACAACAAAGGAGTACAACAGAATATTTTAAGACTCACAGAGGTTTAAAGCAGGGATGCTTATTGGATCCTTTGTTGTTCAATATCTATATTAATGATCTCCTATATTTTGATAAGAGACCAAATTGATTCCCCAAAATTAATAATGAACCCTTCATTCATTAGCTTATGCTGATGATATTGCTTTGTTTGCCCTATCAAAAATAGGACTGCAAAAAGAAATTGATATTTTTGAAGGAAGTGTGAGTATCTGAATCATCTATAAACTTAAATAAAACCACAATAATGATATTCAGCACCCTAAGAAACTATCAGCCACAGATTAATTTCTTTCTTGGGGAAAGTAAGATTGAAAAGGTAGATAATTATTCTTATTTAGGGTAAAGTTTACAAACTCAGCAAACTGGGCCTCTCACCAAAGGGATTAAAATTTGAAGGCAAAAATCATTGCAAGAGCATTATTGAAATTGAATTTAAAGTATGGGGCAACTCTGTTATTCCTGCTCTGAAGGCTGGAGAAGCTAAAATAAACCCTGTCATAACATATGGTGCTGAAGTTTGGGGACACCAAATAATAAAAGTATCTGAAATGGCCTCTTTATTATTATAAAGCTTTGCTGGGTGTTCCTAGCTCTACTGCAAATGCAATGGTTAGAGCTGAGCTGGGAAGGATCCCAATTGAATCAATAATTGAGTTGGGCCTACTATCTTATTGGCTGAGGATAATTAATAAATTCAAGAAATTCCCAATGTATGTTTAAAAGAAAAATTGAATGGTCAAGTGAGGGCCATAAATCAAAATGGTTATTAACCCTGGATAAGTATTTCAGGAAAGTTAATATGATACGTCTTTTGAAAGATTATAATAGAAATATTGATATCTCATTGCAATTAGGACCTCAATGAGGGAAAAATTATTTGAAAGCACCAGCAAATTAGACATTGTGTAAAATAAGAGACCAAAAGTGCTTGGAATGGTTTAGATTTAATAAAATAAGTCACTGCCTAGAGCACTACTTAACACTACCGATTGCACCAAGTGGAAGAAAATAATCACTTGGACTAGGTTGTAATTAATAACATCTAAATATATATATATATATATATATATATATATATATATATATATATATATATAACAACATTGATGTATTAATTGATGATTCAAGTAAACGAAGTGACAGTGTAGATGCCATAAAGGACATCATAAATCACTTACACATATTATTATTACATGCCCGCTTTATGTAAAGCTTAGAATAATTTTCTATTGACTTTTCTGAAAACATATGCAAACTTCAGCTATGACAGGTATTTATACTCCATCATCCTAGAAACCAGGCAGAGGCCTCATGATAGCCAAATTGATCTCCCCAGTTGTTAAAATTAAGAAAAATATTATAGAGCTAAGAAAAATAAGTTAATTTAGCCTTCTAATTTACTTCCTACTAGTTGATGAGCACAGACTGCTTTCTGCTTCATTTACCTTCTTGCTGACCACCTGTATTGAATATATATATATATATATATATATATATATAATTATGGAATTGAATTCTTAGTGGTAGATTAAGTTCAGGATTTGTACATTGAATTAGAATGGACATTTTTCACGTTAATGAAATGAAACAAAAAGTAAAAATACTGTGCTATAATACTCCACTTTTAAAATGGTTTATATTTTTGCAGTGTATACATTATGTTTGATGTATATGTATGTATATGCATGTTTTACATATTTTGTAATAAGGTTGTTTTTAAATTGTCGTGACTTTGTCTGTGAAAAACAACAAAGTTGATCAATAAAGCCTGACACTGAAAAAAATACTGATATTACAGTTGGAAGTAGCATACATGATTATGTGGAAGGGACAATGGGGTGAAAAGGGAGGGATAGCTTGAAAGAATTGGAAGTGACTTAAAAATTTGGGGATAAGGGAGGAAAAGGTTTGGGGAGGAGCTAACATCTTTTGGCTTTAAATTGAAACCCTGGGCGAGGGTGGGACTCCGGTGAAAAGCAAGAGGCAGTATGCCCCTGGAGCAGAACATAGGGACCAGCAGTTACATCTTCTGGAGACCTATCAGCTGACAGTAAAATAAAAGATTTGGTCTGGGGAATTTGGGAACATGTTCTTGCTGATAGACAAGGAGACTGGTGGGGGGAGGAGGACGAGGACAGGATTGGCAAGACTGAGGTGTATGCCATCTTGATTTTACTGGAAGGCAGCTGAGAGAAAGTTATAAGTGTAAGATCTTGAAATACAGCTAATCAACTTCAATTTTTCAGTGCAATTTTATTGGTAACAAATCCTGTGTTGTCCATCCCTTACTAAAATACTCACTGATCATTATGAATGCACACAAGTTGCAAGGGCCAAGGATGGAAACAGTATGATGAGAAATTCAGGCAGCCAATGGCCTCACACAGTGATGTAAAATGGGAGATCATGGATCAGGATACCTGACAGGAAATGGTTAGTGGGGACAGATGGTAGGGGAGGAGGATGGGCAGCAAGTGGAAGAGAAATTTTGCTGGGCATTTAACAAGGAGATGTGCAGCAGGATGCATTGGTGCTACAAATATGAGTGCTCAAAATATGCAGGCCCTTACCCAGTGCTGTACTGTGGTGGGAGGGCAGGAAAGGCATAATTACTGGTCCTTTTGAGGAGAGGGAGGAAGAGGTGTCATGCACAAGCATCAAGCAGGCACAATATTTTCTTATCATCCATCACCACCATTAAGATGAATATAATATCACAATTCCTGGATGTGAATACTGTAGATACACAGACGCTGACAGAAGAAAAAGGCTCTTGGCCCATCCAGTCTGACTACCCTGTCTAACCATTCTGCCTTGTCCTAGTGGCAATCCTCCTCTTCTTTACTGTCCTCCCTTTTTCTAACTAAACCCAACCACCTGCTTCATCTCTGTTTGAAGATGCCAGTTGATTTGGTCTGTACCACATCTTCTGGTAGCTTATTCCACTTATCCTCCACCATTTCTATGAAAAGTCCTTTCTATGAAGAAATGCTTCTGCATGCCCTTTTGAATCTCACCCCTGCCAGCTATAGTGAATCCCCTTTCATACCTGTATTTTAATGCAAGAGAATGGTTCCTTGGCATCTACTCTAGTTATCCAATGGAGGTACTTGTATTTCTCAATTGTGTCATCCATTTTCCTCCTTTTCACCAGGGTGTACATTTGTTAAGTCCAATAACTTCTCATATGTCAAATCCCCAAGGTTGTGCACCATTTTAGATGCCCTGCACTGCACTTTTTAATTTGCTTTTGTGACAGCAGTTACAATCATGAGTATTACTGTGGAGTACAGGCAGAGTAACATTTCAGACACTTTGATGGAAGCCCATTGCAACAGACAATATTCAATATATACCAATGCAGTCTGACATTTCAATTAATATACAGTGAGCTTGAGTTTCACAATATTGCACTTCTAGTCTGTCTGCCAGGAGGGTAACAAGAAGGCTGGGGCCCAAGGCCAGGAGAGGGAGCCCTGCGTAGTGCTATCTTGAAGATAGATAAGATGGCAGCCATGATGGGATGCTGTCTGCAGGCTGTCTGAAAGGAGAGCTTGGAGAATAGAATTTTAGTCTCTGGCAATTTTAGCCCAGGAGAGTTTAAATCCATTAAACCCAGAAGAGTTTAAATTTGCTGCATCTGACTTGGAGGTCCAAGTCTGGGTAGTTAGAGGAGAGGCTTAAGGTGTTTTGGTGATTAGATAGGGATGGGTTAAGTGAGTAAGATACAGGAGCTAGTTTTTGTTTTTAGTTAATCTTCACATTGTGCCACAGATTGGTGCTTTGACTGGAGAATTACCTGGAGGAGGATTCTGAAGGACTTAAGTGAAGCTGTGGATGGCAAAACTGGCTGCCTGTTTTATGGAGTGTGGTCCTTAGCTGGAGTAGTGAGTGGGATTTTGGACTTGCTGACAGCCCCTACAGAGGCCTGTTGGATCCAGAGTGTGGAGGAGGGAAACTGACCTCCCTGGTTTGCTTCTTACTGTGAGTGGCCTTAGAGAGTCATGCTGTGAGGAGTGTCTGTGTCAATCCACTGCTGTGTGGTTTTCTCCAAACTGAGTGGGGTGTTCGTAGCTTCATTCTTTGGCCCACTGGTGGTCACTTGGTCTCTGGTCTTGCTTTTGTGCTCCAGCTCATGTCCCTGGAGCTGGGCTGTTACATTGCCAACTACAGGACATTCATCTGCGGACATTTGGGATGCCTGTGAGTGAGGTGTTCATTGTTTCACCCAGTTGCTGGTTTGGTGAGTCTTTCTTACCCTTCTTTCACTTCAGTAAGATCTAATTGTTGACTTCTGTGACACCTGTTAGAGAGGTGTCTTGTTGTTTTGCTCCATGGTCAATTTGTTGAGTCCTCTTAGTCCTTCTGTGACTCCTGTTGGCCTGTCCAGCACTAGTGAGAGGAGCTGCCTGGTTCTGTCCTTTGGAGATCTGTCCCATCAAGTGGAAACTTTATTTCTCTCATTTAAGTACTGAGACCTAGCTCTGAGTTTTGGGGCAGTGAGAGCACTTTGTGACTCTAGAAGAGCAAGAAAGACTGACTATTGGACATAATTCCTGACTGTTATTTGGTTAAGTATTCATTTACTCTGTGGCACTGTTGAATTTTTCTCTCGGAAACAGAAACTATGTTTGTTGGGGTATTTGGGTTTTGATTAGGGTTTTGTTGTTATGGGTTAAAATAAACTTTTAATTAATTAATTTATTTGTTGGGTTGGGAGGTCCTTGGAGATTGTGGTGTGTGTGTGAGTGTGTGTGAGATTGGTTGATTAAATAAGTTTAATCTAGTAGTATTTTAGTACATTCTTTTAGATAGTGGTAGTTCTCATTTAGGATGGGGTTCTCCTCAGGCCCAAATACTGGCTTACTCTCCTCTCCTCTCTTCATAAGATCTCTGCTCTATTCCACTCCACCACTTAATGTTGCGGTATGGTGGAGATGTAAGGAGCTGGATATTCTGAGAAGGATGCTAGAGGTAGGGAAAGGAAGAAGGATGTTGCCTGGGGAGCTGATTCAGGGTAGTGGGAAAAGGAGATGCCCTGGGTTAAAGAGACAGTTGGAATGAGGTCCCTTGTGCCTCATCTCTATATCCAGGGTATCCTACAGACCAAGAGGACAGGTAGCTAATGAACCTGCCCCTACCTTTCATCCTCTTCGGTGAGTGCTCCAGTGCCAGGTCAATGGCTAACAAGACTGCTATAATGGCTGACCTTGTTGGGTCCATCGACCTGGCTTACATTATGGAGACCTGGCTGGGAAATACCTCGGCCCTGTGCTTGACATGTTCCAGCCAGGTACTCCATTGTACACTGCCGAGGAAGAACCACAGGGAGTGGGGAGGTTGCGATCTGTTTTAGATAGGAGCTGGGCCTGATGGTGCACCCAGTTGGGGACACCAGTTCTTTGCGCAAGTGGCTGTGCGGGGGTCCCAGCATGGAGTTTAGAGAGCTCCTGGTCTACCATCCACCTGGGTGGGACCGGGCTTCTTGCAGGAGGTGATGTCCTTTGTCGCCAAGATGGTGTTGGAGTCGACAGATGGATTATTATCGGTGACTTCAACATCTGGGTGGACAACGTGATGTTATCTAGGGATTATGGAGGTCTGGGCCTGATTCTGCTCTCCACATCCAGGACCCAACACTCTGGCCATGTGCTTGATCTGGCATTCTCTCAGGGGTTTGAAACAGACACATTCTAGATTGATTGGATCACTTAGTCCAATCATTACACCATTGTTCAGCTTTAACATCCCTCCCCGAATGTCACTACCCCAGTGGAAATTATTCAGTTCTGCCTTTGAGAGGTGTTCAGCCAGAAGGACTGATGGTGGATCTGGACATTTTATCTGTGCTGGAGGCTTGCAATAGCGGTCCAGGAGAGTCAGTGATGGATTATAACACTTTGTTGTTGGCACCTTGGACTGTCTGGCACTGATCCGTCTACACCCCTTGTCTCGCACCTTGACTCCTCTTGGTTTGATGGGGAGCTAAATTAAGTTGAAGACAAGGGGCAGAGGTTGAAAGGCAGTGGAGGAAGACCGGGTCTTGGGAGGACAAGTTGGTTCTGATGACTCATTATGATGAGTATCAGAATGCAATCATCCAGAAAAAGGCAGCTTTATGTCTAGGATGATTGCTGCCAGAAGGATTGACCAGCTCAGCTCTTTCAGGTTGTAGACAGGATATTACATCCAGCCTGTCTGGAACCCTTTAGAGCCTTTTCAAACCACAAATGTGAGGGGCTTGCTCGATTCTTCTCGAACAAATTGTCCTCTGCGAGATCCTGGATTCCACCATGTGGAATTCAGTCC
This sequence comes from Neoceratodus forsteri, assembly GCA_016271365.2. Classification (NCBI taxonomy): domain Eukaryota; kingdom Metazoa; phylum Chordata; order Ceratodontiformes; family Ceratodontidae; genus Neoceratodus; species Neoceratodus forsteri. Next base: position 94,499,140 of record CM057457.1, on the reverse strand, counting down.
TCCAGCAGTGGTGTCTCTGTGTGGGTGATGGCACTCAGCCATCCTGGGAGGAGTTCCAGCTGGTGACATCGCAGGAGTCTGTTGGATAGTCCTCTGGATGAAACCAGTGTTCTGTGACCCAGACAGGTCCGACCGACTACTAGATGGCTGTGTTGAAGCCCTGGGCCCGGTCTTTGCCGGGATAGTTGGTAGTTCCTTGTCAGCGGGTTTTCTGGAGTCTTTAAAACAAGCTCTGGTTAAGTCCCTGCTGAAGAAACCATCGTTAGACCAGACGTCCTGGTAAATTACAGCCTATCTTGAACCTTCCTGTTTTGGGAAGGTTCTTGAGAAGGTGGTAGAAGAACAGCTAGAGGGCCATTTTGTAGACTTCAAATTTACGAACCTTCCAGTCTGAGTTTAGTGCCTTGCATAGCACAGAGACAACCTTAGTCAGGGTGTCGAATGACCTGCACGAGGCGAGGGATTGGGGAGAGCATAAAATTCTTGTCCTTCTCAATCTCTGCTCAGCATTTGACACTGTGGACCATGAGGTGTTGTTGTACAGGCTGAGGGATTATGTAGGACTCACTGGCAATGTCATCAGCTGGTTTGAGTCCTTTCTCCAGAGCAGGTTTTAGAGGGTACTGTTGGGAAATTGTTCCTCAAACCTGAGAGACCTGCCCTGTGGAGTTTCCCAAGGCTCTGTCCTCTTCCCCATATTGTTCACAGTGTATATGCTGCCCTGGGTGAGGTCATAAGACAGTATGAGCCAAGTTTTCATGGTTACACTGATAATACTCAGCTCTGCCTATCTTTCACACCTGGTAGACCGGATGCTGTTGACGTGTTGAATAGATGCTTGGCGAGATCCAGGCTTGGATGGCATCGAACTTGCTGGGACTAAACCCTGGGAAGACTGTGGTACTCGTGGTAGAGCCGGATCGGAAGGCTGGACTTGGAGCCTCCAGGTGCAACAGAGCTGGAGGTTTCATCAAGGGTGAAAAATCTTGGCATTGTGTTTGACAGTGAGCTGACATTTGATGCACAGGTGTTGGCTGTTGTCCAGACTGGATTTTATCATCTCTGGAACATCGCCTGGAACAAGTCCCTTGTCCCACCCAAAGACCAGGCCACTCTGGTCCATGCTTTCATAACCTCAAGATTCTACTACTGTAATGCCTCTACCTCAGGGTTGGAGGTGGCGCCTGTGGTACCTGCAGCTTTTGCAGAAAGCAGTGGCACAAGTGTTGACTGGTCACCCCAGATTCAGTGATATCACCCCAGTACTATGAGAACTGCTTTGGCTTCTGGTGCACTGGCATGTCACCTTCAAGGTAGGTCTTTTGACCTACAAGGCCCTACTTGGATTTGGTCTGGGCTACCTGAAGGATCTCCTGCATCCCTATGTCCTGTCTCACCCCTCAGATCAGCTATCGGTGCTCTCCTGTAGCTCCCCAGAGCAAGGCTAAAGAGATCTGGGGACTGGGCATTTGAGGTGGCTGCCCCAACGTTATGGAATCCGCTGCTTGGGCACCTCCAGGAGGCACTGTCTACTGCAGTTTTTAAGCGACAGCCGAAAACATTTCTGTTTGCACAGGTAGTACCCAGACACTCCATCTGTCTTATAGCCTCGGGAGTAAATTTAGTAATTGGGCTGTCATCTTCTCCATTTTGTAGAGGTCCTAGATAGTGTCCTTCCATGAAGAAAAAGGTAGTGGGGGGTCGAGGTCGGCTTTCTCAGCCCTAATCTAGATTTTTTGATTTTAGCTCAGTCAAATGTGCGCAGACAGATCTTCTCTGTATCATGTAATTAGGAGGATAAAGTTGGAGATGTGCCATTTTAGGGTTAGGGTTTGTACCATCAGGAATGGGGTCTTGATTTCTTGGGACATTTCTGTCCAGAACAGGGTTATCACTGTGCAGGACTACAATATGTGGGTATGAGTGGTGATCTCTGTTAGGCATTTAGCACCAGCAATGTGTCACCTGGATGCTACGGAATTTAGCCATGCTGTGATAGGTCCTAAAACATCATGCAGCAATTTTTCACCCAAAATCTCTCCATTGGTGGGAGGAGGTGAACTTATGCTGTTGCTGCCAAAATTTTGATCATTGTTCAGCAGTCAGAGAGATCGTGAGTTCTGCCTTCCAGATTTGTATGGTGGGGGCCATTGTTGACTAGTAAAGCCTGGTAACTACCTGAAAAGAAATGGGGGCCACATGCCAAGCAAAACTGATTTTGTGAAGTAGATAAAGCTCCATCTCTTTCAATCGGAGGCCAGGAGCTGACTGAAATTGACAACAGATCTGAAAGTAACACTATCTATCTTGTAATCTCAATCAGTGTTCTTGTTTAAGTTGCTCAAATGTTTTTAATGTTCCTGCTGAGTAATAATCAAAGGTGTGTGTTAGGCTCTGTCTCGTCAATTACAGAAGACTCGGTCTATTCACAGAAACAAAGAATTTGATGCAGATAAGGACCGCTAGGCCCATCAGTCTGCCTTTTTTCCCTACTCAGAAATGCCAGAGATCCTTCTTTATCTCATTTTACCTTCTCTTTGAATCGCTAGGGTCCCCTATGTCTATCCCATGCAGTTTTGAATTCCCTCACCGATTTTGCTCCCACCACATTTGATAAGAGGCTGTTTGCATGCCTCCACCAGCCTTTCCATGATGAAGTAGTTTCTCATGCTGCCCCTTAGTCTGCCCCCCTCCAGTCTCATGTCATGCCCTCTTTTTCTAGAGCATTTATTTTTCTGAAAGATGCTGCCCTCCACTACCTTATTTATTCCCTTGAGGTACTTGAAGGTCTCTATCATGTCTCCCTCTCCCTCCTCTCCTCAAGGGTATATATATTGAGCTCCTTTATTCTCTCTTTGAGCCTGTGTTTCTCTCCTCGTATGAACTTTTTGCAGGCCCTGCACCATTTTGTTGCCCTTCTTTGTACTGCCTTTACACTGTTTATGTCCTTTCAGAGATTCGGCCTCCAGAACTGGACAGAGTATTCCAAATGAGGTCTCACAATGATTTGTACAGTGGCATCACCACTTCTCTACTTCTGCTGGTGACACCTCTCCCTATGCACCTCAACACTTCCATTGTTTCTCTCTGCCACCTTGGCACATTGTTTAGTCACCTTTAGGTCATTAGATATGATCATCCCCAGATCTCTTTCCTGTTTGGTGGCTGTTAACTCCCCATCGATCATGTAATCCTCCTCTGGGTTCCTGTGCCCCAAGTACATGATTTTGAACTTCTTCACACTGAATCTTAGCTGCCACACTTTGAACCATTCCTCCAGTTTATCTAGGTGCTTCATTTTTCCACCTCTCTCTGAGTGTCTACCCTATTGCAGATCTTAGTGTAATCTGCCAAAGAGGCATACCTTTCCTCCAGTACCTCTGCAATGTCACTAATGAAGACATTAAGCAGTACTGGTGCAGAACTGATCCCTGTGGCGTGCTGCTGGTAATGCTCCCTTCCTTGGCTTTAGCTCTGTTTACCACCACCCTTTTTGTTTCTAGCCCTCAACCAATTGCCAACTCAGTTCACCTCCTTGTGACCCAATCACAGTCTGTCCATCTTGTTTACAAGCCTCCTATGATGAACCGTGTTCAACACCTTGATGAGGTTAAGGTACAGTAGGCCACATCCACCACTCCTCCTGATCCACTTCCTGGTCACCCAGTCAAAGAAATCCATCAGATTTGTCTGACATGACTTTCTTGATGTGAATCCATGCTGCCTCGGATCTTGTGCTCCAGTAGATTCAAGGTGCTCCACTATCTTTCTTTTAGCAGAAATTCCATAAGTTTCCCCACCACGAGGTCAGGCTGACAGGTCTATAGTTTCCAGCCTCCTCCTCCCTGCTCCCACTTTTGTGGAGAGGAATTATATCAGCCCTTCTCCAGTCCTCTGGAACAACTCTCATATCCAGTGACCTGCTGAACAGGGCTGCCAGTGGTGCTGACAGTGTCTCCCTTGACTCCATAATATTCCAGAGTGCATTCCATCTGGTCCCATTACCTTGTCCACCTTCAATTTTGTGAGTTCCTTTAGGACCCTTTCCTCAGTAAACGGACTGGTGTCCACCTCCTTCCAATCCTGTTTCTTAGCTGTGGTCCCTCCCTTCCCCTTCCTCCATGAATACTAAACAGAAATTGATGCTTTTCCTTGTCTCCTTCCATGCCCTCTCCTTCCCTCCCTTTAGCCTTACTTTCTCCCTCAGTCTTTCTTCTTTCGCTAACATACCTATAAAAGTATTGTCCTCTTTTTAACTTCTTTTGCTATTTTTCCTCTGTCTTCACCTTGTGCTCTACCCACTTTACAGCCTCCCTTTGCTTTTCTAGATACACTGCCATGTCCTCCACCTTCTGTGTTTCTTTGTATTTCTTGAAGGGGCCAATGTAGTCCCTCTCCATAAAAGTGGGAGTAGGGAGGAGGCTGGTAACTATAGACCCATCCTACAAGGCAGCATCGTGATTCATGGAAATGACTGGTGCTCACTATATAATGCTAGGAGCCTTGGGAGGAAAACTGCAGAGTTACAGGTGCTCATGGCAGAGGAGAGGTGGACACTGCAGCCATCACAGAAACATGGGCCACCCAATACAATGACTGGGATCTGTCTGTACCAGGGTACAGGTTATTTCGTAGGGACAGGGTGATTGGGAAAGGAGGGTGTGGCACTATATGTGAAGGAAGGACTGAAGTGTGTAAGGGAGGAAGGTAGTATGGAGTCAATTTGGATGCAAATCCAGGATTCCAAGAATAGGATTCTTAGAATGGGAGTGGTGTACAGGCTGCCATCTCAGATGAAGGGGTTAGACAGGGAACTAACAGGACAGATCAGGAGGACCTGTGAGAAGGGGAAGTGTGGTGATTGTGGGGGACTTCAACATGCCAAGAGTGGACTGGAGTACCCCAACAACCAGGAACAGAAGGAGCAGGTACTGCTGGATGCCTTCAGGACAACTTCCTGTGGCAAATGGTCAGTGAACCAACCAGGCTAGGGAATACCCTTGACCTTGTGCTGGCAAATGGGGACTTTGTGGGAGAACTTACAGTGGAGGAACCGCTGTCAGGAGTGACCACCACTCAGTATGGCTCATTGGATGGGGGCAAGAGGAAGGTGTGGAATCTGGGCAGAGAGTGCTGGACTTCAGGAGGACCAACTTTGAGAGGTGGGGGAAGTGGTAAAGGGTATCTGGCCAGAATTCAGTTTAGCATGGACACTAACCAGAGGTGGGAGCTCATAAAACTGGGGATAGTGGAGGCAACCAAACCTGCTGCAAGGCCCAGAGCAATAAGGCTAGGGCTAGAAACCGAGCTGGTTGAGCAAGAGGTCATGGAAAAAGTAAGGAGGAAAAGAGCTGCCTTTAGGAAGTACAAGAAAACAGGGAGAGAGGGACAGGAGGAGTACTTGATGGAATTGAAGGAGGTGACAAGGGCAGTAGGGAAGCCAAGTCATCTACGGAACTCAGGCTGGCACAAGGCATTAGAAGGGGAGAAGGACTTCTTTAGGTACATTGTGGAGAAAAGGAGCTGTGAGGACCACATAGTAAGGATTAGGAAGGAGGGGTTGGGTGGAAGCAGGGTGCGATAAGGCAGAAGCACTAGATGAGTACTTCTGCTCAGTATTTACTAAAGAGAAGAGAGGGTGACACCCAAAGAGGAAATATGGCAGAAACAGGGGAGGGGTGACAGATGAGGAAATCATGAAGGGCAGAATTTGGGAGGGTTTGAAGGCACTGAGGGTGGATAAGGCACCAGGCCCAGATGGCATCCACCCCAGGGTACAGAAGGAGCTGGCAGAGGTCCTTGCAGGACCTTTGGCAGACCTATTTAATGCCTCACTACATTCTGGGTGTGTACCTCAGGACTGGAGGATGGCTCATGTGGTGCCCCTCCACAAGAGTGGCCCTAAGGATGAACCAGAAAACTACAGACCAGTGAGCCTCACATCCATCGTGGGTAAACTAATGGAGACTATCCTGAAGGAAAGGCTGGTGACATTCCTAGAAGCCAAAGGACTACAGGACAGCAGACAGCATGACTTCACATGGGGCAGATCCTGCCAAACCAACCTGGTGGAGTTCTATGACTGGGTAACTAGGCAACTGGACAGGGTCATGCAGTGGATGTCCTGTATCTGGACTTCAGTATGGCATTCGACTCAGTGCTGCATGGAAGGCTGGGAAGTAAGTTAGTAGGCATGGGGCAGGTGCAAAGCTGGTGAGATGGGTGGAACTGGCTTCAGGGAGGCAACAGAGGGTGGTGGTGGGTGGGGAGCTCTCACACTCAGGGTAGTGATGAGCGGTGTTCCACAGGGCTCGGTGTTGGGACCAGTGTTGTTTGGGATATTCATTGCAGACATATCATTGGACATCAAGAGCAAGATCAGTCTGTTTGCTGATGATAACAAGGTAGGAGCAGTGGTGGATGACCTAAGGGGATGGCAGAGGTTGCAGGATGATCTGGCAAAGCTTGAAACCTGGTCAGACACCTGGCAACTGGGGTTTAATGCCAAAAAGTGCAAGGTGCTGCATTTTGGGATGAAGAACCCAAGGAGGAGTTACCAGCTGGGGAGTGCAGCTAGCCCAGACAGAGGAGGAGAAGGATCTGGGGTTCTCATTACAGGGTCAATGAAAAACTTCGGCACAATGTAGAAAGACAGCTGCAAAGGCCAACAAATGCTGGGTTGTATTGCAAGGGTATATCCTAGAGGAGGAGAGGTGATTCTGCCTCTGTATATAGGTCATTAGTTAGACCGCACCTGGAGTACTGCGTGCAGTACTGGCTGTATCTGAAGAGGGACATTAGTTACTGGAGGGATGCAGTGCAGGGTGACAAAGATGATCAAGAGGCTGGGGAGTTGAACATGTACTCACTGGAGGAGAGGAGGGACGGGGGACATGATTGAAACCTTTAAGTACATGAAAGTAATAAACAAGACAGGTACAGAGGGACTGTTCAAAGTAAGGGAGGAGAGAGACACCAGGGGCCATGATATGAGACGGAGGGAGGACGGTTCAGGAGGGAGATGAGGAGACAGTTTTTACAGAGAGGGTGGTGGCTGGGTGGAATGTGTTACCTGCAGAAGTGGTATCCAGTAGAACAGTGGACTGCTTCAAAGAGGATGGGACAGGACAAGGGGAGGGTCAATGAAGGGCAAGGGTAGAAGGAGGGGCAGCTGCAGGATAAGGGTGCTAGCTGTACATTCAAGCAGACTTGATAGATCTCTAGGGCCTTTATCTGGCCGGGCAGCTAGATAAAGGATGTACAGATAGTGGGCAGCCAGCCCAAACAAGCAAACAGACAGTAAGGATAGTGGCACACAAGCAAGAGGACTGAATCACAAATATGCTCAAATTTCAATTTAATGTAATACGCTTCAGCAAATTACAGGATACAAATGCAAAAGCATTCTGCTGCTTCAACTCCTACCCTAAGCGCCTTGTTGCTCATGAGTCTTGTGCCACCATCCTTATTGTCTGTTGACACTCAGCCTGACCTCAGTGGTGGGGAAAATTATGGAATCATTGCTAAAAGACATCATAGTAGAACACCTTGAATCCAGCCGGACACAAGATCCAAGGCAGCATGGCTTCACATCAGGAAGTCATGTCAAACAAATCTGGAAGATTTCTTTGACTGGGAGACCAGGGGAGGTTATCAGGGAGAGTGTTGGCTGTAGCTACCTTGACTTCAGCAAGCCATTCAACACTGTTCCACATAGTAGGATAAGGAACAATCTGGGTAGCCAGAGGTTGGGTTACACGGTGGTGAACTGGTTTAGAAATTGGTTGAGGACAGAGAATGCAGAGGGTGTTGGTAAATGGAGCCAAATCTGAGGTAGGGAAGGTGACCAGCGGGGTGCCAAAGGGATCATTTCTGGTGCCAGTACTGTGTAATATCTTCATCAGTGACATTTCAGAAGGGCTGGAGGGAAGGTTTGCCTCTCTGCAGATGACACCAAGATCTGCAATAGGGTAGACAATCTGGGAGGGGTGGAGAAAATGAAAAGTTACCTGGTTGAGCTGGAGCAATAGTCCAGAGTGTAGCAGCTGGGATTCAATGCCAGAAAGTGCAAAATCATGCACTTGGGGTACAAGGACCTAGGGAGGAGTATATGATGGGTGGATTGGTACTAGAGGTCACAAAATAGGAATTTGATCTGGGGTGATCATATCTGATGACCTAAAGGTGACCAAACAATATGTCAAGGCTGTGGGGAAAGCCTGTGAGATGCTGGGGTGCATAGGAAGAGGTATCACCAGAAGAAGAAGAAAGGAGATGGTGATGCCACTGTACAGATCATTGGTAAGACCTCATTTGGAATACTGTGTCTAGTTCTGGAGGCCACATCTCTGGAAGGACATAGACAAGGTAGAGCCAGTTCAGAGAAGAGCAACATAAATGGTGCAGGGCCTGCACCAAAGTTCATACGAGGAGAGATTGGAAGAACTCAATATGTATACCTTGGAGGAGAAGAGGGAGAGGGGAGACATTATTGAGACCTTCAAGTCCCTAAAGGAATAAATAAGGTACAAGAGGGCAGCCTCTTTAAGAAGAAAAGAAACTCTAAGACAAGAGGGCTTGACATGAAACTGGAAGGGAGTAGACTAAGGGCAATGTGAGAAAGTACTTCCTCAAGGAAAGGGTAGTGAATACATGTAACAGCCTCCCAGTGGAGGTGGTGGGGGCAGGGTTGGTCAGAGAATTCAAAACTGCATGTGATAGGCACAGGGGAACTCTAGCAGCTCAAAAGAGAAAGTGAAGAAGGAGATCAATCAGGATCTATGGTATTTTTAGTAGATAGGAAAAAGGTCAAATTGGATGGGCCTGGTGATCCTTATCTGATGACAAATTCTATGTTTCTATGTTTCTGTCTCCTGACCCTCTGTGAGTCTCATCGTTTGCTCCATTCCTCCAAAGAAGGCCTCCTAACAATTCCCAGGGCCCAACTAAAAACATCTGGTGGCCACACATATGCAGTCACTGCTGCAGCCCTGTGAATTCACTTCCAAAGTCCTTGAAGGAGGCTTGCTCACTGGAGGCCTTTAAGTGGGGCCTAAAAGCACATCTTTTCAAAGAAACTTTTGCAATTTGAGCAAATTGGTCAGTGATCTTAACTAAATTATTTTTCCATTTTGTCTTCGATTTGTTCTGGAATTGTGGATTCATTGCTATTTCTATTTGTATACTGCATATTGTAAAGCACCCAGAGTCTTAAGGCATTAATAAATACAGTCTTACTTTCTTATTTACTATTCTCCATGGTCATACATGTAACCTAGAAAAAATTGTATTATACAGTAACCATGAACAGTGTTCAGAAAGGATATGGAGCAAGTGGAATTGAGTTTTTCAACATGAGGTTGTCTCAGTGTCAACAAACAGACACTGGTAACATAATTATGGTTCTGCAGTAACTCTCAGGATGGCCCAGTTGTGGGTGTCCACAGGTCCCTGGAGGGGAACATCCTCTGAGTAAGGAGAAACGAACTCTGGCCATGGAGCACCCACTGTTGATGAGGGCTTCAGGCCAATGTGCCTAAGTCACTGGGAATAATGAAAGGGGAATGCCCCCACTGGCCAATTGATCTTCCCTGTGAACACAGGGTCATTATCCTCTGAGTGCAGCCATCTCCTGTTTGGAGCCAGGATTTCCCAGGATCATCTATGGGAGGTTGAGGAGGGAGTGTACATTCAGATTTGTGGACAGTGTATGCTGTGGAGTCTGACTTGGCCAAGTCCAGCCTTCAAATGCATCTGGTGTCCCCGTTTTCCATGCTTATTATCTGCCTCAGAGCATGTCTCCCCAAGACCTTGCAGAATTATGGCTGCAGCCCAGTGGACCCCAGTGGTGGCTTATTTCAGGTAAGGTATGCAGAAGAGTACAATTACCTGATTTTGACCCCCGACCCATGGAAAGACCCTCCACTCACCCACCTTCAAGGAAGAGAGTTAGTTAATTGCAGTCCTCTCATTTCTCCATGGAGGATCCCTTCAGTTGGCCCAGTTGTTGTACAAAGTTTGTTATTGTCTCTTGGGCATGTTGTTGCCTCTGCTGATCTCAGGTTGGAGGTTGTGATGGTGCTGGCTGAACTGTTGTGATGCCATGGCTGGGTGCTTAGTAAGCAGTTTTATGCCTCATGCAGTCAGATCAGTCAAAGCTTAGTCTGCACTTTCATATATTTTTATCCCTTGGGGTATTAAACCAGAAGCCAGGCAAGATAAGGAGTGAAGAATTTCAATTTGTTCTGCCTTAAGGCTTGCAGAATGAGTATGCAATGCCTGCATTTTCTCCTAGTGTCAAGAGCGTAATCATTATTTATGAAAATACTGACTGTGACAAAATAAAGTCAGGGGATTGACAGGCTCTTTGAATCACCATCTTCACATAATATTTATTAAAGAGGACCACAATTGAATCTTGTCAGGCAACAAGAGATCATGGTTTGGGGAGTAGCACTTTATGCATTCTCCAACTCCTCCAACATTCTCCAATGTCCAAAGCACAGTTGGGAGCTAGAGCTAGTGCAGCATTCAGTCAGGTGTCAATGAAGACCTTCCTATTAGAGCCCTTGGATTTCCCAGGTGTATCATATAGTTTTATATTTTTCTCCTTGCATGGTTCCCTGTGTCCTCCTGGCAGTCCATAATGTCAGCCTGGGTTTGCATGAGGTGGAAACAGGTAGTCTCCAGCTGGGCCATGTTGCCTGGAGTGCCTTGCGGTTGGTTTCTCCATATTGGTGACCTAGATTTGTAACTTGGACAGGTCCAGTTGAACTGTGGGTAGCAAGTCTTTCAATTTAGCTCTAAATTCCTTGAGCTCTGCAAGAATCATATCCAGATTTTTCTTTTTCTTTTTTCTGACTCCAGCTCTGCCTGTGAGGCACCACCAATACAGTTGACTTTGCTGAGACAGACATATTGGCTCCATATCTGTCAGCATCTACTGCTAAAATTCCCAGTTTGTTGCCAGCTAGTTTCATCTGGAGGTCTACAGCTTCCCTCCAGCAGTTTTGTTGATTTATATTGTGAAAGTCTGGATTTTAAGAGGAATTTAAATAAATAATAATAATTAAACTTTATTTATTAAGCGCCTTTCAAGCTCCAAGGTGCTGTACAAAATAAATGTAAACAGAACCATATTTGAAATCAGAATAACAACAATCTTCAATATAACAGTAAAACCAGAGACAAATATAAAATCAAAATGACAGTACTCTCAAGTCAAAAAGCTTGAGTCCAAAGATGGGTCTTAGTTCTTGCTAAAGATCTCCACGGCATGCATTCCTGAAGCTGATGAGGCAGAGACTTCCAGAGGGTTGCGGCAGCAAACATAAAGCCAAGCCCTAGATGATTTTAAAAGAACCCTCGAACCTCCAGCAACCCCTCATCAGCCGAACGGAGTTGTGATACAGGAGTATAAAGGAATCAGAAGTTCTTTCAAGTAGTCAGGGCCAAGTCCATGCAGGGCTTTGAAGGTCAGAAGACCTACTTTAAAGGTGATCTGCCACTGTATAGGTAGCCAGTGCAGATTGTGCAAGACAGGGTAATATGCATCCTTCTCAGTACCCCTGTCAACAACCTAGCAGTAGTGTTCTGCACTAGCTGCAAGTGGTGAATATCAACCCCAGAAAGCTCCAGGTAAAGGGAGTTGCAGTAGTCAAGGCGAGAGATCACAAAAGCATGGACCAACACAAGTTCAGTGAGGCAGTTGTTAAATACCGAGAGTCTCTATCCTGGTAGAGGCACAAAGACAGGTGGAACTGGGTATCATCAGCATAGCAGTGAAACCTCAGCCCATACCATCTTACAATGTCTCCAAGGGGACATATACACTGCAAACAACATGGGGAGAGCGTTGAGCCCTGGGGAACCCCACACTGCAGAGAGAAAGGGTCAGAGGAAAAGATCCCGACACAACTCTCTGTGTTCTCCCAGATAAAAAAAGAAGTAAACCATCTGAGCACTGCACCAGTCAGTACACAGATGGTCCTCAGGCGCTCAAGCAAAACTCCATGGTCTACAGTGTCAAAAGCTGAAGAAAGATCAAGGAGAACTAAGATAGAACAATTTCTCCGATCTCTCGCCATCAGGAGATCATTGAGCACCACGCATTCAGAGCAGTCTCGGTACTATGCCTCTTAAGAAAACCAGACTGGAGCGGTTTGTAGATATTATGGATGGTCAGATGGTCCTCCAGCTGGATGGCCACTACTTTCTCAATTACCTTCCTATAAAGGACCAGCATTATGATCCAGCCAGGTCTCGGTGATGCAAGCCAGATCAGCTGTTTCAACAAAGTCAGCAATAATAGCAGACTTGGTTTTAACAGATCTGGCATTGCACAACACCACTGAATTGGACAGGAATCCAGAGCTGTCCCAGGTACTTGCCCATCTGAAAAGGTGGTGCCCTTGAGTATGGGGACTAGACATGGAACACTGCGTTCCAGGCTCCATTTCGCCCAGGGTGTCTTCTGGACCTAATAAGCCCTATATGAGAAGCCTGTTCATATGTCCTCCAATGTCCACAACCCTGCCAAATCCACCCCAACCCTCCTACGTACAATACCAAGTGCCTGACAGTGCTGGTAGATGGAAAATGGGAGAGGAGGGAAGGAAAAGGGTGGAGGGCACGGAGATCGGAGGGTGAATAACACACAACCGGGAGACCTGCCAGCACATATCACAGCAGAAAACAAAACTAAATACCAGACACCTAGTAAAACCTCAACTACCTCACACATAAACCACTCCAAAATAACAAAACCACACAATTACACCTTACTCAGAGCAAAAAACAAAATCCATAAACAGCTAAATAATACAACATTAATTAACTTCCCTCCCAGGACCCTTTCACAGCACTGAGGAACAAAGAAGAAAACAAACTGCACTTTAAAACTAGTTTTGACCTAAAGGTCCTCTCACTACCAGTAGGAAAAACATTCAAAGAAAACAAAATATAAATAGTCCATTTGAAATTTAAAGTACTCTCACTGCAGACGATGGTCAGTCTTGCACAGACTCTGAAAATAAAATGAAAGTGAGGCCCTCTCACCACCCACACTCTCCTTTATCAGATGGTACCAGGATCCAGTGAAAAGTCAAATGGCTTTACAATAAATCAAACCATATATAAGCTTGGTGCAGGTCCAAGGTTGGATGCAGTTTCAAATAAGGCCAAAGATATCCACTGGCCAGACAGCAGGAAGTTGGAGCTCCCCACACCCCTCCCAGTTGCCTAATCAGGCTCTGCTATGCTAACGGACCCACAGCGACAGCCAATCCAAGACTGGACTTATAGGCCGACTCCAGAGCAGCTTAGAAGCCTCCCAATGACCCCAACTCCTTAGGGAGAAATGGGAATAGCTCCTGCTCGGTCCCAGCTCCACAACTCAAGATCACCCAGGCATACACGAGGGAGGGAGCCTCCCACCAACAAAGACACTGCTGAGGGCCTGCTTCCTGAGTAATACTAACAGACACAGCAACAGTAACAGTAACAATCCCTAGAAAGTGGGACACTGATCAATAAATCAGGTCCCACACTCATGATACTTCCAACCATCAGCTGTCTTTCCCAGTCAAATTTCTTGGAGTCAGGCAGAACTCTCCTTGAGGAAAACTCAATTTTCCACCAAAATCACGCCATATTCAGCAATGTATCATCACTGCAAAATCCAACATCACAGCGACGACAAACAATTCACGGATCCACTTCCACTAACGGCTAGATGACTAAAGGACAACCCAGCCAATAAACAAGAAGCAAGTCGAGGAGGTAAAATCAGACACTGTGATCATGCTAAATAACTCTCTTCCCTGCACTGAGAGAGTAGAGCAGGAAACAGTAGCAGATAGTACTTGCAGAACAAAATCTCCTCGGTTTAGCAGATCCCCACCACGCATCTCATTGCACTCTGAAGGGAAATGCTGGAGCAGATGACAGGGCACATTAAGTACCGAATGGAAAACAGTCCTGGAGCTTAATGTAGCCCCCATAAAAGCCACTCTTCTGCACCAGCGAGAAGCACCGGCAGCGGCAGCAGCAAAAGCGTAATACAGTACACAGCTGTAAACACCAACTGATGGGGAAAACAACGAGACAAGCACAAATAAAATGAATAACCAAATAAGAACTAAATAAAAGTAAATAAAACAGTTAAAATAAAACAAAGCACTTCAAGGCACTGAAGGCTGGTCAGCGTGACCGCCATCTTGACATCATTTAGCAGCCAGGTGTAAGAGTCACAAATACTGGGGCAGTGTTTGTGGACCTCACCAAGGCCTTTGACTTGGTAGATCATGACCTTTACTATCATCTCTTTATGATCTTGGCATGTCGGGTGAGGTAGTAGAGTGGATTGGGAGTTACCTAAATTATCGCTCACAGGTAACAAAGATTGATGGATATTTTTCTAAACCTGCACATATTTCATTAGGTGTTCCACAAGGGTCGATTTGGGTCCTCTTTGTTTAGTTTATTTTTAAACACTCTTCCCTCTGTTTGCACTTGTTCCCAGATATTACTTTATGCAGATGATGCGGTGATCCTCACGAGCAGTCCAAATATTAGTATAGTTAAAAGATCTGTCAGCTGATTTTCAGGCAGCCCATAATTGGTTTATGAAATGCAGACTTGTTCTGAATGAAAAGAAAACTAAGTCTATGGTTTTCAAAGGTAAGAAAATGAAAAGGAACAGATACTGAGTTATTATTACATACGGTGCAGGGAAATATTATTGAACAAGTTCAACAATTCAAATATTTGGGACTTTTAATAGAGGAGGGTATGACATTTGAACACATATTTCTAGTCTGATTAAAGCTGTACATCAGAGACTGGGGCTTTATACAGAGTCTCTCCTTGTCTAGCACCATTTACTAGAAGAATACTTGCAATAATTTTCTTATTCCTACTATTGACTACATTCTTATGATTTATTATGTTGCAAGGAATGGACTAATAAAAAATGAAAAATTATTTTAAATCAAATCTCTAGATTTTCTACACAACTTTCAGCCAGGACACATCATTGTTTATTACTGAGGAGGCAGGCATTTTGCCATTAGATCTGTACTTTAAGCTTCAACTGAGTATGTTGCAAAGAAAATAACATTAAATGGGGTACCTGAGGTTACTGTTACTATTTTAAGAGCCATATTAGTTCTGCTTGTACAAGGTCCGTTGATTCTACGTATTTTGAAATACCTAGGATGAAGACCTCAAAAGGCCAAAAACTCTATTGTATGTTCTTCCTTGTTTTTTTAATTATTTGTTACCCATTTTAGACAGTCTGAAAGGATCATTAATGTGTTTCAGGAAAAGACTTAGAAACTATTTACTTCTTGAAAGTGAATGCAAATGCTGTGTCTGATATTGTGTCAGTGTCAGTGGCTCAGTAGGTAGCACACGCCTGAGGCTGGAGATCAGAGGGCTGTGGTTCAGTTCCCACATCTGGCACTTGGGTTAATATCCCAGTACCGACACTGTAGCGAGTATGAGGGTGCTGCACTTCTGAGTGCCTCTTTCAGATGAGATGTTAAGCCGAGGTCCCATCTGCCTGGATTGGTAGTTCAGGTGGATGTCAAAGATCCGTGGCACTTATCAAAAGTGAGGGTAATTTCCTGGTGTCCACTGGCCAAATTTCTCTCATTCACTAAAAATACCACCAACAACTTAATCTGGTTCAAGGTCAGTTGGCATTCATCTGTATTCCTCTCCCTGGGTGGGTGCCTGAAAATAGGCAGGATTTGTCTACTGCACTTACCGGTCAACAAAAACTAAATAAATAAAATATTTATGTAATGTAAATTATTTGAGAATTGTGAGCAACACTTTTTGTATTTTTGTATCATGTATATTTGTTTATTGTATATTTGTATGTTTATGGAACTGGTCGACCATGAAAACGGTCTTTGGCCCATGGACTTACCAGTATAAATAAATAAATAAAACAAACAACAAATTAGGCAACCATTCACTTGGTGACGATACCGAAAGTCTGCAATGCACTGTACTGTTTCCACCTTGTTTGCAGACTTTCCTCAGGTGTGAGCTTTAGTATTTTGCATAATATTCCAGGTACAGCTGCACCAGTGACCTGTACAAAGGAGGGTCACATCCTGCTCTTTACTGCTTATCATCCTCCATGCTATGCATCCTAGCATTCTGTTTACTTGGTCATGGCCCTATTGCAGTATGAATACATTTTTAAGGTTTCTGATATCATCACCCAATCCTCTTCTCCCAGACTGATATCCAGCACCCTCCCTCCTATGTCATATTACACCCTTGAGTTCCTTTTCCAAATCTGCATTACTTTACATGTTTTAACACTGAAGTTCAGCTGCCAACCTGCCAACATGCCAGTGGAGTGATAGTGCTACCACTTGAGGTGCAGACAACTTGGGTTCAGGAACAAGCCCAGAGCATTGGAGAGTTGGTCAGGGAAAGTGGATTGAGTGTCTGATGGATGTTTTCCTCCTCCGGGGTGGGACAGTTGTGTCGCCCAGCAATACTGCAGCCCTAGTGATGGATGTGGATTGATGTGCCTGGTCTGGAGACAGCTGCGATTAGTGGAGTGGCGGACAACAGCACATTTAGTGGGAGCACACCTGATGTGGTCCAGATGTCATTGCAAGTCTACTCTACCAGGAGAACTCTTAGGTGAAAACTCCCTAGCCATGTTCCATGAAGCATGGCTCCCAGTTCCACTCTCACCACCAGTAGGAGCCCTAGATTAGCATAACTCTGCTCGGTTCCTCTCAGCCTCCGGGAGGAGGGGCCCTGTGAAGATTACAGCAGTATCGCCATAAATACTGGGTGTGGGGGGGCTGGTGACCTAAAGCGGTTATTTAGGGTACATCCTTGTCCACTCAATGGAGTGTAAAATGGTATTCATGAAAAAAAAAAAGTTCAGCTGCCAGATTTTGGAACAGCTCCAACCTGCCCAGATACTTCCTATGTCCCTTCTCCTTCATCTTTGTCTGCCCTTTGCAGATTGTTGTATCACCTGCAAAAGAGGTACTGTAGTTCTTACCTTGATACCTTCATCTATGTCACAGATGAAAAGATTGAGGAGGATTGGTCCTAGTACAGACCAGAAGGTACCCTGTTGGTCACTTCTCTCACCTCTGACATCTCCTATTTACTGCCACCGTCTGTGTCCCCTCCCCCACCAGCTCTCCATACAATTCACCATCTTTCTCCTTTACTCCAAGGTCTCTAATCTTTTGAACAATCTTTTTGAGGGAGACTGAGTAAAAGGCCTTACTGAAATCAAGTCATACTATATCAACTGCCTGCCCCTTGTCTGTTGCTTTCATTACCCGTTAAAGAACTCAGCCAGATTCATCTTGCAAGACCTTCTCCTTGTGAGCTCATGCTTTCTGAGGGTCCTGTAGTTTTCTCTTCTAGGAAGTCCACCAGGTCCTCTCTCAGAAGAAGCTCCATGATCTTTCCACTATAGACGACAAGCTGATTGGCCTATAGTTCCCTGGCTCATCCCTCTTCCCACTGCTATGTAGCAGAACCCAATCCACTGTCCTCCAGTCCATATGGACCACTCCTTTGGCTAGCAAGCATTTAAAATGTCTGCTGTGACCCTGCTATATTCCCTGCTACCTCATGTAGCATCTTCTTGGGTAAGCCATCAGGTCCCATAGCTTTATCTGCTTTCAACCTTGCTAATGTTTTCAACACCCTTTTCTCCATTATCTAGACCTTTACCCTGTGTCTTTGCTCCCACCCTCCCTTCCTAAATCTATAATCTGGCAGTCTCATACTTCTCTTTAGTGAACACTGAGCAAACATAATTATTCAGTACCTCTGCCTTCCCCTTGTCCTCTTCCTCCTGCCCCTCATTGCTCTTAAGTCTCACCATATATCCTTTAACCTTGCACGCCTCACGGATGTACCACAAGAATGCCTCATCCCTTTCTTCACCCCATTTCTAACTGGAGCTCTGTTTCCACTTTGGCCTCCCTCAACTTCCTGGTGGTTTTCTTGTTGCTTTGTGTACTTCACCCTGTCTTCCTCCTCTGACTACCCTTATACATGGTACATGAAAAATGCCCTCCTTTTTGTTTCATATTGCATCATTATAGTGGCTGTAAACCACATTTCCTCCCTACTCTTTTAACCTTTGATACCTTTGAATTGAGCTATCTGCCGCTTTTTGCCATTTTAAATGCTGCCCACTTTTCTTCTGTGCCCTTACCTCCACTATGTTCTTCATGCTATTTTCAATTTTCCCTCATTTTGCAAAGTCACATTCCATTATTTCTTTTCCTCTTTGACTGTCCCCACCTGGACCTCCAATGTTACTGTCCTGTGGTCGCTGGAACTGAGTGGTTCCAGGACTGCTACATTCTGAATCATCTCATTGCTAGTGAGCACCAGATCCAGCAGGACCTCCTCCCTTTGGGCACTGAACTAGCTGCTGTAGAAATGCCTCCTGATAGGCATCTACCAGAATCTGATTCTAGTTCTAGTTGCTGCCCCTTAATAAGCTACTGACTTCTCAAAAAATTTTAAAAACAAAATAATTAGGTACAATTCTGCCTGCTTTCCATGTATATTATATATTTCCTCCCATTTTTATCCATCTGCCTCTGTAGCTTACTCCTACTTCAAGATATATCCTCTGCTGTGACATCACAGTCTGTTGCCATGGGATAACTGTGATATCACAAGCAGTGCTCTATGACTTCAGGAAGGAAAAAGCAGCCAGAACAGATAAACTTTAGGAGCAAAGATCCTGTTTTCATAAAGATGACCACAGAAATAAATAATGGGAGAAGAATACAGAACTAATAGGAAATACAAGCTGGACTGTGTCTAAATATCAGGTTTTGATAAAGTTCTTCTGAAGGTGTCACCAGCTCTTTAAGTCTCCCTCTCCCAGTGCCTTGTCTATCCCTTTGATCCTGGCCTTGTGGCGGTACCACCAAACTGGATTCGCTTCACCTTCCCGGTTCTTCTAGTACCCACAAGGTTTTCAAGTCACCTTGACTCCCCTAGACTACCTATTTCTATTTCTTCAACACCTCCATAACATACAGTGCAATCCTCCTCCCTGCTGTTTACCTATCCTTTCTGATTAGGGGTGTAACCTGGTATGGTCATGTCCCAGTCATGGTTAGGGTTTGCCCATATCTTTGTTACCACCACCAGCTTCGACCCCCCTCTTTGTGACCGGTGCCTGAAGTTCCTGACATTTTGTTGCCCCAGCTCCTAGCAAGGTGCATACTATTTTCAAACATTTCCCTAAACCTCCCCTTTTCCACAAGTTTACTTGATCCTGCTGAGTTCAGTGGGTGGCCAGAAAGGCCCTTTGTTTCTGACATTTTGTGTGTGCCTTGACACTCTTACTTCCCCATATTAGTTTAAACTAGCTATGTGTTGCATACACCTTCTCCAAGAACCCACCTGCCTCCTCATTGGTGTGCAATATATCTTTTGAGCAATCTGCAACTTCTCCCAGTTGGACCCAAGCCCCAAGGAACCAAACCCCTTCCTCCCTGCACCAGCATATTAGCATGCATTGAACTGGAACATATGGAACTGTTCTTCTTTGGTTCAGCTATGGTCACAGTAGTAGTACTTGGAGAAGGTTTCTGCTTCTGCTTTCTTTTACTACATTTCCCAGAGCACAGAGGTCTGCTCTCACTTGTTCCATACTCTGCTTTTCAGATCATTCATGCCCACAGGCATAATCAGATTTTGCCTTTCAATCCTGTCTCTCATGAACTCCACCATCATGGCAATGTCTGTCTGCTGTCACACCGTAACAGCAGACAATCTATTACTCATCTGGGGTGAGATCAGTTTCCTTCCAGTGCCCTTACTATTGAGTCTCTCACTACAAGTAACTTCCTCTTTCCCTTTTGGGGCTTGACCCTCCCTTAGTCTGCTGTCTGGCAGAGCCTGCCTACTGGGCATGCTAGCTTCCACTTCTCTCCTTGAGGGGGATTGAGACCTCCCACTGCAACAGGATGAACCTTTGCTGGTACACACCACTGGTACCTCAGGCCTGAGTTTCCTTCCTACCCTCTTTCCTTCCCACCTCCCACTTCTGTCCAGCCACCATCTCAAATCTAAGATGGCTATGTGGTGATGGAGGCCCTATGTGACCTCGTGGCTTCAGCTTCACCCTCATGGCCAAGAACCTCCTAAAGTTGAGACAGTGGCCAAAACTCCCAGAGCACACTGTTGTTCACCGTTAGTCCACACCCCTACCCCCATATCACAACCGTGTTTTTTACTGTAGTAGGAGAGCATGGATTTGTATTATATGGTTATCCCATTTAGAGTCTCCCGGATACAAATGAAATGTTTTCAAATAAAAATACACTATATGGGTAACCCAGATAAGGTGTCCTTAAATATACTTTCATCTGCTTATTTAGCCTCTCAGATAGATACTGTTCTTGTTCCCCATTTCTGCCAAAGTCCGCTGCAGTCCTGCAACCCTCCTGCAGAGTCCTCTGGATGTCTCTAGGTATGATGTGCCATTTAGACAATGGATGTGAACATGATGGGGCACTAAATAAGTTCAAATATAAGGCCTCATCCTTCTGATTTGCTGCCCTCCTCTAAGTATCATGTATCTGAGGCCACAGGTCTTATATCCTAACAGGATGCCATATATAGCATAACAGGGCTGATGCCAAAAATGCTATTGCATGGTTTTCAATATAGTTAAATGAGGGAGGGCCTATGCTGAGCAGGGAGGCAGAAAATCAGAAATGAGAAAACAAAACATGGTGATGGTGCTATACAAAATCGAGAAAGAAAGTCATGCTCGAATGTCAAAACCATTCTTTCTGTCCACAGTCCTGCCCAGTCTGAGGGCATCTATTCTTTGCTAGTTTCTAAAGCAGACAGACAAAGCTAAGTTAGTATACCACCTACTGTATCTTATCCAGAAGGAAGAACACTAAATAAGTTCATTGGTTGGGATAATGAATGGTGGCCTATGCCACCACAGACTAAGTGATAACCCTGATTCAAACTAAGGGACATCAGATCCTGCTGGCAAAAAGTGACAAAGTCAGCTATCAGACTTCTATAAGTACAGTATATAAGGATGATTGGAATTTGCGGGTTTTAAATTCAAGGGTACTACTTCAATAAGACTATAACCATGAGATGCTCTGTGGCTTGCACTAAATTTGAGAAATTCAGCAACTGGCTGGAATGGGCTTTTTAGCAGGTCTCTGGGTGCTCAGGAGTGGTTCAGTACTTGGAGGATTTCATGTTCATATGATACCCTGGGCCTGAAGTTTTCTGGACTTTGCTTGCCCAGTTCCAGTGTCTGTGCCACTGGAGAGGCCTCCCTGGTGGCTGAAATGACTGAGTAGCCATGCTAGGGCCTTAATGTTTAGCATAGAAATTAATACCCATGCAATGCAGTACCAGTTATCCTCCATGAAGATAAAAAAATCAAGGATCAGCTGTGTGGGTTTCTGACTAGAAAAAAAGTTCATCTGGTCACTGTCCAGCAGCTGTTCATCAGTTTAAATGTATCCATCAGGGCCATAGCACCATGCTGTACCTTTTCAAGGTAACTGGTTTTAGCTACAGTTGAGGCCAAAAGTCTCACCATGGGAAACCTTCTTTCAAAGCTACAGTGGGCTCAAGATGTGGAAGGATGAGCATGTGTATGACACAGACCTTGAGATGTACACGGAAGTGGCTGGTCTCTAGGGATGGAAGCCTATTTCCAGGGACAGTGAATATTTGCTGGCTGGTCAGACAGCTGGAGGGAGCTTATCTGTTAAAGGATAGTACATTTTCAGATCTTTCCCATTTTGATAATAGCAGTGATTTGGGGGCAATCCCCTGAAGGACATGAGGATCAAGTTTTTGAGTGGCATCAAGGCAGTGGTGAAAGTCCAGAACACATGACTGGCAAAGTCTGAGACAATTATGAGTGGGGTTCACCAGCTATTGTTTCATTGTTTGCACTGGAACATGTCTTTTACAGTACTACTGCAGGCAGGTGGGGAATTTCTCTAGAGATTGCAGAGACATTTCAGGAAATATCTGATTAAATCAATTGCTGCAACTGTACGTTATGGTGATCAGGTGCATCATGCAAGTGTGGAGCATGGAGAACAGTCAGTCATGGGACACCTGTATGTCAATGTCTATGACCCTGCTGGGTACCATGCTGTGGAGTTTGGTATCAGTTTGTGCCACCAATTATGAGGAATGCCTGTTTGAAGCTGCCTCCCATTCAGTGTTTTAGGAGGCATTCTAGGTGGGAGGGTCTCTCAATGAAAAGGGAATCCAGGAGTAGGAGTGGTTGGAAAGGAGATGTTAGGATGTGGACAGAGAAAGTATCAGTGTTTCAAACATGCTCAACAACTGATCAGGGAGGGAGAAGCAAAGGGGAGGGGAGTGGAGTCCATGGACAATGTTTATATTTGGATGTTAGTGGAGCAATAAGGACCCTCAAGTACCGTAAGTGCTTATGTGAATACCTCTGTAGTGTAAAGCAGTGCAGCATTGTTACACAAATGCATGCTACTTCTAGCACTAACAAAGCTACCAATCATAAATCTCAAAATCTTTAAAAATTACCTAAAACATATAAAGTTGTTTTACTTTTCACCTGAAGCCCCCAATTTCTGAAATAAATGTCCTTTGTTATGTAAAGCTTCTTTTAAGATGGAGGGCTCTGTCTTATCCATACCACCAACTTCCTTTTTAACTTGTTGACTGCATTTATTTTAGTTTCATTAGTGCTTGCAATTTTGTCTAATCATTGGTGATGCAGTCTATAGCATATCAGTGTTGGAGAAGCATAGTACAGCATGGCGTACAACGTACTGTGTTCCATCTTACACATGTTGCTTTCTGTGCTAGTGACCACTGAGTGGTGGAGGGAGAGGGAGCAGCAGGAACAGGCCCTTGTGTGACTGTGGGGAACAGTGGTTTAGCTAATTGAACGCATTTTTAAAAACATTTTGCTGTGTTTCTGTGGGCTTGGGGATGGGAGGAAGGAGGAGGGCTGCAGTGGGAGGGCTCTGAGGGTGGTAGTTGGAGAGGTGAAATGAGCAAGTGACTGGAATGCCAGACCATGTGGCTCAAGGTGCCTAATAAGGCTTTGTAGTTTTTGAACTACAAAAGGAGTTACCCTGAGTCGTTACCTCTTTCTATTTACTTTTAAATGAGGAAATATCCGCACTTCTGCTTCAGATTTTCAGAGCCATTTCTGGTAAGGTTCTAGCCATGTGACTGCAGCCAGCCAATTGCACAGCTGTAGTCCAATATAAATTTCCAGAAGTCCAAGTGATCACAAAGCGGAGTGATGCAGAGCATGAGTGCCACAAAGCAGGAGTTTAGTGTCTACCTTACTGACTTGGGTTGTTGGGCAGGATGTCCACAGGAGGATTGCAGGCTGTGCTTCATTGGGAGAGGGTAGGTAAGTGTAATCGAGGGCAGAAAATACACTGTCAGCTGTTGGTAGGTTGAACACTATCTACTATCAGTTTGAAAACATATAGCTAGGAAAGTGCAAGAGAGGGCAGCTGGCTCCTATCTGGACTAGCCCATAAGGTTTACACAGGCAAGGGAGTGCAGCTGGTCCCTATTTAGGCTCAGCTTATATTTGTATTGAGGTTCAAAGAAGCAATAAGAAGTATGAGAAGGCTAGCAGGTGGAATAACAGGCATTTGGGGCTTTTGCAATTATCCTCAGCTGGATTATAGACAGAGGTTCCTATCTGGATGGTGAGTGGGCCAGTGGTTGGGAAGATGAGGGAAATAGGAGCACATCCAGGAATCAGGATAATGGGAAGAGGAGATGTGCTGTAATGGTTGTGGTGTGGCAGTATTTCTGGAGGTGATGTGAGTAACAGGAAGCTTTAGTGTGCAGGAGCCTGGAGCAACTAAGAGCAGAAGTAGGCAGCTCAGATGGGATTTGGGGAGTCTGTCATGGACCATAGGAGGAGCAGGGCAGGGGACAGAAAGACAGATGGGCGATGCCCAGTGAAGCAAGAAGGGCTTGTAGGGGAAGGGTGTAAGGGCATCACCCATGTTTTCAGGCAGGAGGGCTGAAGCACAGGAGGGGAGCCCACCTGGAGGTGGAAGCACAGGAGGGGGAATGGTAAGTTGAAGGATGAAGGAGGAGACTGGCGGAGGTGGAACAGGAGTGGGAACTTTGAAGGATGCCTTTAAAGAATAGATTTATCACACTGAAAGTGAGGAGGGTGTAAGAGGAGAGGTCTCGTTAACACAACGAGGTTGGGGAAATAGGACAGGAAAAGGGTGTAGAACAGCACAAAGTAGTCACAATGGGTGGGGAAGAGAGAACATGGAGGTGGAGTAGGAGGTGGAGGGAGGGATGGGGTAAGGTTACAGGAGGAGGGGGGGAAGGAGAGGGGGTGCCTATGGCCAGAAAAGAAAAAATAGGGAGGGGTGGGAAGCTAGACAGAGGAGGAGTAGAGGTTATAAGGGTGTCAGACAAGCAGGGCTCTGGGAGAATAAGAGTGGGCAGTAAACATGTTGGTGGGGAGCAGTAACATGGGGAGAAGCTCATACAGCAGTCAAAGAAGGAAAGAGGGTGGCAGGAATGTAGAGCAGAAAGGTGGTAATCCTAGGAGATTCAATAATTAAGAGTATTCACTGAGGAAAGAACGGGGCCCAAATACAGCAATGATGGTGGTTTGTATGCCAGGGATGACAGCGGAGAGGATGTGCCCAAAATTGGAGAGTTTGTTAGGGAGTTGAGAGAAACCATTTGTTGTTATACACCTAGGTACCAAACAACCTTGCCGGGTAGCATGTGGGGGTAGTACAGGAAAGACTCAGGGTAGTAAGGAGGACGCAGAGAGGTAGCCAGGCTGCTAGCATTCTCAAGCGGTGTTGACAGTACCAAGAGCCAGCATGATCAGGAAGTAAGACAGAGGAGTTCAATGACTGGCTGAGGGTGGTGCAAGAAAGAAGGATACAATTGTATTGGGGCTGGTGAAAGACCTAGACAGATAAAGCATTTTTGCACCAGACAGACTGCACCTCAGTAGTGGGGGTCAAGGGTCCTGGGACAACCTGGGGTACAGTACATAAATAAAGAACTTAATTTAAACTACTGAGGGGGGAGGCAAGTGGACCTGCAGGTCCTCAGTCTTCGGGAGGAGGAGTCAGCAGCACTTCCACCTATACCAGTAGGAGGGGGACAGAATGGTTGAGATGGAGGGGAGAGATTTTGCAGCTGGGGTGGAACAACAGGTAATGGGGAATGAGAAAGGCAGATGGTAGGGAAGGGAAGGATGCTGAGACTGTAGGTAAAATATCATGTCCTTGAACACATAGATAACCTGCAGGCATTGTTTGCAAAGAGAGGAGTGGATATCACAGCAGTCATAGAGACATGGCCATATCTAACCATGACTGAAACCTCTTGATCCTTGGGTTTAAATTATACAGAAGGGACAGGGAGGTAGGAAAGGGGGAGGGTGGTGATTTACATCAGGGAGGGAACAACTTGTCAGTTTTACCAGGTAGGAGTTGGAAAAGGGAGGGTGGAAGCAATGTGGATTCTGCTACATAGAGGGAAAGGTGATGTTTGGGGTGGTTTACATACCACCCAATGAGGAGGAGGAAAGAGACAGGGAATTAAACTTGCAAAACTGGCTGCTGTAGTGAAAGGAGAAGTGGTAATAGTGGGAGACTTCAACCTGCCCAAGGTGGATTGGAGGAACTGACCATGACTCAGGCCAGGAGTCAGGTGATCCTAGATGCACTGAAAAGTGGGTTCCTAACTCAGGGCATCACAAACCCACCAGAGAGTAGGCAATCCTTGATCTGGTGCTGCTAAACGAGGACCACATCTAGGATATAAAGGTTAAGGAGTCGCTATGTGGAAGTGACCATCACACAGTGTGGTTTGGGTTGGACATAGGCAGGAAAGGCCCCCACTAAGAGTAAAATCCTCGATTTTATAAAGGTGGACTTCAGAAAGATGGGCAATCTGCTAAGGAGTCACCTGGCAACCATCCAAGTGGATATGGGGATGGCGCTAAAGGTGATCCATCATCAAGGAAGGAATAATGGTTGCTACAAGTGAGTGTCTTAATGAAGCACCTGAGTGCAAAGCACCCAGCTGATTTACCACTGAGGTCACCTAGGCAGTAATGGAGAAGAGGTCAGCCTACAAGAACATAGGAGGACCCAGAGTAGAAGACAGGAGGACTACCTGAAGATGGACTATGTAGCACATAAGGCAGTCCATTGGGCTAAAGCTCAGAAGGAACTGCAGGTAGGGAAGGAATTAAAAAGGAGGAAAAGGCATTTTTCACCATATTAGCAAGAAAAGGACAAGAAAGATGGTATTATTAGGCTCAGGAAAGGGACGGTGGGTGGAGGAGAATGGGGCAAAGCAGAGGTGCTGAACGAGTACTCTGTTCCATCTTCACCATGCAGAGAGACAGATCAGTGCCACTAGGGTAGCAGTGAAGGAGGGTGGGGCAGGAGCACAGATGTTTTGATAGAGGTGGATAGGGTAAAGACAGAGCTGCTGGCATTGAGGTTAGATAAATCCCCAGGCCCTGGTGGCATACACCCAAGGTGCTGTGGAGCAGGCAAAGGAACTTACAGATCCCTTGGCTGATCTGTTTAATAGTTCACTGGAGTTGGGTGAGGTACTGCAGAACTGGAGAATGGCACATGTAGTGCCATCCATAAGGGTGGTCCCAAGGATGACTCAGGTAACTACAGACCGGACAGTCTGACCTCAATGATGTGCAAGCTCATGGACACCATATGTAAGGAAAGGTTGGTAGAGTATCTGGATGGGAAAGGTCTCCAGGATGAGAGGCAACTTGGGTTTATGGAGGGAGGTTGTGTCAAATTAATGTGACTGACTTCGTTTTGACTGGGTCACTAAAAGAGTGGACAGGGGCCAAGCAGTGTACATCCTTTATCTGAATTCAGCATAGCCTTTTAATTCTGTGCTCAACAAAAGGTTGATCAAGAATTTGATGGATATAGCTAGCATTGAGGGTAGATCTGTATCCACTGGAAATGAGGGAGAGAGGATATGATTGTGATGTTGACGACTTGAAGGGATAAACAGGGTGAGAGAGGGAGCTTATTTCGGAGGAAGGCATGGAAATTTTATTTGTAGGGTGCTCATTCCTGGAGGCTCTGAGAGCCTTAACAATATTGAATACAAAAGAAAAACACATTAAAATATAATAAAAATTCTCATAAATGAATAATATAATAATTCAACAACTTTAAAGCTTCTGTTTGCCAGTAAGTAAACTGGACAAGTTGATAAATTCATCAGTCTACAAAGGCCAGACTGAAAAGGTGGGCCTTCCATATGTGAACACCTCTATCGAGGGAGCCTCCTGGACAGCAGGTGGAAGAGTTGACAGGGTTACACAGAGACACTAAAGAATAGTCTCCCAAGGTTCTGAGCTGAACCTGAGAACATCCAGGAGACCCTCATAGAGGAGTGGAGAGAGCAAGCAGAGGTCATTGGTGACAGGAGCTCTGACATGTAACCAGGACTCAGTCCATATAGGGCCCTAAAGGTGAAAAGACCCACCTTGAAAAGAACCTCTACCTGACTGGCAGCCAGTGCAGGGCATGCAGGACTAGGGTTACAAGACAGGACCTTGAAAGGCCCGACAGCAACCTGACCACCGCGTCTCTGCACCAGCTGCAGTCTGCGAAGGGTCCCTCCCATGACCTCAAGTACAGAGAGTTGCAGTAGTTAAGCCTAGAGGTAAAAAGGCATGCACTAGTGTCAGCAGATCTCAGGCAGAATGAGGCTTATGGCAATGTTTCGTAAGGGGTAAAAACACTTTGACCACAGATGACAACTGATCTTCAAAGGTCGATCTGCTATCCAGGATCACGCCAAGATTTTACACCCTTGAGGATGCCACCAATGGAGCAGACCCCAGGACAAGGCCTGTGTCCATTCCTGGTGGCAATCCATCATGTCCATGACCAGGTTTGGTCACCAATACCTCCGTCTTGGCCGGGTTTAGTCTCAGCCAGCCGGAAGCCATCCAATCATTGATTTTAGCCAAACAGTTGTTAAGCACATTGACAGCTCCGATGTTCTGGGGCCAAAGGCAATATAGCTGGGTATCATCTGCATAGCAGTGAAACTCCATGCTGTATTGTCTAATGTTCTCACCCAGGGGCAGCAATATACTGCAAACAGCATCAGTGACAAGATAGAGCCCTGTGGTACTCCCCAGGACAGAGGCACTGGGAGGAGGAGGAAAATTCCAGTCACTACCACTGCATCCTGTCTGAGAGACAGAACTCAAACCACTTGATGACAGCACCGCAAGTCCACAAAACTCACAGAGCTGATCAAGAAGCACAACTGGTCCATGGTGTCAAAAGCTGAAGAGAGATCGAGGAGCACAAGAACTGACCTGTATCCCCTATCTCTATCCCTGAGCAGATCATTATGCACCCTCACTTGAGCTGTTTCTGTGCTATGTCTGGCCCAAAAACCTGACTGAAATGGCTCATAGATGTCAGTGGACACCAGGCGAACCTCCAACTGCTGTGCTACTAATTTCTCTACAACCTTGCTCAAAAAAGAGGCTGGAGATAGGACGGTATTTCGCCAGGATGTCAGGGTCGAGGGAAGATTTTTGAGAAGGGCCTCACCAGCGCTCTTTCAGAGCCACCAGGAAAACATGCTTCACCATTGAGCACCTGGCAGTCCTGGTGAACACTGAGCCTGCAGCCTTGACACATCCCATTAAGAAATGCGAGGGGCCAGGTCCAGTTCACAGGATGTATGCTTCAGCTCTAAGATCACCTTAGTCAGATCTGCCACCCCACTCCTAAACTCCTCCCAGACAGACAGAGTGCCCCTGAACCACTCAGTCAGGCCACTGCGAGGCAATTGCCTCACAGGCGGAATCCCCGACTGGATAGCTGACACCCTGTCAGAGAAAACAGAGAAAACTCTTCACATAAAATGGATGAAAAGGCTTTCTTCGGCTGTAGATAGGCAGGATGAAGAAGTCTGTCCACAGTCTGAAAAAGCTGAGATGATCTGTTTTCCCCACAGCAATTTCCCTGGAAAGGAATTCTGCATTCTTATGGAAATTGCCCCCTGTTACCCAACATATTGTGCATGCAGGGCCAGTCTGTCAGCCTCTGGCCGGGTCTTCTGCCAGCAACACTCCAACCTCTGACCTCTGATCTCATCACCTGAGATCCCCATCACAACAGGGGATCTCAAGTGAAAGGATCTGGGTCATATACGAACTGGTGTGAAGGCATCCAGAACTTCAGAGAGTACCCTGTAATAGGTGGCCACCACCTCCAGTGCCAGTTGCACATGCTGCATCAACCCTAGATAGGTCAGCCAATGCCAACAGTCCCTCTGTGTGCAAGCCCTTAAGTGGTGGTAGCTGACCATCTGCACTGGGAGGGACTTTCAGGAGTGGCCCCAAATATGAACTTCATGGTACAATAATCAGACCAGGAGCCCTATAATCTTGAAGTTGTCAATCTCAAGACCCAGCTGGAACACCAGATCTAGTGTGTGGCCATGCTGGTGGGTAGCAGAAGCAACAGCCTGTGACAGGCCCAGTGATGACATCAACTGGAGGAGGTCATAACAGAAATGAGAGCATTCACCATTGATCCAGACATTGCAATCCCCAAGATTAAACACTTGGGGTACTCCAATACCTGGTTGACAATGAAGTCTGCTACCTCCTGCAGGAATTTTCCCCACCCCAGGAGGGAAGTAAATGAGGAGAATCCTGAAACCTGCACCTGCACTGCGATGCACAGCGATGCACTCAAAAGATTGGGTATTGCCAACTGGGTGCACCTGAAGCCCAGGCTAAATCGAAATACAATGGCCACTCCACCACACCCGAGATCCTTCCTCAGGCAGTGCACAATGGTATACCTGGTATGGATGGCAGCCTCTAAAATTGGGCCTGCATTGTCACCCAGCTGGTTCTCCATAATGCAAGCCAGGTCAACAGAGGAAATTAAGTCTGCAAAATAGCAGTCTAGTTCCTGATTGACCTGGCATTGCATAGCACTCACCAAGAGGATTAGAGGATGCTGCCAGTCCTCTAGCTACCTGCCCACTTGATCCAGTTGGAACACTGACTACAGAAACCAAACATGTCTGGCATCTCCCTAGGTTCTGTTTAAAACCATGGCATCTCCTGCACCAGACAACCTCAATGCTGCCCACCACCCCATCCTCAGCTGCTCAGCTGCCCTCGGCCATTGACAAACCACTGCCTCCTTGTAATCCCAACCTCCTTGCAGTGCCTAGCTGTGGAGGCAGAAATATGGAGGTCAGTGAAGGGTGTAGGTCATGAAGCCGAGTGGTAGCATAGGTAATCCAAGCTGTGCTGTGCCTCCAACACATCTCAGTCTGGTGAGTCCCAATCAACAAGGAAACCCTATTTAGCACTAGATTTTAAGTGCAAGATGACCAAATACAAATCCCTAACTAACTTAGTATCTAAAGTTAAAATAAAATTCTAGATAACAAAACCAACTAATGTCAATTTAACAAAGCAAAACAAAATTATAACAAATAACAATCCTAACTACTCACTCACACATACTTCAGTTATTCAATAAATACAATAACTTCCTACACAAATACTCATCAGCCATACACTATCTAACCCCAAATTGTCCCCACAAACCCCCACCCAAAGATACCAGCAATTGTCGAGTGCAAGAGAAGAAATGAGTGCTAACTGCAGATAGGATACCCCTTCCAAGGGGAAAATCCAAAACTTTCAATAGCACGAAGCAAAAAATGAAAGTTCAGTGGAAATAAAGGTTTCCTAAGAAACCAGATCTTTTTAATTTCTGAAACCACTTGCTCTCACCATGATGTTTGATAATCACAGAAATGTTAAGGAATATATCCACTGAGGCAAAGTTTTAAAGGAGAAAATTCTTCCCGGAGGGACAGGCTTAAAATTATAGAGGCCAACCCAACAAAACTCTCACTTCTGCTGGAGTAATAAAGTCAGAGCAATAATGGAAAAACTCACTGGCTTCTTCATCCAACTTCACCCTCTGCACTACTCTCACCAGCACAGAAGGCAATCTGTACAGATCTTCTTTGGACTTTGAGCTTCACCCGCAGATAAAAGTCCACAGAGGTTAGATCCATCACCAAACCAGCATCTGGGTTTAACAAGACGGGCCTCATGCCACACCATGGGCCCTCTATACAGCAGTCCCTGACACAAGTTTTAGAAATGCAAGTAGATCAAAACTGAAGACCTCCAGCACCCCAGACAAAACCAACCTCAGTAAATCTTCACCGCTACAGCAATGGAAGATAAAATTCAACTGGCAAGTTCAAAACAGTTCCACGGTCATATGGTACACTAGTCCTGCAGAAGCCATCATCCGCAGATATTGGTGGTCTCCTCCACACTTCCAAATTTCTTCCCATCCCAGGAGTTTCTCACTTCTCATGGAGTTGTTACCACTCAGACCTATCTAGAAAACAAAAAGCTGGCTCCTAAAATTAATCCACTTGTCCTGCCCTTATTATAGCTAAAAATTCAAAACTCGCTACTAAACTTAAATGATAGCAAAAATAAACTTTCAGACACAGGGTAAAAAGCCACGGATGTCAAGCGCTACCAAATTAAATGCTCCTGCAACACAAAATAGATAAAAGAGGAGGACAGAGGATTTTGTCTCTGTTCAGAGCTCTTGCAAACAGCAGCTCAGGAATGCTGCCATCTTGCTCCTCCTCCTTGGTCAGTAGAAACTCTCAGTTAAGTCTAAAACTAGGGGCATAGTTTGAGGTTGAAAGGGGAAGTTCAGAGGTAATGTGAGGTGACAGTTCTTCACAGATATGGTGGTGGACCCCTGGAACAGACTACTGCAAGAAGTGGTAGCAGCCAAGATGGTAGGGGAATTTAAGAGGTCATGGTATAGGCACAGGGATTACCAGCAGAGGGAGGGATGAACCTGGAAAAAGTGATGAGGCTGGAGTCTCTATCAGATGGACATGCTAGGAGAGGGGAGAAATGAGTGGGTCTTGGGTTTAATATGGGGAAGGGATTAGGGCAGACTTGATGGGCCAAGGGTCTTTTCTGCTGTCAAATTTCTATGTTTCTAAGGGTTGTCAAGAAATTGGTTGGGCAGGTGGAAAACTGGCCGAGGGCAGGACCCAGAATGTGGTGGTGGAAGGTGAGCTCTCCAACACCAGGAGGTCACCAGTTGGGTTCCATAGGGCTCAGTGCTTGGAAATGTCTTCATCAATGATACTGGGTGAGTTTTAGGTGCAAATGTGCCATTTTGCAGATGACACCAAGCTCTGTGGAAGGATAGACACAGCTAAAGGGATATAAAACCTAAAGGAAGATCTGGAAAAGCTAGAGAGATGGTTCAGGATTTGGTGACTTGGTTTCAATGCAGAGAAATGCAAAGTTATGCACATTGGCATCAAGAACCCAAGGACTGAGTACAGCCTGGAAGGAGTCTGGGGATCTGCATCACAGGAGGAGAAGGACCTGGAAGTGATCACTAGTGACCTGAAACACTTTGCACAATGTAGGCAAGTGAGCAGCAAAGGCAAAAAAAATGTTGGGCTGCATTGCCAGAGGGATCAGCAGCAGGTAAGAGGAAGTAATACTGCCCTGTACAGGTTATTAGTGAAGCCACATCTGGAGTACAGTGCACAGTACTGATGCCCATACCTTAAAAAGGACATAAACCTGCTAGACATGGTCAGAAGTAGGACAACAAAGCTGATCATAAAGCAGTGTATGACATACGAGGAGTAGTGGTTTGAGGTCCTGAACAAGTACTTCCTGGAGAAGAGAAAGAGAGGTCATGAATGAGACCTTCAAATATTTGAAAGGAATAAAGAAGGTGGACAAGGCAGGTCACTTCAAGCTTAGTGGAAACTGAAACACAAGAGATCACAGTCTCAATTTGGAGTGGGAGGTGTAGGAGAGAGGCTAGGAGGCAATTCTTCATGAGAGGGTGGTGGTGGTTGGAATGTGCTCCTGAAGGAGGTGATTATGTTGATAATGATAGGCAGCTTCAAGATGGGCTGGGATAGAGTTAAGAGGCAAATAAGGGTCAAGGGAGGCTTGGACAGAGGGATGGCAGGCTTTACGAGGATAGGCAGGGTCAGCATCTTATGCTGAGGACCCTGCAATACAAACAGACTAGGTAGAGCTAATGGCTTTATTCAGCTGACATTGTCACATGTTCATTTACAATTTAAGGGTCCCTAGTGCTCCACCTACACTAAAGTTTTGAGCATGAAAATTGGATTAATGATCAGTAGACACATGTAAGGTATATTGAAGCACTTGTGGTGTTTTCGATTTTGGCCAGTTCTCTCTTTTGACTCATGGCCAAGTCTTCCACCCTCATGAAGATATGCAGGAGAGACATGGGGCATCTGATCATAAGAAGGTATGGGGATGTGATACTGTACACCACCACCCTCTTTTGAATGACAGACAATAAAGTAGAAGTGGAAGATGGAAGATGACATTTAATCAAGTGCCAGATGCTTGAACCTGCAATTTTTCCTTTGCTGAGAGAAAATGTGGTGTGTAGCCTGATACCTGCTGCACTCCCCTGAACCCCAATGGGATACACTGATTTTGATCTTCAAATACTGACATTCAGATCAGTTGGAATGGTTCTAAAGGTCTGAACGGATGTCTTCAAATCTGATAAAAAACTTTGTTTCTGTTAGGAAAGCAAAGAACTCCTGAAGACAATGGATTAAATATATTTTCAGACTTTGCTTTCAGCTCTAATTGTGATCCATCCCGCACAGTATCACTAAAGGCACAAATTCCAGAGCCTACTATGTAATTCCAGGACTCCCACTTAGTGGTACAGAGCCATAGTACTATCACTAGCCAACCTGGAATCTTTTGTTTAACTTAAAAATAAGGATTCCAAACTTCCAGGAATATGAGTGCATTCAGTGAAGTCAGCTTATCCTTTTCTAGTATTATGCAATGACATTAGATAAGCAATCACTGACAAAAAACAAAAAACTAGGCAGCTCCTGGCCCAGTGGTGTGGAGTGCTGAAGCCCTGGCTCTTTATCTTCAGCCACACATCAGTGTCCAGCGTTCTGCAATGGATGCAGTCCACTCTGTAGCTAGCTGGAAAGAAAGGGAGGATTGAGTGTCATTAGGACTGCTCTTCTCACTTGGGGATGGGGGTGAGCATGACTCACTGCTTGTCTGCACCTGGAAGTGTCTGGGTGGAAATGCAGCCTCAGCACATAGCAGATGTGAAGCTTGCACATTACGTCTATTGTACATGGGTACATCAGGGGAAATAGAAAGAAACCCTCTGGCTGCAGGATTATATCCAGTCCTTTGCACGCCTTGCACTGGTGACCAGGTGCCCCACCACAGTCCTGATGGGAAGAAGGATGCCAGCGGACAGTAAGTACCAGAGAAACCAGGTAATTGGACTGGGGGGACCAGATTGAAGGGGCAGCTAGGGGCAAACAGGCAGATAAAATGTATACTCTATATACGAAAAACAAAAACTAGACAGCCCTGGCAGGCCAAGTGATATAGTGGCAGCTGTACATTGTACTGTTACATGGGAGACCCATGTTTGCTTGCAGAGGGATGTATCCAGCTGCCATGGAGGAGGGCACAGGCAACCCAGCCTTTGGGATCATCAGACTAGGTTACACAAAGTGGAATAAAAGGGTGAAAACAGTACAAAAAGAATTTGCAGTCCAATTTGTATGTTCTTTTTTTAGATTTCATTTAGAGGTATTTGCAACAATAGACCAGTTAATGGCTGGCCTATGAAAGCACATACATGCAACTTGCCACCAGCTCCTCTGCCAACTGCAGTGATGTTCTGACTGTATGATTTGGTGAATTTCAAGGAACTCATGTGATGCCATTTGGGCATGAGGAAGTGAACAGATCCCCAAAGAGTGAAACATTTTCATGCCTACCCACCCTTGTGGAACTATTTTGGGATGGACACTGACTGTGCAGTGCTGTAGCCAGTAGATTCATTGACAAATTTTTGCAGTGTAAACCACTGTTTTCAATGTCTGAAATTGATTTGCTAATGTCAGTTTCACCAGTTTATGGACCACTGAATAAATGTGTTGATCAAATGGAAAATAAACACTGTGCAAACTTAAGATGTGCTATAACTTTTAATAACTCAAAGTGTATATCAGTCTATCAGCATATCTGAATCCTGAAGTAAAATAAAGGCTTACATGGCCAAAGGAGCTATATTGACATGTTTCAAATCCTCATAAGGAACTCTTTAAAGTGTTTCTTTTATGTATGTCTTAAGGAAGCATTAGAATAGAAATAGCACCAAAATCTACCATGTTTATTGAGCAAATTTGAGTTTGTATAGGAAACTGGACACAATTTGGCTTTTAAATGTTCCAAATATGCTCTTGAAAGTTGAATACAGAAAACTACTGGAAATATCTTGACGAAATTTGAAATGGATATGAGCAGTAGAGAAAAGGAACTAGCCTTTCAGAGAATAACCTTTGCATCTGAGACAGAAGCAATCATGGAACTGATAACAAATTAAGTCAAGATGATGTGAAGATTGGAATCTAAGTGGATGTTACCAACTCAAAACTGCCATATGGCATCACAAACAGTAGTTCAGAATAGATATAACACCAAAATTGAGTACAAGTATTTTGATTTTATGTCAAACTGCATGTAAGTCTGAACAGCTAGAAATTCACACAGTTCTACTGTAGTTTAGCTCCCTGGGATTTTATAAAACAGTGATTTAATGGTTAGAGCAGAGGCTGGGAAACTGGGAGACCCTAGGTTTTAATTTCCACTGGAGCTACTCGATACTGTATGTCCTTGAGCAAGTCATTAACCTCCCTAACCACCTACCTTTTATATTAGGTAAAAGCAGAAGCAGAGAATCTACTGAAAATCAGGCATTGCACCTCTGCTGGCATCACCTGAGTAAATGAATTGTATATTTTAAGGGATTGTAGAGGAAATCTTATGAATCGGAGTATTACTCGTATGTTCATAGAGTGAGAGTTCTAATGACCAAAGGATAGTAGAGTTGAAACTCTTATATTGTTAATATCTAGTGTTCCTATGAATGTGCTATTAGTCACTTATGTGTTATTGATCACTTTCATTTCTCCATTTTGTATATAAAAATGCTGTAAAATCTTACTTTGCTGTTTTTACAGCTGCAGGGTGGAGCTCACCTAAAAATGAGACACCAGATCTGACCCAACAACAAAGTTGGAGGCGATGACGATCACTCTATAAGTTGGAGTACTCCGCCTGGAGATGGTCATTTGTTTAGTCCCACCCTCCATGGGCACACTACTTGACATTGCCATCATGTCTGATAAAGCCCACCATGCCCAAGATGGCAGCTAGAGCTCAAGGCACATGTGTGAGCAACAGTGCATGAGCAACATGTACTGAGCTCTGGTGGCCATCTTGGGCATGGTGGACTGTTCCACTGTGAGCTCAGTGAGTGTTCTTAAAGAGCAGCTGCAGCTTTGTTAGCTCTGACCAGAGTTAGTTTCTTTTCCTGCCACAACTGTGGAGCCACAGGTTGCAATGGAAACTCCTAGACAGGAGTTCAGTTACACTCCCATTGCCCCAGTAATGCTGGTGCCTTTGTGGAGTGGCAGCTGTTGTAGATGCACAAGAAAATGAACCTTATAACACTTTGTAATCCACTGTCTGTGACAAAGTGAGAGGCCCTCTTATTGCTAAAACAATACTTCTTGTGATTGTCTTTCTCAGAATCAGACTGGATAAGACAACTTGAGTGATCCATTATGTAAAACAGAGAATCAGCTCTAATTAAAAGATGTCTGATTTCTGTGTTTTGAGTTCTGTAGAATGCAGAAGTGAAATGTGATTTGGGATCTTATCTGACAATACTTTACATATGAAAATATGTCTGTTTCCTCATTACTTTTTTGTACAGAAAATAAACACTCAGCTGCATGCAATGCATTGCTGCACAAAGACATGTTTTTTATATTCTCTTTATGCCCTCTCCTCAGCCCACATTCAGGAGGGAGCCCCAGCCCATCCCCACAATGTCTACTGACCGATGCCTACCATCTTCCCCAGAGCTTGCCCCCATGGCAGGGTCAGCAGGGGTACCGCAGGCCCTCCAAAGACCGGATCCAGTTCCTGCAGTGCTGCGCTAGTCAAGAAGTCAGACCTGTGAGCCTCTTTCATCCAGCTGGGAAATCTGTTTTTCCACCTTTTTTCTCCCTCAGAGCTGGGGTGTACAATGATGCCAATGATGGTGTAGCACACACTACTGCGTGTCCCATTGGTGTCTTCCCACCTCTGCCCACCATGGATAACATTAGTGTGCCAGCTCCCAGCATCTTCTAGGACTGGGCAAGCACTGACAACTGATGACCCCTCCCAGAGATGGAGAGCTATTCCTGGGATGCTCAGTCCTTCTCCTCACAGGCTGACCCCAGGCAACCTGCTCACATCGAAACATGGGTCACTGGCATGGCAGGAGGTAAGGCAGGATGCCTCAGCCCTCCACACCACCAGGCCAGTGCATAAAGACAATTTAATGTTCTGGAATGATCTGTAATTTTAGAATCAAAATTAGCTTGAAGCAGCAGTATTTGTTAGTTACCTATAAAATTTCATCAGATTGTTTTTGTTTGTTTGCAACAATGTACTTCTGACATTCTTAGATACATCCTTGGTGTAGTTTTGATTTTCTGAGATAAACAGCTTTTATAGCTAATGTAATTAATGACTCGTGTCATTAAAGATGTACACCACATGCAATTTAAAAAAAATAAATCTCTTCAGGTGACATTACCAGTTGAATGTAACTGCTAGATTCACACTTTGTATGTATTTGGATAGTGTAATCACATGTTTCTGTTGACAGACAGCTCAGCATTGCACCAGCATATTTACTTTTTCATGGCTACATGGCGCATGAGTGGGGACTTTTCAAACCTACAAAATCCCTTGTCTTAGTTCAGGAATGAAAGAAAACAAAAGAACAATGGGTATATTGATGGTTTTGCCAGAAAAAGAAAACGTAATTGCTGAAAAAAGCATATAGTGACTAACAAATACTGCTGCTTTAACTGTTGAGAAGAGTCATCATGGTTGATTGATGCCTTTTCCTGCTAAGGACAGACAGTGGGTGTTTACTCACCTGGTAAAGGTGATTGTGTTGGTTGATATCCATGGCACTTCAGACATTACATCACGGGTTTTAGCCCACCTGATAGGCTAGTGATGCACGTGACTCTAGGATCAAATTTCTTGTATATCCAGTTCCCAGCAACCCTGTTCTCCAGTTCAAATCGTGCATCTGATCAGGCTACTAGCACACCAGGATCCCTGTTGTTCTACTCCAGAAAGGTAGGCCTCTCCTTATAACTCTTAACCTTTATCTGTGATACTAGAGGTCTTATGTGCTGCAATTTGTTTTCTTGTAGTGGCCACAAGAAATTCCCGAAAGGAATTTAATACTGCAGCCTATGTAATGTGGCTTAGATTCTGAGACCACTTTCCTAGTGATTGTTGCAAATATATACATTTATATGTGACCTAGTAAGATCGTAGTATCTTTCTCATGAGTATTTATTGAACATTATTTCTGCCTTGGCATGTCTGCTGTTCCCAAGTGTCTTTCTAGTATATTTAATGTTAGAAAAGTGAAATTTCAGCAGGGGGCATGATTTAGCAAAGGGATTGCTTTGTTCTGTTTTTTGCCCTTCTGCATCGAAATAATACTGAACCCACGCTTATTCGCAGGTCCTGGTGCCAGTCTGCTCCTTTCCACCTCGCGAGTTACAGCAGCGCCAGCATGTCAGTCCTCAAAGCTTTCCTTCTACTGTGAGCGAGTAGGAGTTGCGATCAGCCGTCACAAATAAAAGAGAAAAGGTACTCTGCCCTGTTCTTGTATCCCCAATGTCCAGGGAATTGTTTGCCATCTACTAGGCCTCTGGCCTAATGCAAGGAAGCAAGTGCAGCATTGCAACCGCGTGGTGCCCTCTCCTGTTGGCGTGCTCAGCACTCGCCTCCTCTGGTCCCATCGAGAGCATTCCACGGTGGGTTACAATTACAACCCAAACAATACCATAGAGGTAAGGCAATACGGACACAGACCAGTATCCAATAAACTGGAGTTTGCATTATTTCACTGGAGGCCTTTTAATGTGAAATAATTGCACTGATCTGGCCAGTGGAGAAACTGCTGAGTATTTACTGAAAGCAAGTTGTATGAGTTTGCAACTTATTTACAAGAGTAAAGGGATACATGGGTGGTTATTAAATTGTTAATAAAGTTATTAAATTATAAATCACATTGTAATAGTTCATATGAAGCACATCACATTATCCAAGCATTTTGTGTGAAGTGTAAGAAGACTGCAGTCTGTGATGATGTACCCTAGACTTTATAAGGCTATTCATGAGTAGCACGCACTCTGCAGGTTTCATTAACTATTACCATCATAATGGTCTTTAATGTAGACTACAGTAGCAACTCTCATAAGGCTGTTATTGATAGTGATGTATTGTCAGTGTAATAGCATTTCTAGTATAACAAAAGTGAAAAAAACGGGCGCTAATATACCTGAAGTTAAGGTATAGCAGCCTATAACATAAATCCTCATCATGACACAGTCAGTATGACTAGAGTCAAGTTAGACTAAACCTACCATACAGTGGGAACCCCTGTAAAAGCAAAGTAGTTTGTCAAGGGCATATATTGTACAACAGTATTGGTCAGTCAGAGTGATGCATTCTTTTGTTTTCTGATTTGTTTCCACTATCACATACCCCTGATTTTATTATATCTGGCATTTTGTGTTAGAGAAAAGAAGGCCAATGTTAAATTTGGGCCCTAAGTGACCTAAGTCAACTTCACTACATTTTCCTATGTGTATATTTTATATTTGATGATAAACACTGATTGCTTAAATGAAAACACTTACAAGTAAATACTGGATTCGTGCCGCCAATATCAGGTGACTGGAGCTTCTGCACAAGGATTATTATAATTCAATAAATAGAATGAAGTTTATCTGGGGAAAACAACAGTAAATCACAAGCTAGGTTAGATGCAGAGAAACATATGTGAACAGAATATTGTGACTCTGAAGGTTTCGGAATGGTTGAATAGTATCTCAGAAGCTGCCCCAGATTATCATTGTTAGTCAGATAATGATAATCTTAGTAGTTCAGACTATTTCTCTGGCCTTTTCTACCTTGTCTAGCTCTCAGGCTGCCTCAAATGACCTCCCTAGCCCCACACCAACTGGTGGTCTTCCATAGTTTGTCCCCAGTTCTGGGTTTCTTACTGTAGGTTGGAATCATTCCCTTCTCCCTGCAGTAAAGAACAAATCTAATGCTAGGAGGCTCACTGGATGAGATGAGGGGTGCCAGAAACTAATGTTATTCTGACAGTAGGGAAGGGCTGTTTCCCTTATAGTGATGTCACTGCAGTACATTTTTTATGAGTGCTGCAACTCCTGAACCCTCTCACATCACCAGTGCTGCACAGTGCCATTTGTAACAATCACACAGGAGTGTGGTGGCATATTTATTGAACACATACAAACAGGGATGAGAAATAATTAAGTGCTTGAGCTGGGATTTGAACCCAGGCTGCCAGAATACCATTCTGATTGTGCTAACCAGCGTGCCACAGAGACAACTGGAACCTTGGCTATCCCCAAGCACATTACTCTTTCTCAAATGCACAACCCAGTGGCAGCACAGTGCCATTGTCAGCTAAGTGCACCATAGCCTCTTGTTTCCCAATGCTCCCTTGTCCATTTCTTGATGCTTCTCTTACACTGAGTGTCATTACCTTACACCCCAACTGTAAGGCACTTCACACACTCTGGCTACAAATCCAGCCATATAATTTTGCTCTGAACCTTGACTAGCAGCATGGGAGTGTAGCTGGGCTAGCAGGTGGTTATATTTTCAATTTTGTTTATATATGCATTTATTGAGTTGTCTGACATAGATGGTAGAGATGGCCTCATGAGATAGTATATCTTGATTTAGAAAATGGGCTTGAAAAATAAAACATGCTGATTTGCAAAAAGTCCAAGCCAGGCATGCATTTATTTTTCAATAACGCTAAAAAATAAGTGCCACTTTGGGGTGCCCTATTGCTTTTTTTTTTTTTTTTAGTTTAGTTTAGTTTATTGTTCTAGGAATTACTACCTTTGAGCCAGAGGCCTTTTACAAAGGTTCCACGTCAATTAGGTACAGTACAAAAAGGTTATATAGATAACACAACAATTTGTGCTGTGTCAAGAGCTAGAAAACATATACAAATACATATCAAATCATTTGTGCAAAAGGACATGAGATATCAATAATCACATTATGATTACAAGAAAGAGGTCATGCCAGATTAGGAGAAACAAATAGGAAAAGTCCAGAAGAGAGAGGGTAAGTGAAAGGTGTGGGGAGCAGACAATAGCAGGAGAAAGGTTTCCAAACATGTCTTTGTCAAATACTTAGGGTATCCTTGGGCACCCTAATTTTCAAATTGGCCTAGCAGCCATTTTTTTCCACTCTCTAAGTGAGTGGTAAACTAGCTCTCAATGTTCACCTGTCAGAAATCACAATTCCATAGTCTCCAGGGTTGTGGAGAAAATGAAGCTCAGTTGCTAAATGGAAATTCAGTTTCTTTTTTTTTGTTCTTTCAGTTGTACTCAGTAAACAGAGACTGCTGGCTAAGCGCTACCATTGAAGCCACTCACTTAATCTGTCACAGCCTATGGACAATCGTTGTGATGTATTTCAAACCATGACCATTGCCAGTGAAAATGTTTCTTTTGCCTTTATCCCACAACAGCACTACTGCAAACAACTGCGACTCAGCGTCAATACAGTTGCATGCAGCTTAGTGTTCACCGCTGGTCATCCTCCCCGTCCCCCATTGCTTAATCCAGGAATATACCTATTTCTTTTAGGGTTTTTTCACATCAGCTCAGTCAATCTCTGTCAAAGTTCTGCTACTGATCTCCCATCCCTCCTGAACAGCTTCACAGTATGGGAGTCTGCTCGCTACCTATCCAGACCAAACCCGAAGATACAGTACAGCAAATGTGTGTGTGTGGGGTGACTCATCATTTAATAGAAATCAGCCACAAACTGTAGTAATTAGGCAGTAATGCTAATGTTAAGGTATGATGATTGGGTGAATAATGCCCACATTAAGAAAATAAATACAATAAAACACTAGCACCTCTACTGGCAATTGTTGGCAATTGTGCCAGTCATGGAACTACTTTACAATAAACATACTTTTTCACTACATTGTATGTGTTTTATTTTAGTTTTTCAATTTTTCAAATTTTGTACTTAAAATGAGATACTCAGACCATTTTCTAAGTGCAATATACCCTCAGGGTGGTACTGGGCAAACTTGGATTTCCCAGGAGCTAGAAGGCCTCCGCCTTCAGCAGCAGGCCTTATTGTGCCCCTGGGTGGTCAGGTATTGCCAATATCGCCCACCCTAGAAGGTATTATTGTTTAATTTGATCCTCAGCAATTTGTCCATTTGAGTTTTCTGTTTGGTTTTCCAATTTGGTTGATTATTTTAAGAAGTAATAACTTCCTTATCAACAGAGAGTCTACTGGATTAGTGCCATTGTTGTTCAGAGCTGTCTTTCTCCCTTCTGCACCACATGGTCATGTGTTCAAGTCCCTCACCGGTACCTAAGATCACACTGCATGCTGACAAGGGTTGTGCTAGAAATAAAAATAAATAATTAATTAAGCGGCAGAACAATAGCTCACATGTGTCGATGCCATATGAGTTATAAATTTCCTGCCCGCCATAAGTGATGATAAGTGCCGTATTCTTAGTCTGGCTATTATGTGCCCATTTTATGCCACACATTTTAAATCTAAATATTTCAAATAAGATGTTCTTGTGAGTTTTATCTGTCCCTGGGCAGATTAGAATGCCAGATAAAATGCTGCATTGCTTCAACCAGATGTCCTCACATTGCTACACTACTGTCCTATTTGTTGAATAAACACCAAGCAGCTAATTAAAAATTAAATGTTCAAGATAACATGGTTAAGATTTAGCTGACTTCTAGCTATAGGTGATATAGAATGGCCAGGCTCCAACTATGAGATTTATCTTCACGTAGAAGGCATGACCATAGCTTAAGAGTAGCACATACACATACTGCCTTCATGAATTGTGCAGAATTTTTGAATTTCACATACTTCACGCCTAAGGTTTAATCAGTCAGTGACACCAGGGACAACTTTTAATAAAACAGCAATACCTACTGACAAATTACATTTCATATACTTACCTAAATATTTCCATGGGGACAGCACCTCTGTCACATGGTCTTCATCTGCTCTGGTTGTTTGTTTACAAGTGGCATCATAATCCTCTCCTCTCCTTTCACATCACAACTGTTTGATGTAGCAATGATTATAATGTCGATGGACATCATTATGAGTCCATTATGGACAAAGCACCCAGAGCAGGTGTAGACCAGGTGACACATTTGTGTGTCATCAGTAATAAAGATCTGGTGAAAGTAAATATGTGGAAAACATGAATTATGAGTCAGCATTGATCTAATTATTAAGTTTGTATATATTTTCAAGTAATATCAAAGGCTCATTATGGTTGCTGAACAACAGAATTGGTATTAAAGGCAGCATCTCTTACACTGAGTGTCAAACT
Source organism: Neoceratodus forsteri (assembly GCA_016271365.2). Lineage (NCBI taxonomy): Eukaryota > Metazoa > Chordata > Ceratodontiformes > Ceratodontidae > Neoceratodus > Neoceratodus forsteri. Next base: position 94,455,416 of record CM057457.1, on the reverse strand, counting down.
ACATGAGGGATGGTGATGTTATCTGTCTTTGCTATTTCATTGCACTTTTTTTGATCAAATGCTTAATATTTTTGTACTGTATCATCTATTCTTTGTACATTTTGTGATCAATGCTTCTGATAGTTTTATTTTTCACTATTGGTCACAATTGTCTGTGTACCATTAGCAGGTGTATACCATAATTTTAAGTTATTTTATCAATTTTCTGGCACTTACTTTTTGAAAGTTTTTTTCTGCTAACAAATATGTTCCAAGCTGTACATTGTTATTTCCACAGTTCGTACTCATTTTGGCAAGTCAATCTTTTGTCAGACATTCCTTTCTTTAGGAACTCACTGGACCCTAAAATATGGAATCTACCAACATTAGCTTTCTTCAATGACATGTTTTTATTGTTTCTTTATTTATTGATTGACTAATTGATTTAAATTTTGTTAACTGGGCAAGTGCACTGGTGACACAAGGACACCTTTTTCAGGAAAACCTAGACATCAGTAAGACACAGAGTGCCAGTACAACTACAAAAGTTCCCATTACAGTCAGAAGTTTACAGAGGAATACCATACATACAGTACACATGTGCAGCCATACTGTATAGCTGGTGTACATTGAATAAACACATGAAAACAGGTAGTCAGGTTACAGCCACCTTAATGCTTTGTAGTGCCTGTTAATAACTAACATGACAGACCATGAAAGATTCTGTTTATGTTTTGTTTGATCTGATTGCTTTTTAAATATTTAACATCTACTCAAATTGTATTTTAATGATTTGTAAAAGAACAGAGTCGCTCAATGAGATTTGTATTTCAGACCTAATCCTCTCCATCCATGTTAAATAAATAAATAATACATAGATAAACATTATAAAAATAATACATTATATACTTTTTGACCTCACTCAATGTTACTTATTTGTCATATTTGTATTTTATTTCCAGGATGTAGATGACATTTTATTATATATATATCATTATCCTTTATTAGCTTTTACAATTTCACCTGCTGTTTTTGCCTTTTTCTTACAACTGCCCCCTCCCCGTTATGATGCCACTGATTGTTTGACTCCTCCACTGTTGTATTTTCCAATTGTGTTTTTTATTGTTTATTCTGCTGGTGATGTAAGTTCCTGTAATTCTCCCAGGTCATGCCTGAAAGTAGGCATATGAATGCCCACTGTGTTTACATGGAATCAAAAAGAAATAAATACATAAAGAGTCAAAAATGTATAATGTGTATTTATTTATTTATATTTATTTATTGATGTGCCTAATTTACCCTTCCACCAGGTGATACCTGCAAATGAACTCCAGTTCTATGCACCTTTCCTGAACAACAATTTTAATTACTGTACATAGTGAATACATCAACTGCAATTTGTAGACACTTTTAACTCCCTCTGGTCTGTTCTTCTCTATGAGTTTGAACCCGTTTTCATGCTCTATAATGCTTAGACAGGTTGTCTCTTCCAAATCAATGAACAAATCATACAACTGTTATTTAAGCAAGAAAACACTACAAGGTGTGGCATATCAGTGATATCATCATGCTTTGGGTGCACTGTTAGGCACAAGACAAACCCAAAGATATCTGAGCACCCAAGAAGTGATTATCTCTAATGTTATAATGTGTGTAAGAAAAATCAAGTTTTCTGATTGGTCAGAACACTAGTACAACCATGTAATTATGTGCCCATAATTACACATCTGCATTATTTTCAATCTGGCAGCCTTGTGTGTGTTCAAAATGTGTCAGAACACCATTGAGTGCAGACCTAGCAACAGCCAGTTCTCATCAACCCTGCAATGTTACACCTCTTAAAAATCCATGTGATGTTACCCAAAGCCATCATTCACAAAAGTAAGCAGTTTGTGTAGCTTCATTAATTTCTTCATGCACTCAGGAGCTGCAGAATTGAGGAGCAGGATGTTTTGGGACATCAAGGTGCCAGGCTAGTGAGGGAGCTGTATGGTCTGGAACAGAAAAGTTTCTTTGCTTTTACTCTTGGCTCCCCATGCAGGCATCTTTTAACTTTATAACGTTTGGCATGCAGTTACAGCTTCAGACTGGGAACTCTGAACTGGCTGACACCACTAATAATGTACAAGATAGTAGAAGACACATAGTCCCCTTTGAACTGAGAAACAGATACTCAGCACAAGAGGAAGATGCACAGGTAGAAGCAGATGAGGTAAAAACACAGATAGACATGATAAACAATAACTACAAGAGACAGAAGATCCCAAATTGATGGGCATTAAAGAATAATAAACCAACTGAAAGGAACTGTCCACTGGCTACCAGTAGGGAGAGAACTGACATACTGGCATGATCTCAAACAGAAATAGCAATAATAGGTGCAAACAGAAATATCAGTAATAGGTGGCTTATCAAACTTACAGATCTGGTGATCTGTAAAGGAAGAAAGGAAACCACTATAGTACGCTGTTTATCCAGAGCAAGGATAGATAACATTAAAAATAATATTGAGGGGCTATTAAAGGTACAACATCCCCAATTACAGTGATGCACATGGGTATAAATGATGCAGGCTGGAAGAGGAAGCTGGACATACAGAGGGAATTTGAAGCAGTAGAGAATATACTATGGAATAAAGGTCATGGAGTAATCACCTCAGAGATCCGTCCTCTACCTACAGCACAGAAGAAGAAAAAGATATCAGGTAATTAAATGGTTGGATAAAGAGGTGGTGTGATTGGAAGGGCTTTATTGTTCTAAGAATCTGGAACAGGTTCTACAATAATCTGGCATTATACAGACAGGATGGTGCCACAGGGTGCCCCTGTGAAGGGTTGAGGGCCCGAAATAATAATTGTAAAATGCTGGATACCTGAAGGTCCGTCTGTTTACTTCCCTAAAGGTGCTGCGATAGTGTGCATTGTCACACAGGCAGGCTGTTTAGTTCAACCTGATGTACGTCTTTATGTGCTCTTGTTTGTTTTAAGGCAACTGCTATTCTAGGGGCGCCCATCGAAATAATAAAATAAGGGTACCTAGCAGCTGAGCCTTATACTTGTTCTAACCTTATAACTTGGTGTTTAAAGAAATTACATTATATAAATAATGAGTGAAAGAGCTGTGGGTATAGAATGGCAGTTCTTAATGGTTTGCCATAACGTAGACTAATCCCCCTTTTCTGCATTATAGAAATAGGAAGGTAGCGCTTAGGATAGAAGTGAGTGCTTTAGGTGTTGCATTTCAAAGTAAATGAAAGAAACAGAAATGATATGGGAAGGAAATAAATAAGAAAACTGTGAGGCTTTAAATGCTATAAATATTGATGGGCTGATATGTTAACCGTTGGGGAAATGAATCTATTTAGGTATTGTAGGTTAGTCAGTAATGAATCTCCGGTTTGTCTTGTATTAAAAGTTGTTTCCAATAGCACAGGCTACCTGCTTGTTTGTATAGTAGTGAAGGTTTCTCTTTGTGAGGAAATAACCCTCCGTATTGCAAGGTGCTGCTAATTCTGTTTCAGCCCTATTTGTTCTTGCTGTGCTTTAAAGGACCTAGCTGTGTAAATAAATAATAGTGAGAACCTGTTGGTTCTCTCCTGCTTCCTTGTTAAAATACCTATTCGTAGCCTGGGTATATCACCTTAAGCAAACACTCAGTTTTGTAAATTTAGGGCATTGTTTTATACTGTACTAATATGGCTTTTTAAGCCTGTAAATACCGTTGCACTTATCAGGATATTACTTTTGGGTTTCCCCTAAATGAAATTTATTAAATAAAACATAACATTTGTGCTCTACAAACCTTCTGAAGGTGTAATAAGGAGGTTTGGTGCTGCAGTTGGGACCTCTTGAAAGTGAAGGTTTGTGCTGTGTTTCTTTTGGTGTTTCAGAACCCCGAGTGGACTCTTTCTCAGCTGCAATAGTTTCCTTAGGAGTCAGCTGGCCATTTTCTGACTGCCTTTATACTGAACAACAAGGGTGGTGCTTTCTGGGATTAGAGATTGAAATAAACATTTCACAGAAAGACTGTATTTCACTTCTATTTATGAGAGTGAGTTCTTATATCAAATAGAAAATGTTTTGATATACCATAAAAATATAAATGTAAATAAAGCGATAATTTTTGAAATAAAGTATAAGGGTGGGGTTAAGATGTCACCTGACCCTGCAGTGTATAAATGCTGAACACTGAGTTTGGTAATCAGATTTGCTTGTGGTTCTGGAGGTACACTCCAGGACGTTATTGAAGGTGTTCTGTAGAGTTTCTATGTGAATATTTGCTGCTTCCAAATGGAAGATTAAGTTGCCAGATTATTCTGCTGTATTGAATTTGTCCTGATGTAAACAACTTCTGAAGAAAAATTAATTAAATCCGGAACTTTTAAAAAAATTGGTGATGTATGTTTCTCTATGATTGCCCACTTATACCTAGCCTACACAGATGGCTTGCTCGTAAATAAGGATGGAGCATAGATTCTTGGAGACAGAAAAAACAGATGCATCAAAGATGTTTAAACTAAAAGCCAAGGGAATGGGTGAAGTATTAGCGGTACTAAACAAAAGCAAAAAAAAAAAAAAAATGGTAAGAGTCAGACAAAAAGATAAGTAGCTGGAAAGTTTTGCTTACAAATGCCAGAAGCCTGGTTTGAAAAAAAAGGATGAGCTTGAATACCTATTGTCTAACAACATATTAATATTTGTGCCATAACTGATACCTGGTGGCAGGAGGAGGACATGTGGGAGAGAAGCAATAAGGTTATGTGCTGTTAAGCAATGAAAGAAGGGACAAAAAGGTGAAGGTGTGTCACTATATGTTTCAATAATACAAAGGCTGAACAAGTCAGAATGAATAACAATGACACAGAGCATGTTTGGTTGAAATTAATTACAGGCTCAGGGAAAAAAATCTTTTCGGACTTATATACAGACCACATACAAAAATAATGAATTCAACCAATTAATATTAGATGACCGGATAGTTTAGGCATTAAGGATGTGATTACTTTACTGGAGGACTTTAATATGCCCAGTATTAGTTGGGACACATTTCATGGTAGGACCAGAATGGAAAAATAATTTATGAATATTGGGCACTATACACACTATTAGCGTGCCAAGTAATTGGGGGCACATTGACATAGTTACTACTGAATACCACAGAGTGGGGTCCCAAGAACCCTGTGCAGCATTCACTATGGCTGGCACAGGACACTTCTCTCCCCATCCCCAGCCTTGTGGACAGCTACATGCGGTGTCTGGCAGGGGAGTGTGTTGGGGGGCATGCCTGCAGTCACGCCATTCACTATGGAGCAGAGCCCTTGGCATGGGGGCACACCTACATCTGATAACCCTTGTAGCCAAAAAGGGTTATGTACCCCCCAGCATGCCACCACTGGCAGCGCTCCAAGTGGGCGTGGTGCTGCAGACCCCTGCAACATGCTGTCCCCACCCATGGGGGCCACAAGGAGGGCTGGGGTGGCTGAATGGGCATCCACATCCTAGTGTGGCTGGCGCAATGCACATTGGCAATTAGCATTTATTTTCACAGGTGCAGGGATCCACTGGTGGACGGATCCAGGCATCCCATTGGATGTGTGCCCAGTCTGCATTGCACCCCTCTGTGTACTGCATACTGAGGAGGTGGGGCCACACAGACAGAGTGGCTGGCAGTAGTGAATGCTGGTATTGAAGCACATGTCCATGGGTGCAGCTCATGAGTGGGTATGCACATTTCATGTACATACACCCCATTGGTGCATAGCACCCATTATTGGCCAACTGAACCTGAATTGATATGAAACATCAGGAACTAGTGGTGAACATATGTTGGATCTCATTCTAAGTAACCTAGAGAACCAAACTGTGAACTTTAGAATGAGGGAGCCACTGGGAGGAAGTGACCACAATGTGGTATTCTTTGAAATATATGAAATGAACTGTAAAATAATAGGAACCACTAAAAAGTACTGCTGTAGAACAAATTTCATGAGATTAGAATGGCATTCACAGAACGGGACTGGAAGGCTGAATTTGAACATAAAATCATAATGAGATGCTGGTAATACTAATGACAAAATTAAAAGAACTTATTGATGGATTTTCCCCAGAGATAATGAAATATAATTCTTTTGGTAGGGATCCCAGATGGTTCAATAAGAAAGTTAAGTTTAAGATCTGACAATGAAAAAGCATATAAAAGGGCAAAAATATGTAATACTCAATCTGCATGGGATGCATACAGGAAAATAACTAAAGAATTTAAGCAATATACTGTATAAGGAAAGCAAAATGGAATCATGAACTTGAGCTGGCAACAAGGATGAAAGGTATCAATAAATCATTTTATAATTATATCAACCATAAAGGTGCGGTGCTTCTCAGGTGGGGCCACTTGTGGACACAATGGGTAATTTAGTAACAGAAGATAAACAGTTGAGTTGTTAAATACATACTTCAATGCAGTTTTGACAAAAGATACTAATCCAGTTATACATCAGAAGATTGGAGATAGCCCAAGGATAATTGTACAGGCAAATTCTTAAACCAGTAACAGAGGAGAGGATCCAGGAATTATAATAACTAACAATTTGAGTTTTGAAAACACTGTCAGCAGAAAACAAGGAAATCTTATGGGATGCTGAACTGTATAAGAAGACACATAGATAGTAGTGATAAAGGTGATCATGCCATTGTATTGTTCACTGGTTAAGCCACATTTAGACTACTATGCTCAGTTTTAGGATCTCTGTACAAAAAACAAGATTAAATCACTAGCGCAAATACAACATGAAGCAATCAAAGTGATCACTCTTTTGCAGAACCTTCAAGCATGAGGACAAATTATGTAACCTAGACTTGCATACACTAGAATATTGTAGGCTGACAGGGGACCTATGCTTAGTTTTCCGTGGCCTTTAATAACCCCAACTTATGGAATAGTATTTGCCTGGAAACTACAGTAATATGGTACAGCAGTAGATCACATATACTTCAGCTCAAGGGTGATTTGAATCACTCCAAGAAAAGAGCAATGTGGTTTTTCAAATGGTGGTGACAGTATGGGATAGCCTACCACTGAAAATCGTGGGCATTAGGACAATGCAAGAATTTAAAACAAAACTTGATATATATTGCAGTAAGAATGCAATTAAGGATTTAATCTTTAAATTAAAGGTGAACAATTTAAGGACAAATTATCTAACTTTGCTCATGAAAACCTTTGAAATCAGTGATAGGATCCCTGTCCCTAATATGACCCCTCCCCATAAAGAAACAGGTTAGCCTAAGAAATAAATAAAAAGCACAAAAGGAAAATCCTTAGATTTTATCTTTCTACTGGTCACGACCATCTCTTCCTGTCTTTCTTCTCCTGCTGCTGTTTTGTGTTTCTGGTTTCCAGGCAGGCAACCTGGGAACAAATTCTCCTCTCCTGCTTTCCCTTTTCTTTCCAAAAGCCACACTGGCTTTTCTGTTGTATTTCCTACTAAAAGACTGGCAGGCAGCAGGAGCAGCTTTTGTTTAAATAAAGGAATGATTTTATCGTGTATTGCTACTATAGTGCTGCCACAGCTTAGAAGAGAAATAAACAAGGAAATGTTCTTGCTTATGCACTGGAGTGCTGGCTGTAAATCAGCTAGTAAAAACCAAGAAACTGAGAAACGATATTAGGTACACCACAAAAATGAAGAAGGGTGACAGAAACAGTGGAGGAGTACAAACTGAAAATCCACTACTGTGTTTTCAAACCTGAAGGTATTGAAGTACTGACTACAGGGCTCTTTGATTCTGTTTCTTTCTGGTGACTGCAGCTCCATGCAGGATAACAGAACAGAAAAGTACCTGGGCTAAATAACTTTTGCATATAAATTGCGAAAAACATTGTTAATGCATCATTTAGCATTCTACCATCAAAAGCAGGAAATGTGGCACTAGTGTTTCCAACCCAACATTCCACCCCCACCATGCACAGACCAACAGGTGGGGGCTGGCTTGTCATCAACCCAAACCCTCACCCCATTCCATTACAAAATATTGTGATGTGGGTACAACATATACATGTATATGTATGTACCATATGGCGGTAGTAGTCCATTGGCCCCTGTGTCTTCATCCCTCCACACATACAGATGTGTATCTACTTATGGGAGCACAGGCTGTCCGTGCCTTGTTCTTAAATTTATAGGCCAGAGTGGCTAAATTTAACATAGCCATGTTATTACCCCACCAGATGTACTGTGCACAATTAATTTTGAAAACGTATTTTGGCAAGGATTTGAAAATGACACCTGAGACATACATTCCGTGGAGTAATAACAAATGTATGCTAAAATCTGGTGTCATAATATCTCACACTTACAAAGTTGCAAGTGTGTATAGTGAAATTGCAGTGAATGGTCATAATCAGGCATTTTTTGACATTCTGACCCCAAATTTTGAACATTGCCTTTCAGGGACCATACCTTATGAATAATATGACTGTTATTACACAACTCCTGCACAAAAGGTGAATTCACTAAGAGACCACAAAAAGAAACCTTTGGGGCAAGACTTGTCAAATAACAGTGATATTGTTCATGAGGTGGGTCCCAAAAGGCCATCTTGGACATTTGGGGTCAAAATCTCAAAAACAATGGCCCAGTGATGCAGAGGGTTGAGGCATTTCATGCCACACCTCACGCCACACCAGTGACCCGGTTCGGAATGGACCCGGCGGCCAGGAGTCGGCAGGGGAGGAAAGAGATTGGGCATCCAGAGGACTGCTGTCTCTTCCTGGGGCAGACTAGCGAGATGAGCGTTCAATGGTGACCTCTGGTGGAGGCTAGGGGTAGCCACAAGGCGTCATGGCGTATACCAGGGGGTGGAGCCATGGCATGTGTTGCCTTGGCGCTCGGGATCCACAGGGGCAGAAGACCATGAAAATACCTCCTCTGTTAGGCAAAGGTGCTTCCCACCCTAGGACCACACTCTCAACAGTCAGGTTTGGCTGTCTCTCGGCAGCCTCCTCCCAGGCCTGGTTTCAACTCTATGAGAAAGAGCACACTGGGCAGGGGCTGCTCTTCCCGGAGGGTATACCCGGGGATTCCCAGAGCTGGGGAGGAGAGGAGACAGAGTCATGCAAGGAGGTAGACTCCTGGTCTGGGTGGTCGCTGGAGAGAGTTTGGTGGGGCTCTAGTAGGGAAGGAAAAATAGAGTTTGAAAAAAATCTCAAAAACAGCTGAGTTATGACAAAAGTTGAACCCCCACACTGAAATACACTGAACAGCCAGCCCGCCAGTACAGTGATAGCACTACCATTTGAGACGCCATCAGCCTGGGTTGGGAATGAGTCTGGGTAGGCAGAGAGCGGCCAGAGGGAGAAGGCATGAGCATCCGTAGGACTGCTCTCCTTCTCCGGGAGGGAGGGGGACTTGGCTCAACACTTGACTGACCTCTGCTGGTAGCCGGGGCTCAGCAAGCATGAGCAGAGAAAGAGGGGTTGGGACGTAGTGGACATTGGCAGTGATGCCTTGACATTGGGTGCACAGCATTCCCACAGAAGAGGGGGAAAATGCTTCCAATTCCAGGAGACAGACCACCAGGAAGATCTCAATGTGCTCCTGGCTGCCTGGCCATTCCAAATACCCGACAAAACAAGAAAGTTTGGGTGTACTGGCCCCACCTCATCCCCGCCAGAGGGAAGAACCGTGCTCCATCGGGAAATGGGATGGATCAGGTAAGGTGGGAAGCAGATGTGACTCCATAGTTGGTCCTGAGGAAGTGGAACTGGAGGGTGTAGGAGGATAAACAGAAAGTAAAAAAGACATACATTGAACGCCATTTACCTGAGATTCTCATATTGCAGTTGCCAGTTCCAGCAGCAAGATGTGTATTTGATCGGCAGAGCAGATCTCAAACCTGGGACCTCTTCAGGTGAGTGAGGGGCTGTGGTGATGTCATGGGGATGTGGGCAGGTGGGTGCAGTGCAGGAGGTCGGGTGGGGTGGTGCAGGCATGATTGATGATGGGCTTTTTTTTTTACAGGTTAAAACAAATAAAAGACATTGAGGGACATTTCCTTATTTTCAGAGGAAAAGAATGGACATAGGAGGCTGGTGACATACCACTAACCACCAATGAAAAAAGGGCATCAGAGAGTGGGAAGTGCCACTAGACACCAGGGATAAAGCTGGGTGGCGTGTAGACTGGACCAAAAAGGGGTGTGGATTATGAAAAACAAGAAAAATATTTAAATATATACATAAAGAAATTTTTTTTAAAAGTGTAGAAAAACAAACAAACCATAACGGTATAAAGGGTAGGGGTGCCACTAGACACCAGGGATTTTCTGGGGAGTCAAATAAGAAAACAAAGAAAACAATAAAGGATCCTTTTTCATCAGCACAAATCCTTTTCCATCAATCCTTTGCTGTGGTGGCGGAAAAGGATTCTGTCTGGTGAAAAAGAATCCTTTTCCTGACCTGATGGCTCTGTTTTGGGGACCAGAAAGCCCCAAACCTTTTTCAGAACAGAGGACCATGACAAGGATCCTTTTCACCACAAGTCATTTTCCATCCTTTTCATCATGGTAAAAAGGAAATTTGCTGGTGAAAAAAACTCCTTTCACGACCAGATGGTCATGCCGCAGTCCTTTTGCCACAGCAATTCCTTTTCACCTTCCTTTTGTCATGTCAAAAGGAACTTGACTGTGAAAAAGGATTAGCTGCATGGCCATCTGGTCGTGAAAAGGGGAAACTTTTATCAGATTTATTTCCTTTTCACCATGATAAAAAGGAGTGATGAAAAGGAAGTTAGTGGGAGTAAAAAGGAATTAAATATTAGAAAAAACTTCAGAGAGCATACCAAATATTAAAAAGACACAAAGAACAGCTCATTAACCCCTGATGAGCAAGATATATGCTTTGATGTCTATAAAAGACACCCCTGGGCACACAGTTACTCTATGACAGTTTGGGCCAAAATAAAAAAAACAAGATGGTGGCTCATGAAACAGGATTTTTTCTGATGAACAAGGATTGTCCACTCAAGAAAAAGGATCTTGTTCATCAGAGCAAAATCCTTTTCATTCCAGGAATCTATCCTGGAAAGTATGAGTTCCATTGAAACTAATGGGACCTTAAAATTGTAATAACTTCTAAATGGATTAATATTTTTAACCAAATAAATGTGAGGCCATTCTGTGACCCAAGCTCTTTCTAACATAAAATTTAACACTGTATGTGAGCAGGGATATGAGGAAAAACTGCAAAAGTGGTGAATTGTAGGTTTGTGCACTATCCAGGTCTCAGAATCTGCACATCCAACCAGAACAGAACTTGGCAAGTCAAGAGATCTACCCCATGGGACAGCACATACTCAAATTGATTCAATTGCATTGGACAGTTGCAAAGTTATTAAAGTACAAAATTTGAGGTTTAACATTAACGTTCCTGTTCAACCCTAACTATACTGGTGCGGTATATTATTTTAGAAACATAAATAACACACTAAATTACTTCATGTCCTGAGAAAATGTTTAGGAAATGATTCTCTTAACTTCTGAGTTACAAATAGTGCACTGTATACAAATGTAATATTTTCCTACCCCAGGTTGTTTGTTAAACTGCTCCAAAATTGCTTTCTGCAAGCTGTTATAGCATACTTTTCCTAGGGACTGGCTGGCTTCTCTCTGGAGTTTTACAAAATGGAGGGTGAAGGAAGAAGTTGGAGAGGGCAAAACCACATGACAGAGGTAGAGTATAAAAAACCCTAGTAGGGAGAACAGCTCAGTTCAGTTCTTGTTCAACCTTGAGAGACATGGGGTGAAAACTCAGTTTCTGTGTTTCCTTTGCTGAGGAGCCTCAACAGAACTTCCCCTGGTGTTTTAAGTGTAATTGTAGGACTTACATTAGCTGAAACCAGTGTTGATTTTCTGCTCTTGAACTGTATTGGAAGAACTTAAACTAAATGTCATTTAATTCTATCCACCTAATGAAGAAAAACATTCTGAAAACCATCTTGACAATTGTGCTAGTTTGAACTTTTTTTTTTAATTTTATGTAAATAAAATGTCACATGCCTGCACCTTGAACCATATAATTTGTTTGCTGTGTTTTCCTTCTGTACTCCTCCTTGCCACGTGTGGTACAGCAGATGGATATGACAGGAATGGTCTACGAACAAAGGTGACATTTCTGTTAGGGTGCCAGCCACAGTACCAGTTGGACAAAAGGCAAAAATTGGATGCACAGGACAAAAGGGCTATTGGGATACAGTGACAGACTTCTTCTATGATTGGTGGCATAGTCTTTAGAAGCATGGCTGTGAGAGGAGCAAAAGTAGAGGATTAAAACCCTCTGATGGCACAGGCTGAGAGTACCCTCCTCCCAACTCTGAGGAAGTGCTCAAGGCAGCCCCAGAAAGTATCACTGGCTTGTTGTGTTGACTAGTGTTGAAGCAGACTGAGAATGAGGCATGCTGGATGGAGACAATGAAGCTCCTGCAGGATGGTGGGGCAGGTCCACACCATAGTGCTGTGAGAGGCAATGAAAGGGTATCTAGTCTGAATGATATAAAGCTGATAAACTGGGGCCTACAGATGAGATTGAGGCCTATTTGTAAACATTTGAGAGGGTTGCTAGAGCATGCCTGTGGCCATGGGAACAGTGGACAATCAGACTGGTGCCAAATTTGACTGGGCCAGCTCAATTGGCCTATAGCAATATGGAACCTACCTTGAGTGAGAACTATGACCAGGTAAATGAGGTGATCCTCAGGAGGTACAACCTATGTTGTAAGACCTACTATCCACTATTCTGGGCAGTGGCATTTCAACATTTGGATTCACCTCGAGAGGTTTTATGGAACTGAAGGAGTTGTGCTACAAGTGGGTTCAACTGGAAGAAAAACTGTGCAACAGGTACTGGAGGTTTTCTTGCTGGAGCAGTTCCTACAGATCTTACCCTGGGAACTAAAATGTGGGTAAAAAGAGCATCGACCAGACACAGGGAGAGAACCATCATCCTGGCAGAGGACTTTCAGTTGGTACGGGACAACACCCAGAGGAACAACCAGTACAAGCAGTTTAGTAAGAACATTTTTCACAATTCACCTCATCCTGAAGTTAAACCGTCAGATGGGATGTGGGACAAGAGTGCCATTATCTGAAATAATATGTCACAGTTGCAAAGGGTGGGGCATATTGCTCGTGAAGTGCCCAAAAGGAGAATGAGACACCCAATTTGGTAATGGCAAATTAACAGTACTTACCATTGTGGAAATTGAGGGTAAGACAATGCCAGCACTGATGGACTCAGTCAGTCACAAGAATTTAATCAGAACAGACATGCTCCTGGGTATGTATAAAAGAAGACCTGGCATGGGGGTCACTTGTGTTCAGGGGACACTAGGTACTACCCAACAACTCAGGTGGAATTAAGTGTAGAATGAGGAGTCCCAAGATGAAGGTTGAGTTGTGGATACCCGCCTGTCCCTGTGATGCTGGGGCATGATCTGCCTACATTTTCTTTTGGTTATGGGGAATGCAGTGCTCAAGTGACTGCTGCTCTGGTAACCCATTCCCAATCTAAACAGACAACAGACTTGGGGACACATTTTTTGATCCACAACATTTTAACTCTCGTAGCCATCTTAAGAAATCTCAAAGGAAGAAGAGGGATGTAAGAGGTTATGGGTAGTGGAGGCAAAGAAAAGATCAGAGACTGTGGCAACAGATGTTTTACCAGAGAGTGTTGACATTAAGCAGGCAGTTGATTTTGCCAGTGAACAAAAAAATTATCAAACACTGAATTCTCTATTTAATGTGATAAAAGAGGTGCAAGAATGCATGGATTACCAGGTGGTACCTTGCCTTGCAACCCTACAATTTCAGGTCATCCACACACCAAGTGCCCAAAATAAAAATGCAGACTGTATGCCATGGTATGTGTCTGATGTTATTGAAAAGAAATGTGAATGATATATCTGTGAAACTAAAGGTGTAAATGAACATAGAAGTATGGATAATTTGATATCAGGAACCTTCAAGGTAGGAAAAAGGCTCCTAGGAAATAATTTGAATTTGGTATCTCTTAGGTGGGAATCCTTTACTCATTATCCATACCGATATTTATTTGGATCTAAGAGGTTTCTGGAACCGTCCTTGATAAGACGGTTTCCTCTTAAGCAGTCAGTGGTGTGATAGGGTCCCTGTCCCTAATTTGAAACCCTCTTCCCATAAAGAAGCAAGCCAGCCTAAGAAATAAAAAGCACAAAAGGTAAAACCTAGATACTGTATTTAATTTTATCTTTCTGTTGGTCACGACCATCTCTTTCTGTTTTTCTTCTACTGCTGCTGTTCTGTGTTTCTGGTTTCCAGGCTGGCCACCTGGGAACAAATTCCATTTTACTTGGGATTTTCCTTCTCTCCTGCTTTCTCTTTTCTTTCCAAAAGCCATGCAGGTTTTTCTGTTGTATTTCCTATCAAAAGACTGGCAGGCAGCAGGAGCAGCTTTTGTTTAAATAAAGGAATGCATTTGATGGGTATTCCTACAATAGTGCTGCCACAGGTTAGAACAGAATTAAATAAGCAAATGTTATTGCTTATGAAGTACAGTGCTGGCTGTGTGTCAGCTAGTAAAAACCAAGAACCTGAGAAACATATAACACCCCTCCCAAATAAAGGAGGGTGACAGAAACAGGGTGAGCATACAAAATAAAAATACATTACTGTGTTTTAAATCTGAATGTATTGAAGCATCATACAGGGCTCTTTGATTCTGTTTCTCGCTGGTGACTGCAGCTCTTTGCAGGATAACAGAACCAGAGAGTACCTGGACCAGATAACTTGTGTGTGTATGTTTATGTATATGTATATATTATAGGGACGTGGTCACTCTATAGTTAAGGTTGAGTATGCACTTTAATGTTAAACCTCAATTTTTCAAGTTAATAATTTTGCAACCGTTCAATGGATTTGCACAAAATTTGGAATGTGTGGTGTTGTATGGTAGGTCTCTTGATTTAACAAGTTCCATTTTGGTTGGACTTACAGTTTCTGTGCAGCCTATTTTGGCGTGTTTGTTTGCCCATGGTGCTGCGACCACACTGTGTGGTCTTGTGGTCTGAAATTTGGAACAGAGAAATAGTTTTGGTCAAAGAACAATCCAGCATTGGATTGGTACAAATTAGTCTTTTCAAAATTATTGAATTTTAATTTTGGGTTCTGAGCATGCTCAGTTTACTCCAAGATTTATATGTATATTTTCGGAATAGGATCAGGCTCACAGTCAAGGATTTTGTCTAGCTTGTGACAAGGATTTTAAAAATCCTAGTCCGTCAGAAAAATTCCTTGTCCGTGAGCCACCATCTTGTTTTTTTTTCCCAAAACAAAATGTTGTAGCTTTCTCCAAGGGTGACTTTTGGTGTAATGAGGCATGTGTTTTGTTCAGGGTGATGCCCTCTACAAACCCATACCTTTCATTTGCTTGATTTTGTCCAAAAATAGCCTTTAAAATTAAAAATTTTTTGACCGACTTGCTAACAATCCTTGTCCACTAGCTGATAAAATCCTAGTCCGCCAGCCGATCCTGTTTCGTGAAGTTGCAACATCCTTGTCTGTCACTTTATGACCAGATGGCCTTTCTCGTGAATGAGGATTAAGCTGACGGTCAAGGATTTTGCTACCTCGTGAAAGAGGATTGGCTGGTGGACCAGGATTTTGTCAGCGATGACGAGGTTAGGTTTTGAATCCTCTTTCATGAGGATAACAAAATCCTGGTCTGTGACTGTAAAAATCCTAGTCTACCAGCCAATCCACTTTCGCAACATTGCAAAATCCTTGTCTGTCACTTTGTGACCAAATAGTCCTTCTCGTGGATGAGGATTAAGCTGACAGTCAAAGATTTTGCTACCTCACAAAAGAAGATCGGCTCACAGACTAGGATTTTGTCATCTTGTGGATGGGGATTGTTTTTGTATCTTCTTTCATGAGTTGACAAAATCAAAGCATGTGAGCTGTCAAATCCTAGTCCGCCACCCAATCCTCTTTCACGAGGTTCAAAATCCTTGACCGTCATTTAGGGACCAGATGACCAAAATCTGATGGTCAAGAATTCTCGCAGATGGTGATTTTGACAGCTCGCAGATGGGGACTGATCTGACAGTTGGGGATTTTGCTACCTCATGAACTAGGAATTTTAAACTTTTAAAACTTTCCCACTGCATTGTAACTTTATGGTTTGGTCTTTTGACTTGCACTTTTCAGGGTATTAAGGGATACCCTAGAGATGTGAATTATGCTAGGTGTTGGAAAGTTAAGCGGTTCCATAGCTATAACATCACAGTTGAGATTTTCCAATAGGATAACATTAGATGCCTGTCATGCCTTTCGGTGCCTGTATCTTGAAAACAGTTCGAGATATGGAGTTTTGTCACAAAAATTCTTAGTCCCAGAAGTAGATTTGAAAGCCATGAATACCATGAATTTTAATTTTTCTACCTTGTACGGTTACTGAGATATTTGGAAAATAGTGTTCTAATTGCTCATTTTCAGGTCCGTGGGTCAGTATTACCCCTCAACGCTAGCACCCACAGTGATTTTTGTGCCCTTTTCTCAAAATGATGCAAGATATGGATTTGATCAATTTATGTCACGTGCAGTGCTCATTGTCATGATTACAGCAACACTTGAATTTTTGTTCTAGCTGCTAAGATTCCGAGATATTGGCAAATTAGTGTTACAAGGCTTCTGCCCTATAGGGCTGCTGTATGGCTCTGTAGCTATGTGTAGAGTGGGAGCACAGGGCCCAGAGGCCTGCACTCCCACAGATGCATACTGATATGCAGAAATGGGCAGCTTGGTGGGAGCACGGTGCCTGAAGGGCCGCCTGCTCCCACCAACGCATGCTATTTACTACTTATATTACACTTTTCAAAAGTAAGGAAATTCATTGCAAAAAACTTCATTTAATGCATTACTTAGGGTTAAAGAGACAAAGTGGGAAAATGAGATGTTAGGCTTGGCCCCTAACCCCTACTATCCCACCCCATCCTCCACAGACTGACAGACACCGGGTGTGCCATGGGGTCATGGGCCTAACTCTCACCCCATTCTCCTTTACTGTAGCATGTCAACCTGTTTACACATGGAATGGGGTGAGAGTTGGGCCTCATGACCCCATGGCACACCCCAGTGTCTTTCGGTCTGTGGAGGACCAAAGTTAGGGGCTCAATCTTAATCTCATTTCCCCACTTTGTCACTTTAACCCAAACGGATGCATTAAATGAAGTTTTTTGCAATGAATACATACTATATATATATATATATATATATATATATATATATATAAATATAGATATATTACACAACAGGGAGCTGTGGAATACATGATTTATTTTCACAAGGTGCTCTTTGACCTTAGGTAACCTCACGGTGGCGTAAGCCATGGTGATTGCTCAGATCAAACAGCACGGTGAAAATAATTCATGATTCTACAGCTCCTGTTCATATTCATTCATGCAATAGGGAAGAATCATGTGGGTTGTGCAGTAGTTATTAGTTGTAATTATTTTATTATTTTAAAAATGTTGTCACTTTTAGGGTTTATTTAAGAAAAAGTGGTATTACGCCTGTAGTCTGGCTGGTTGCTAGGGTGGTTGCTAGAGACTCAGGTTTTGGATGTGTCATAATTGCTGAGGCGTCTTTGTGATTGGCCATTTTGTTTATGTGGGCGGGCTTAAAAAAAGATGGCATCTTTGTTTTGCAATACGGAGAAGATGGTGCATGGCAGTTGTGTTTCTCCAATATGGAGAACGTGCTTTATTATGCAGTGTTTTAAATTTAATGGGATTTATCTAGTTGATCCTGTGTTCAGTGGGTGGTGTGGCAGTGTGTTTGGCAGAACCTCCATTCAGCAACTTCTGTGGCATTTTGAGTGTGGGGACAGAGTTTAGTGCCATTGCAGTGTGATGGGCAGCTTGCATGAGAGACCGGCAAGATGTGGAGTAAGTACAGCTGGAAAAAATAAAGGAGATAAAAGAGAGAGAGAGAGAAAGAGAGAGAGAGAGACAGAGAAAGTCAATAGTTTTTTTTCACATAGAAGTGTAGCCTGTGAGTAAATAGTCAGCTGCTAAGTACAAGTTTAAGCACTGTGAGTGAGGGGAGCCATGAACTTTGTGAGGAACTGTTTTGATGACAGTGTCATTAAGTGAGTAAAGTCATTGTTTTGGGACAAAAGAAAAATAGAGCTTAGTTGGAGGGAGCAGTAAGCGTTTCTTTCGGAGAAAAATGCTGTTTCGTGTTTGGATTGTGGCTAGTGGAAAGGCTGCTTAAAAATGATTTGGAAAACAGGGTAGTTGCTTGGGAATAAGAAGCAGTCTATGTGCTGGAAGTAGCATGGACTGGCTGGCAAGGGGAGGTTGTTGGGTACAGTGATTGACATCAGGTGTTAAATAAATCATGGATGATTGACATTAAGGTGTTAAATAAACATTGGTTCCATGATTTATTTAACACCAGTGAAAATAAACAGATTTATTTAACTGTTTTGTGTCCATCTATTGCATATATATATATATATATATATATATATATGTATGTATATGACTTACTTTAGAAACATAACTAACGCACTAAATTATGTCATGTGTGAAGAGAAAATGTTTAGAAATTATTCCCTTATCTTCTGAGTTACAAATAGTGATTTGTATACAAAATGTAATATTTTCTTTCCCCAGGTTGTTTGTAAACTGCCTCCAAATGGCTTCCTGAAAGCTGTCACATCATAGTTTCCTAGGAAACTGGTTAGCTACTCTCTTTTTTTTAGAAAATGGAGGGAGAAGTTGGTGGACAGCAAAATAACATGACTGAGTTAGAGTATAACAAGCATTTGCCAATGTCGAATGTTCTGCCGTGCACTGGTGTCATTTTGGGGTGTTATGAGCCAGAGTTGGCAAATTTCAACACATGTTCACACCTTCATTGCTTTTAATATTTTTAAACCACATTGTCAACATAGTTGTCTTATTACGCCACCTCACGAAGAAAGAAAGAGTACAATTTCAACTCCTGTCTGAAAGGTAATTTCACACAGTGGCTGCAAAATCACCTTTTGGGATGCAAAAACATTTTGGTCATGATCTGAAAAATGGCAGCTGTCACATTCATGAGGTGCAGTGAAGAAATGGCTATATTGAAAATTTGGTGTCAAAATATTGAAAAGTACCAAAGATACGAGCCTGCATTTGTTAATTTAAGTGCAGGCTTGTAACTGTTGTCATTAATATTTTCACAACTTTCAACATAGCCTTTTTTGGCCACCCACCTCATGAAGGTATTTTCATCATTCATTCACTCATCCTGAATGGTGATTTGCAGAGCAACACACCATTCTGCACCACAGGTGCAAAAACATGTTTCAGGCAGGATATGAAAAATGACAGTTGAACTGTTCATAAGGAGGTGTGAAATACTGGCAATGTTGAAAATCTCAAGAAAATATTAAAATTCAGTGAGTTAGGGCGTGCATAGAAACTGCATAATGCATGCTCATAACACAGTCATTTTGAACTTTTTACTAGATTTGCAACATGGACTTTTGGGACCCCACCTCCTGACAGTGGCACTGTCACTTTATTAATCAGCCCAGAAAGGTGATTCTGCGAGTGACCAGAAATACCCCTTCAGGACTGACTAACTAAATGACAGTGATAGTGTTCAGGAGGTGGGGTCCCTAGAACTCTATGTTGAAAATTTTGGGTCAAAATTCCTGAAATGACACATATCAACTTGAGTTGAACCCCGCCCCCATTGACTCCTTTATTTGGCTTACCTTGAAATCTTCAGTTTGCGGTCAGCTTTGAAAAGTGCAGATGTGTCCTGGTCCACAGAAGATCACTGCTCCCAACCTCCGGAGGCAAATATGGGTAAGGGAAGTGGGTGCACAGTGGGAGGGTTGGGATGGGGAGGTGGACAGGGCAGACAATGAGGGACTGTTTCTTTTTGCAGGTTTAAAAAAGACATCAGGGATAGTTTTCTTTTGAACAGGGAACAATGTTGTTTACATTTCTGGACACTAGAAGTGGATTCCCACTGTCCAGGGAGATGCAGAATAGAGGCTGCATGGAGGCAGCAGCAGCAGTGAGAGAGAGAGGAGGGTTTGATTTTCTGTGGGGGGTCGAACAGAGTGGAAGGCATGGGGAGGACAGCAGCAGTGGGAGGGGTGGGATGGATTGATTTGTTGCCGTGGGCCTCGAACAGAATGGAGGGAGTAGGAGGACAGCAGTAGTGGGAGGGAGTGGGAGGGATTGTTTTGCTATGGGGGCCTCAAACGTGAATGGAGGGAGCAGGGAGGACAGCAGCAGTTAGAGAGGTAGGAGGGATTGATTTGCTGGGGTCAACAAAACAGAGTTGTGGGGAGGACAGCAACAGTGGGAGGGAGCAGGAGGGATAGATTTGCTGTGGGGGGCCTCGAATGGGAAGAGAGTGGGGAGGACAGCAGTAGTGGGAGGGAGGGAGGATTAATTTGATGCTGAAACAGCGCTACATATAGAGTGAGCTGCACCGCATTCCCATGTCAGCTAGAGCAGGCTGGTACTCAGCAAGCTCATTCATGACAGCAACTGCAGCCATCACCGTAAGTGTGACAGCAGTGTGAATGCACAACCAGAAAGTAAATGTAATCCCTTGCATTGCTGTTTACATCAAAAGACCAAGCCGTGCCACTATTGGTTCGACTCTGTCCTTTGAAAACCTTGCCAACTCCACCCAAAAACAAAGTGAGTCATGCTGCCTGCCTACTGATTCGCCTGCCACAAACCTGCCCCTTAAACAGAGCTTCCAGTGGACACACCTCTCTCACACCCCTCATAGCAAACTCCTCATATCAACATGTTCATCTGCGCTGCTTTCAGATGAACATAAAAAGGCCCTAGTGGGAGAGATCAGTTCAGCTCTTACGAATTTGCCAGCTTGTTCAACCTTGAGAGAGAGGAGGTGAACAGTTCCTTTATTCCTTTGCTGAAGAGCTCAACATAACTTCCCCTGGTGTTTGTAAGTGTAATTGCAGGACTTACATTAGCTGAAGCCAGTGTTGATTGTCTGCTCTTGAACTGTATTTGAAGAACTTAAAAGACTAAATGTCATGTGATTCTTGCCACCTAATGAACTAATGAAGAAAAACATTTTGAATACAATCTTGACAACTGTGCTAGATGGAACTTTATTTTTTTATTTTATCTGAATAAACTGATGCATACTTGAGCCTTATACCATATAATTTGGTTGCTGTGTTTTCCTTCTGCACCCACTCCTTCCACTAAACCTATGAAACCTATTAAACATTTGTTAGAAAAATTACTAAAAATTTTCACTAAAGGATGATATAATGGACACTTATCACATTAGATTTGTTTCTTTTTAAATAATGTAGTGGCACATTGTGATTGGTGGATTCATTAATTTAACAGTGAAGTGACTGGTTCTCATTAATTATAATGTCATGGTTGAAGCATATATACCAGGCTTGTATTTGAATTCACTATCTCTGAAGAAGCCTGAATTGTCGGGTGAAATATAAGCTTTCCTGTCATGTTGATTTATATACTTTTGAGAGTAAAAGGAGAGCTGGAATTACACAAGCTGTGTGACTAGCCTTTTTTCATTACTGCTGTTGCAAGGGTGAGTGATCTCAATATCAATTTATCTAGAAAAATTAGTTTGTGTGATTTTCTTAGGAAACTGTTCAAAACTGGCAGACCACTCACCCCCCAAAAAAAACACCTTTTAAGCAGTGACATCCTAGATATTTATTTTATTTGTTTATTGAGGTCTTGTATACACCTGTGAGTGGATGCTAATTTGAGAGGTTCCACGTCAAATACATTAAACAACAAGGCAAAAAAAAAAAGACTGAGGGTAATTTACAGACAATATAATGAGAGTTCAGCAAACAGATAACAAGAGTATTAAACATAATGGGTACATAAATCCAGACAGGAACAGGTAAGCTGCGACATTGTACAAATATGTCTGCATCAGTAGGAGGGGAAGGAGAGAGGAAAGAGGGCAGGGTAAGAAGGGCAGAGTGGGAAGAGGCAGGGGTTTGACTGGGACAGGATAGGGGTACATAAGGGTGGGGATTGCTAAGTGTTGGGTTTGCCTATCCCAAGGGATAGGGACTTGGAAGTGGTTGGTAGTCTAGTCGGTTCATGAAGTGTCTCAGTAGTGGCACCTGCACTCTATTCTGCACTGTATTCTTAAAATATAGGTATAATTTTACTTTCAGTCTCCTTTTTCAGAATTTGCCACTTCTTATAAGATCATTAAGTGGCATATTAAATACACATATCCAGAAATGGCTTAAATCACTAAAGTGCTGCTGTTTCAGGACTTTATGTTTCCTTCCTCAGAGTTGTAGGCTTTAACAGAAATACAAGTAATAGTATTAATGTAATGTTGGAACTGTAGATATTAGTAATTAACTGATATCAACGTTTTCATAGGATTACATTTTTTTATTTTGTTACAGGTGGAACTAACCTGCTAAATTCAGATTGTGGGCATTTATACTAGCTCATTTTGAACTCTCCGGTTCATGTAGTTAACTAAATCACTGGCTTTCTGATTTTAAAATTAAAATGAAATAATCTAAACCCGTCATAGAGTTCTCTCTATAAGCAGTTCATTTCTCATATTTTTTAGCGTTAACCTTACTTCACTTATCTGAAGAGTTTATGTTAATCGGGATCAGCTTGAGAGTCTTAGGTTACTGTAAATCATTCAATATTAGGTTCCCTGACTATGTTTTTCTGTGTGATTATTCTACTGTACAAGGTTAAGATGTGAACATTTTTTCTGTGAAAA
Source organism: Neoceratodus forsteri (assembly GCA_016271365.2). Classification (NCBI taxonomy): domain Eukaryota; kingdom Metazoa; phylum Chordata; order Ceratodontiformes; family Ceratodontidae; genus Neoceratodus; species Neoceratodus forsteri. Next base: position 94,432,602 of record CM057457.1, on the reverse strand, counting down.
AATATCCAGTGAGAAAATAAAACATAGAATCTGTTGGCAGATAAAACCATAGAGCCCACCTAGTCTGCCCATATATATTGCCCATTTTTTTTTGCTCCCCAGCTCCGGGCTGGCCTCTCCTTCAGGCCTTCCTATGCACCTCATTGCCACACTGCTTCAGTACAGCCACCCATCATCCCATATTGCAGTCCCCCCCATGTAACCTGGACATAACCCTTCGCTGGGTGGGTCCCTCTCTCCAGGGGAAAGCACCTGTAGGGTGGCCAGTGCAATTCTTGGCCCAGGTGCTGCTGGGATGGTCTGTGCACTGCCCAGGTCTCACGGCAGCTGGAGCTGGTGACCATCATCTGGTCGGCCTCAGAGCTCTTTTCCTGTTTGCTCCCTGGGGTGTGGTGCCACCTAATGCCAATTCGCGATGTTCACCACGCCCCATTAGTTATTGGGACCCTGCACATTGCCATGCTCGGCCTCCACCAGGGGTCAGCAAGCACCGGTTGCTTCCTGCCCTCCCCAAGAGAAGGCGAGCAGTCATCTGACGCTCAAGAATTCTCTCTAATCACCATTTTAATAGTTTACCCAACTAGGTTTCAGTCACAGTTATGTTTAAATACCTTAAATCAGATCTTTGCTGAATCTGTTCAAGCCAAATCTTGCTTCCCATTAAATCTCTGCAACCAATATAGGGAGTATTCAAACATCATGACAACTTGTATATTAAATTCCTATTTCCAAGGCTGGCCTGCTGGCACAGGTGGTAGTACTACTGCCTGTGACACTGACGACCCATGTTTGGGAATGAGCATGATGCATCAGAGGGTCAGCTGGGGAGACAGCATGAGTGTCCATGGACAGCTCTCCTCTTCTTGGGGGTGCAGGGTTGTCGCTCCTGGTGTATCAGCAACACCCAGTGGAGGCTGGGAGTGCAACAGCTGAGGCCACTCTTCTGGGGTTAGGTGAAGGCAGATGACTGTAGGTCAGGTGGAACTGCACCCAACCCACACTGATATCATTGCACCTCTGCGCCTCTGGGAAACTCATGCACTGTGAAGAACCTGGACCTCTGCCAAATGATGCCCCAGGTGTAAGTCTTAGCTGGGGTCTCAGGTGAATCTCGGTCCCTCCCTCAGGAAACCCCACTGTAGGGGTATGCTATGGACCTCCCAGTCCAGGTAGCCTGGGGGATGCTGGGTGCAAGGTCTGGGTGCCGAAGAGGGTGCATAGAAACTGACAGCAGATAAGGACCACTTGGCTCACAGAGTCTACCCATTTTTCCCACCTACTGCAATACCACAGATCCTACTTGATCTCTGGCTTTTATCCTCACTTTTCTATTGCTAGGGTTCCTTGTGCCTCTCCATGCATTCTTTAATTCCCCTACCATTTTGCCCCCACCACCTCCGCTTTGAGGCTGTTCCATGCATCCACCACCCTTTCTCTGAAAAAATACTTCCTCACATTACCCCAGAGTCTACACCACTCCAGCCTCATATCATGACCCTTGTTCTTGAACATCTTTTTCTGAAAGATGCACCTCTCATACATTATTTATGCCCTTGAGGTACAGTATCTAAAGGCCTCTATCATATCCCTCTCTCTGCTCTCTTCCTGGGTATACATATTGAGGTCCTCTAGTCTCTCCTTATATGATCCTGCACCATTTTTGTTGCCCTTTTTGAACTACCTCTACTCTGTCTATGTCCTTACAGAGATGCAGCCTCAGAACTGGACACAGTACTCAGATTGTTGTCACCAATGATTTGTACAGTGGTATCCCACCTTCTTTTTCCGCTGGTGATACCTCTCCTATGTACCCCAGCATCCCACTGGCTCTCCCCACAGCCTTTTTACAATGCTTAGTCACCTTTAGGTTATCAGATATGATTACCCACAGGTCCCTTTCCTGTTTGGTGGTTGCCAGTACCCTCCCACCATGTACTCCTCCTCTGGGTTCTATGTCCCAAATGCATGATTTTACACTGGTTTTGCATTGAATCTTAGCTGCCACACTCTTCACCTCCTCCAGACTGCTTAGGTCCAGTCTCATTTTTCAACCCCGCCCCTGAGTGTCAACCCTGTTGCAAATCATAGTGTTGACTGCAAAGAGGCATGCCTTCCCTTTCAGCTGTTCTGCAATGTTGGTTTGAAGACATTAAAAGGACTGGCCCCAAAACTGATCCCTGTGGCACCATGCTGGTCACCCTTCTCTCCTCTCAATGAACTCTGTTTACCACCACCCTATGGGTTCTATCCCAGAACCAATTTCTGACCTAGTTAGCCACCATGGGACTAGTGGTGGGCAAAGTAGTCGAAAATTTGCTCTGAGGAAGTGATTCACGGAGTAACACGGAATCACTTAAAGTGCTCTGGCATGAGGTGGAGTGCCAGCGTCATAATGGGGAAGTGGAAGTCCATTGGAAACAATGATTCATTATTCCACCTTCCCAACTCACTTCTCCACTAGTTTTAGGCAAAGTACATTGAAATCAATGTACTTACCACTTCGCCTTTGTTTTTGAGCTCCAAAGGTGAATTTTGCAGTGTTTTATGGGATTGCAGGTCACATGGGCTCTAGATTGTTCTGCACAGCCTCAGTTCTGTGTAGTGTGTGCAGTGGAAGATGGAGACAGTTTCTCTCAGAGCTCTATGATTCAAATCCTCTAAAGCTCTTAAAAAGTATTTTTGAGCTATTTTTCTTGCTCACAATTTAGTACATCGATTGTGGAAACCCTCCTGTGCTCATATCATCGAGTGTTTATTGTTTGTGTGTGGATTTTGAATGTTAATTTAGAACAGTCAGCCTGTGTACTGTGAAGTGTGCTTTGGGGGAGCGTATCTGTGGTGTAGGTAGAGTAACTGGGAGAAAAAGGCAGTCTTTCTGTTTTGGTTATATTTTCTTGTATACAGTAACTGTGTTAATGTACACACAGCAATATTTTCAGTAATTCTTGACTTTTTGCTGATTGTTGCGGTGCGGCAATGTATAATTTCAGTTTGTTTAAAACATTTGGTTATAATACTGAAGGTTTTCAATTTGCTATGCATTACTTGTAGTGTGTGTGAGTGTGTGTGCGATGTGTGCCATTAAATCAGACACCTTTTATTGTGCACAGAGTAATTGCAGCAGTGTGAACCTGCTATCCACCACACCTGCATGAATTTTTCATACAGCTTTGTGGTATCCTTGCTAGTAGTGGACTGTTACTGCTGCAGCACTACTCTCCCCCAAACCGCAAAAGGTATTCTTTTCCAGATTTGGATTTGTGACGGTGAGCACTGGTTAGGTGTTGTGTCTTTATGCCTGCATTTTGAGTGCACAGAGCAATCTTAATCTGTCTGTGCATTTGTAGTACACCATTAATTCTGATAGACTTTTCATTTCTTGTTACACTCTCATTTCACTTCGTCAGCACTGGGGAATTTTCTGGACAGAAGACAGTAGCATTTGGGGATGCAAATTAATTCTGGTGACTGTGTGTGACCACTGCACACATGACTGAGTGTGCCATTATTTCTGTGAGACTTCGCATTTCTTGTTACGCTCTTATTTCACTTTGTCAGCACTGGGGAATTTTCTGGACACAAGACAGTAGCATTTTGGGGATGCACATTAATTTTCGTGACTGTGTGTGTGTGAAGGGCTGGCAATATTGTTGTTACTTGCCTTACCTCACGTTAGGCGAATTGACAACACAAAGTAATAATTACAAGCAAAGTGAGCCTTTGCATTGGCCACTTCAAGTAGCAGAATGACAACACAAAGTGCCCACTCTGGGCACTTCGCCGTGGAATTTAAATTCACAGCATCTCTACTTGGGACCCAATCCCAGGCAACCAGGCTTGTTTACAAGCCTCCTATGTGAACAGTGTTGAAGGCCTTGCTGAAATCCAGGTAGACCACATCCACCACACCTCTCATCTAATTCCCTGGTCCACCAGTCAAAGAAATCTATTAGATTTAATTGACATGACCTTCAGCCATGAATCCATGCTGCCTCATATCCTGTGATCTGCTGGATTCAAAATATACCACAATCCTTTCCTTTAGCAATGATTCCATTAATTTCCCCACCCCAAGGTCAGGCTGACTAGCCTGTATTTGCCAGACTCCTCCCACTTTCGTGAGAGGAACTACAACTGCCCTTCTCCAGTCTTCTGGAACTACTCCCGTTTCCAGCAATTTGTTGACAGAGCTGTCAGGGGTGCTGCAAGCATCTCTCTTAGCTCATTTAATATACTTGGATGTATCCTGTTCAGGCCTCGTCTTGTCCACTCTCAGTTTTGCAAGTTCCTTTAGGACTCTCCTTCCATAAATGGACTGGTGTCCACCTCCTTCCATCAATGCTCATGTCACTTAATTGAGGTTCCACACCTTCCCCTTCTTCTGTGAATACTGAACAAAATATATGTTTGGATTGATGCTTTCTCCAGGTCTGTCTCCACACACTCCCTCCATCTCCTTTTAGCCTAACAATTCCACCCATGGTCTTTCTTTTCACTAAGTAACTGAAGACTGTCTTGTCCCCTTTCGTTACTGCCTAGGCTATTTTCCTCCGTTTGTACCTTTACACTCCTGACTGCTTTCCCTGCCTCCCTCTGTTGTTCTAGATATATTTCCCTGTCCTCCTCCTTCTGTGTTTCCTTGTACCTCCTGAATGCCAGCATTTTGTTCTTACCTTCCAGCCACTTCCTTTGAGAACCGTAGGTTTTGTTTCTCTTGCTTTTGCTTAATTGTCTAACTCAAAGGTTTGTTGCCTCCTCTGTGGCTCCTTTTAGATACCCGCACCGAGTCAAAGCTATAAATAGAGTTACAAAAATTAGATTTCCAGATTCAAATAAAGTCAGGTTTCTTAGCCAAAACCTTCCCGGTCTGGCTATGTTCAATGTGAGCTTTGAAATCAATTAAATTGCCACTGTGGTTTCTGTGCCATTAGTGAGCTCACTAACACTGGTTTATGTGCCAGTAGCATCTGATTTGGCTGCACTGTGCTGAGGACAAGTGGGCTAGGCCTGTTATCATGCATCACACTGATGTGTGATTGCATCACTAATATGATGCTGGTGTGAGGCCCGTCACAAACCTGAAATCAAGTTGGTCGCTCAGTTAGAAAATTCTCTTCAGAGCTGGTGCTTGGTACCCACTCTACCAAATAACCCTGTAGAGAAGTATATATTGTACAATGTAAAGGTGCCATATAAGTTTAAATGTGAAGATATACATATACATATACATATACATATACATATACATATACATATATATATGTGTGTGTGTGTGTATCTTATAAGGGCACAGTAGCACCCCTATAGTTAAGCTTCAGAAGGGTGTTTAATTTTAAATCCCTAACTTTGCACCTTAATATCTTTGGCATCCTTTGCGAAATCAGACAACATTTTCAAGCGTTGCTAGGAGGCAAGATCTAAATCTGTGGGAAGTTTTGTGATGGCGGCTTGTGCAGTTTCTGAGATCAGTATATGTAATTTTTCTATTGATGTCTAATTTTTTCCTGTACTCAACATTGCTTTTTTTGCTTTCATCTACAGCCTAATAGAATGGATTGTTTTCCCAATCTTGCAGGTACAGGTGTTATGTCCTAAAGTAGTGCCTTTGAAAAGTTTGGTGAAAAAATATTTAATGCTTCCACAGTCATAAGGCTTTAAAGTTTTGTGTTTTCGTGTTCTGAGCATGTGTAGTAGGGTTTTGGGATAACGTTCTCATATGAAATGAAAACTGGATGTTGCAGGAACCTTTTTGGTTTCTAACCACTTGCTTGACAAAGCACAAAACATTTTTGTGCCATTAGAGCTGCCATCTTGTTGCTTTTCTCCTCGAACTAACAAGCATGGAAAATACAAAAAATGATGTCATTTAAAAAACAAACACTAGAACCTAACTAAACGGGCCCAGTTTAGTTAGTTTCTGATGTTTGTTTTTAAAATAAGGCCAGAAATACCTTTTCTGGGCACTCAAAATCCTGGGTGCCCAGCTTAGTGAGAGAAACCTGTTCACCTCCGTTCTCTGTATGAGAACAGCAGGACTTTCTTGACTTCTACAGCCACAACTGGAACTGTGCTGCAGGACTGCAGTGAGAGTAGTGAGCTGCCATTTCCTTGGTGTCTACTGCCACTCCTTCCTGTCCATTTCTATATGTAATATTGCCATGGTGTATAGTGGAACCCTCCACCCTCTGATTGCAGCCCCCAATATATTTGAATTTCCTGGTGTCTAGTGGCACCTCCACCCTTCAATTGCCATCTCAATAATTAATTGATCTTTCCCTCATGTTTAGTGGTACCCCATCATCACATCAAGTTCACCATAATTGATTTATCTTTCCCTGGTATCTAGTAACACCCCCACCCTTTGATCACTGTCCCCATACTCAGTTGATATTTCTGTGGTGTCTAGTGGCATCTCTCACCCTCCGATCACTGTCCTCATACTCAGTTGATCTTTCCTGGTGTCTAGTGGCACCCCACCCACTGATCACCAGTTCTGTATAAATTGATCTTTCCTTGGTGACGAGGAGCACCCCACCCTCTGAATGCCTTTCCAGTTAGATTTTGATTTTCCCTGGTATCAAGTGGCACCCCCCACCCTCTGATCAATGCCCGGGTTGGAAATAAAGAAATCCATCCCTCAATGTGTTTTTGTTTACCTGCAAAAGAAAATGGTCACTTGCTGATCTGACCCTCCACCTCCTACTCAACACCCACCACCCCACACACCTTCACACACCTGAATAGGTCACAGGGCAAAGATCCACTCTCCGATTAAAGACACATCTTGCTGCTGGAACTGCTGACTGCAATATGAGAAACTATGGTAAGTGTGGTTAAAGTAATTTCAATGGGGTTTGAACTCTGATGAATAACTTTGTAATTTTACATAGATTTACACCAAATTTTCAACATGGCTTTTTGGACCCCTCCTCATGACCAATGGTAGTGGAATGACACAAATCAAGCCTGAAAGATGATTTCATGATCTCTTGGTGAAATTACCTTTCAGGCAGAATTTGAACAATTTCACTGCTCTTATTCATGAGGTGGGATCATAATAAGACTATGTAAAATGGCAAAGTTATGTTTATACATTGAAATTTTAATACGTTGCTCACAACTTTGGTAATTTGAAATATTTTGACCTTAAATTTTCAGCATAACCATTTTTACACCACCTCATGAGCGTGACAGCTGTCATTTTCAAATCCTGGCCAAAATGTGTTTTTGCACCTGTGGCACTGAATTACGTTTAGATGCCACAGAATACCCTTTCAGCAACGGTTTGAAAATTTTTCACTACCGTGTGTATGAGGTAAGGTAATAAGAAGGCAATGCTGACAATTTGGTGTACAAGTATGGTAAAATGCCCAGGTTATGAGTGATCATTGCAGTATTTTAACATTCACTCATAACCACTAAGTTTCACTATTTTGACTCCAAACTTTTAACATAGCCATTTTCCACACCACCTTTAAAATGACGTGTCATTTTTAACTCTAGATGAGATATGTTTCACACTTCTGGTGTAAAATGACATTTTGGCTAGTATACTATAAATGGCTCATGTGTTTATAAGGTGAATCATAAAATGAGTATCTTGAACATTTATGGGTATGCTTTGTGATCCCATGCTGGTGAGCTGAGTTTGGGGTGAGCTCAGTGATCCAGCTAGATGGGATGAAAGTTAGTGGATGGTGCTGTTATGCAGTGCACCCCCAGCAATGGAATGAGAGGTGCAGGTTGTCAACTTGGGCCTAGGTACCATATAGTGAAAACAACAATCCGTGTTTGCCCCTTCCACTTCATCCTCAGGCCCTTGGTTTGATGGGTCTTAGAGGGAGTTGGGGAGGTTGGGACGTAGGTCAGAACGGCGCTGGCAGAAATCCACCTTGGATACCAACCATCTTATTTTGTTGGACCATTATCAGCTCTACCAATCACTGATCTCCCTTAAGAGGCGAATTCCTGTCCAGGGAAATCGCTGTCACTTGGAATTGACTGGCCCAACTCTTCTGGTTATTGGACCCAGGCTGTGCAACCCAGCCTGCCTGCAGCTCCATCGAGTTTTTCACAAATGTAATGTGATGAGATTACTCATTTCTTTGTGAATAAGGTGCCAACATCAGGTTGGAGATCCATCAGACCTGTGCTATGGGGATGCTGTTGGTGGTGCTCCATCACTAACCTCTTGTTTCCTGGAGTACCTTTGATCTGCTGGAGTTCGTTGATATTATGAGGATTGTCCGGGATGCACCCTATGTGCTGTAGTTTAGATCCGGGCCCTACCTCCTGATTTTGGGTTATAGTGATATCATTGGCCCAGTCTTAGCTCAGATTGTCCGTGCCCCTTGAAATTGGGAGAGTTTCCAAGCTCCTGAAGGACACCTCTCCTGAAGAAAGCTTCTTTGGACCTGGAGATTCTAGCAAACTACAGACCTATCTTGAACCTTCTTTTTGTGGGAAAGGTCATCGAGAAAGTTGTGTCAACTCAACTGGAGAACCATTTGACCATCCATAATGTATACAAACCTCTCCAATCTGGTTTTGTAAGAGGCACAGTACTGAGACTGCTCTGGTTCAGGTGCTCAGTGATCTCTGATGATGAGAGATTGGAGAAACCGCTCCATCTTGATACACCTTGATCTCTCTTCAGCCTTTAACACTGTAGACCATGGGGTTCTGCTCAAGTGCCTGAGGTCTATCTGTGGACTGATTGATACAGTGCTCAGATGGTTTTAATCTTTTCTCACTGGTAGAACTCAGAGTTGTCTCGGAATTTTTTCTTCCAAGTCTTTCTCCCTGTCTTGTGGGGTGCCCCAGGGCTTGGTGCTGTCCCCATGTTGTTTTCAGTGTATGTGCTGCCCTTGGAGACATTGTAGGCAGTATGGGCTGAGGTTTCACTGCTATGCTGATGATACCCAGCTCTACCTGTCTTTGCCCCAGACCAGGTTAGTGGTCTCTCAGTATTTAACAGCTGCCTCACTGAAATCCAAGATTGGATGAAGTCCAGCGGGTTAAAGTTGAACGCAGGTAAAACTGAGGTTTTGGTAGTGGACCCAGGATGCCGGACAGTGGGGTTTCAGGACTGATTTGCCCTCAGTTTATTCTTGGTGGTACTTAGATCCTTACCTCTGAACAGGTGCATGACCTGGGAGTGATACTTGACAATGGGCTGACCCTTCGTCATCAGGTGTCAGCAGTCATTAAGTTAACCTTTACCATCTTAGGAACATTGCCAGGATCAAGCACCTTGTTCCATCCAGTGATCTGCCTGTTTTGGTCCATGCCTTTGTGACCTCATGCCTTGACTATTGCAACTCCCTCTACTTAGGGCTTCCTGGTTGATATCCACCACTTGCAGCTAGTGCAGAATGCTGCCGCATGTTTATTGACTGGGGTATCTAGAGATCTCATATTACCCCAGTGCTGCACGATCTGCACTGGCTGCCAGTTCAGTGGTGGATTACCTTTAAAGTATGTTTGCTAACCTAGAAAGCCTACATGGACTGTGTCCTGTCTACTTGAAAGAGCTTCTGACTCCTTACACCCCTGTGCACAGCTCTGCTCAGCTGACGAGGGTTGCTGGAGATTCCAAGGTTAGTTTAAAGTCATCTGGGGCATGAGCTTTATGTTTGCTGCCCCAGCCCCTGGAATTCTCCCCCATCCGCTTCAAGTGTGCAGGACAGTGGGTGCTTTAAACAGGCACTGATGACATTTCTAAGGAGCAAGGTATTCTCTGACTTGATGTGATTTTAATTATGGTTTATTGAACTCTTTGAGAATCTGTGATTGCCTTGATATTGTGAATGGTGCTCAATTAAATAAAGTTATTATTATTATTATTATTACTATTAACAGTACTTTTGACATAAGTTCCTGCACTCTCTCCTTGGGTGACAGAGGTCATTGTACATTGGATGACAGATGCACTCTTTGCCCTATGCATCTGTAGCTGTACATAGAAGTGCAGAGACCATGGCTCTGCACTTCACAGCCCACCAGACAGTCCCATGAATTCTTCACATCTGTCATTGTGCAGAACTGCAGAGCCTGCAATTTGTAGGTCCTGCACTTCTATAGGTAGACTGAGTTTTCTCTCTCACATAGGGCATCTGCATCTGTGCCTGTGTACCGTATAGTGAAAGCATCTGTCTTCTTGAGTGTAGGGCCCAGGACCTCTACACCCTGGGTGGCAGAGGGCCTGTGCATTGGCTGACATATGTACTCTTGCCCTGTGTATCTGTATCTTCAGCCACATGAAAGTGTAAGGATCACAGGGCCCTGTGCTTCTGCAGCCCACCACCAGACAGTCCCATGAAGTCTTCACATCCATTGCTTCACTGAAGTGCAGGGCTTGCAAGGGCTCTGCACTTTTGTAGGTGGACCGAGTCTTTCCTTGGCACAGGGCACAGGTCCCAAAAAGCAGCTGCGTGAATGAGGTATAAGTCCGCTATCTCAAAAAGAAAAATTCTTTGAAAAAATATGTTACTAATTTAACACCACAACCCTAAGCACCCCACCCCCAAGCAGTAAAATGAAAAAAGCATTAGTGTTTTGGTCTCCGGGTTGTGGTGAATCAGTGTTGGGGTCTTCCTTTAGGGTTGACAACCCAATGCTCACACCTTCCCCACAGGCCTTAGCCTCTAATCCAAACCATAAGATGCAGCTCCAAGTCACTGGCTCATAATGATACACTCATCAAAGGTTGACAAGTATGTCTGCCACAGGTTGCTAATAGAATTTGTTGTTTATTTCTTCATGCAGGGCCCTGTTGGCCCTGCTTGAAGAAAAGAGATCATATGTGACATTGTTTGCTCACAGAATGTGATGCCATTCAAGCTGACAACCCCAAGGATAACCCACCACTGATTCACCAAAACTCAGAGACCCAAAACCTTAATGTTTTTTTCTTTTAGGAATTAAAAATTGGAAAGTCTCTATGAGTGAAAATGGTTAGACTGTGAGGATGGAGTTTCTTTAGGAAAGGAACTCTAGTATCCATTATTTAGACTGCCTAGTTTAGATCTATACTGAAATGAAGAATTTAAGCTAGATTACATTCTACAATTATATAATGTTGAAACATAACATATTTATAACCATAATGAAATTATTTATCTTATTCAAACTGAATTTTGTATTTCTTATTGTTCTTACTCTAGTCAAGTCCTATATTAATATATTATTGTATAAATTTATACAAGACAATCCATATCTGTATACAGCTTTTAGTATTTAGAATTCATGCTTAAGACCTGTACTGGATATGATCTATTTCTTTCTAACTAAGTTACTGTGCTTGTGTGTTATCTTATAAATCAATACAAAACAACCCCTATCTACATACACTATTTATACATCAGAACAATATGTATACTCTTTTTAATATAACCCTCTTTCCTCTCCTTTTATGAACAAAATTTGGTATTTAAATCAATTGCTTTTTCAATATTTACAAACAATTACACATATAAATGTATCAGTTTTAAAACTGCACAGTATATACTATTTATACATATACCTCAAATTATGTTTCAAAAGAAAACAAAACAAAAGATTAATATACAAGTTAGCCAGCCTGGGAGTGGGTCCCAAGATGACAGCCTGGATAAGAATTGGCTGGAGAATAGGACACAGAGTAATAGTAAATGGAGTCCACTCTGAAGAAAGGGGTTAGTGAGGGTACACAAGGTTCAGTATTAGACTGGTCCTCTTCAATGTCTTTATAGCGACATTGCAGAGGGACTGGAAGGAAAAGTATGTCTTTTGCAGATGACACAAAGATCTGCAACAGAGTTGATGCACAAGGTGGAGTGGAAAGGATGAGAAGGGACTTGGCAAGGTTGGAGGAATGGACAAATGTATGCCAGCTTAGATTCAGTGCTAAGAAGTGCAAGGTAATGCACCTGGGAAACAAAACCCAGGGAAAAGTCACAATGGGGGTGAGATACTAACAACAACAAAAATGGAAAGGGACCTGGGGTAGTCATATCAGATGACCCAAAGGTGGGCAAGCAATGTGAGAGGGCAGCAAGGAGGGTTGGGGGATACTGGGATGCATAGGGAGAGGCATCACCAGTAGAAAACAGGAAGTTATTATCCTCTGTACAGACAGCTGGTCAGACCCCATCTGGAGTATTGCATGCAGTTCTGGAGACCCAGTCTTCGCAAGACATAGACAGGATGGAAGCTGTCCAGAGGAGGGCAACTAAAATGGTGCAGGGTCTGCACCGGAAGACATATGAAGAGAGACTTAAGGAGCTTAATATGTATAGCCTCGAGGAAAGGAGGGAGAGGGAGGACATGGTAGAAACTTTTAAGTACCTCAAGGGAATCAACAAAGTCCAAGGGTAGCATCTTTCAAAACAAGAGGTGTGCAAGAACAAGGGGCACAATTTGAAGATAGAGGGTCGGCTCAGAGGTAATTTAAGGAAATATTTTTTCACAGAGAGGGTTGTGGATGCATGGAACGGCTTCCGGAGGAGGTTATGGAGTGAAAACAGTGGTGAAATTCAAGCATGCATGGGTCAGTCATAAGGCAATTCTAGGGGTGGGGCAGAAAGAAGTAGGCTGCTGGTTAACTAGGATCTGCAGCTTATCCATTAGGTAGGGAAATGGGCAGACTGGATGGGCCAAGCGGTCCTTATCTGCCGTCAAATTCTATGTTTCTATGTTTCTAAAAATAATACTTGTTAAACTACAAAGTTTTACAGACTTTCTGGATCTCAGTTCTGTATAGTGGTTACATTATACAGTTAGAACAGAATCCATGTGAAGTTTTCATTCTGTCCATATCTTTTATTTGTTGTTTGAAGGGTAAATATCCATATTGATTCTCTTCTAAGTAGTTGCTGTTCCCAATCCACCTCTCCTGGGTTTGTCTACCTTTTCAACTTTTCGATGTCCAAATAAATCATAATATATTTACTTGGCAGCAAAATTCTATAAAATGTTGGGCTGAAAGGGATTTGTCATCTTTTCTTTCATTGTCACTTGTGTGCTCTGACAAGTGTTGCTTCAGTGGCCTTATTGTTTTCCTATAAAATACAGAGCATGTGGGCAAAGTATACATTAGACCACATGATCTGTAGTGCATGTAAATAAATCTCTAATTTTAAACGACTTCTTTTAACATGTACTTTAGATCTCTTTGGTTTTGATTCAGTTGTCACAGTGGACACAATTTCCACATCTGTTAAAACCCTTAGGGTTTTGTATTTACCCATGTGGTAGGTTTAGCTGGTTGTTCCCATGTTGGGTTTTACTAGCTTGTTTTTATCATTGTGGTGTGCTCGACCCATGGCTTATCTCTGAAAATATTGGCACCAACTTCAGTGGACTGTAATATTCTGCAATTTTGTAAACAGCTTTATTTTTCCCAAAAAATCAAAGTAGGCTGATGAAAGGCAATCTTTAGATTGTCATGTTCCCTCGGTTTGTCCTGAAGTAGGCTGTCTCTAGGAATAGTATCAAGTTTTGAAGTGTATGTTTCAGTGTGTTTTCCTTATAACCCCTTGTCCGAAATCTTTCTGTTGTGATCTCTTTAATGGACATGTATTTTATTGAGTTCTGCTGTTGCATTTGACTCTCAAATACTGACTGAAAGGAATGCTGTCTGAGTTGTTGTGGACGGTAACTTGTGGCAAGAAGTATGGTGTTTTGGTCTGTGGGTGTTTGGTATAGATCTGTGACCAGCATATTCTCTTGTTTAATGATAAGTATATCAGAAAAATGCTATTTGACTAGTGTTGTTCATGGTGAATCTGGGATAAGGTGTACAGGTTCTAATTTGTTCAACTTTTTAAGTCATTTTCAGTACTATTGAAAATAATGAAAATGTTTTATTTATTTATTTATTTGTATTTGGATGACACCTTTGAGCCGAGGGCTCTTTACAAAGGTTCCACGTCAAGGCAATAAGGACAATAAGGTACAACATGTAACATAATCATTACAATATTACTTACAAAAAAAAAGACAAGTAAAGGTTACAATAATAGCAGCCAAGGCATTGTCCAAGGAATTGTGTTCGCGAGTTAATTATACAGTACAAGTCATAGGTGGCTCAGTGAAGCTTTGTTAGGGAGTGGGTTAGTGGGAAAAGTGAAAGTGGTGGGGTGGTATGGGACAGAGAGAGGAAGGAGGAGAAATGGGAGGGCATTGCGTTGGGTATGTGGTAGATGGGAAACAGCAAGGGAGGAGGAAAGGGAGGATGAAAAGAAAAGGAGACTGATTCATCCTATACCCAGTAATGGGGGTAAGAGAGGAGGAGGAGCTGAGGCAGTGAGGAGGGATGCTTGAGGGTAGTATGCCTGGAGGGATTATAAGAAGCAATCACAAAAGGCGCTAGCCATGAAGTGTTGATGCAGTTTACACTTAAAAGCACCAATCGTGGCAATGTTGGAGATTTCTGTAGGTAGCAAGTTGAACCAGGTGGAGGCTCTGACAAGGTAAGAACGTTGAGCTTGAGAGGTCCGACAGTGAGTTATTGTAAAGGTTAGATGGTCCGATCTTCTAGTTAGGCGGTGGACAAGCTGTGGGGTCAATATTGATTGGACTCCAGGGGCATAAGGCCCAGTGATGTTTTCTTAGCTAGGATGCAGGTCTGGTACTTTAGCCTGCCAGATAGCTGGAGCCAGTTAACCTGCTCGTAAATGTCACACGTGTGAGAAAGGTGGGCAGCTGAAATAAGGAGTCTACATGCCTTATTACAGGGTACAGCTAGGAGCCAGAGTGCAGTATCAGTAGTGGAGCCATAGATAATGAGCTTGCAGTCAATAGTTGCTATAACAGAGCTCTGGATAGCGAGGTTCTGTTAAATGCCGCGTAATAAAGCTGTATTGATGTTCTGTATATGTTTTCTTCTGTTAGGATGAACTGCTTTTCGAACTCTGCCATAAACAAGTTTGAATAAGTGAGGGCTAGCATTGACCCATCACTGTTTCTGTGATCTGTGGAAATGAAGCCAGCTCAAACATGAAATACTTATTTTTCAACACCATTTCTATCAATCTTATCAGAAATTCAGTAGGTGGGATTTATTGCATCCCCTTTTCCAGGCTTTTCTGAAGTGCTTGAAGTCCTTGTTCATGAGGAACGCTGGCATACAGGTTTCTCACATCTGTAGTCAGTAATTAACTATTGATAATATTTATGTTCCTTTTATTGAAGTCCTCTAATCTTTGAATTTTGTGTTTTGAATTTCTTATAAATGCTGTCATCAGAGGAACTAAATCTTTGCAGTAGTTCTCCACATAAGTAGGCAAGGGTCTGTTATTGAGTCTATTCTGGAAATTATGGGTTTTCTGTTGGTTTATTGGGTTCTTGTGGATGTTTGTTCAAGAATAATGGAGTTCTTGGATTACAGTTGATGAGCTGATATGATATCCACGTCTCAATCCATCCTCTGTCAAAGGGCCTCATTCGTGACTTCTTTAAAATCTGAAATAAGTTCTCCATGTGGTATTTGTGGTACTCTGTAGTAGGTTTCTATGTCCTTGAGATGTTTTAGGCATTCTTATTTGTAATCTTGGTAGATCATAACAATCATTCCCTTCTTTATCCGCTGGTTTGTCTCTTATTGTTTTGTCTTGCTCAGGAGTTTAAAATTATACTCATAGTTTCTGATAGATTTTATTTTGGTCCTTGTCACTCATTCTCCTTCATGATTTGGTTTATGTCTTTATCTATTTGTTTTATAATGATAGCACTACTGGTTGGTGTTGGTCCTGGTGGTATAGTTTGATTTAACCCTCAGTGCTCATTTTAATTTGTAGTTCTCTTGTTGTTCTTGTTAATTCTCACTATTTTTAATTAAGTCGGAAAAGTCTTAACTTGATTTTGTTTCTGTAAAATTGTTCAACAACTAATTTTAACTTGAATGGATCCATTTCTTGGTTAAACAGAAACAGAGTCCTTTATTAATCACTTAATTCCATTGCTGGAAAGTTTCTATGTGAGAAATTAAATACCGTTTATTCTGATTGATTTTGGACATTGTTTCATGTACTTTGTTAGTTCTCCTCCTTTTCCTGTGTGGTCTCCTCCTTTTGTGCCCTGTATGATTTTGTGGGAGTTGTTATTCTTCCTCCAAAAACACTTCTTCACTGTGTTATTTCAATGTCCACTCTCCCATAGGGCTTCTCATAATATGGATCCCATGGGTTTGTTCTGCATGGGAAGTATAGATTTACAGAAATAGTCTAAGATTTACAGGTATGTTGTGGTCTATTGTAATATGGACATCTATTCCTAGATCTTCAGAATCGGTTTCTATTGTAGCCACCTCTGTTATATGGTCTCTCATAGAAACATAGAAACATAGACCTTGACAGCAGATAAGGACTGCTTGGCCCACCTAGTCTTCCCATTTCCCTACCTACAGGATAAGCTACAAATCCTAGTTAACCAACAGCCTATTTCTTCCTACCCCCGCCAACAAAAATTGCTTAATGTCTGTCCCATGCATTCTTGAATTCTCCCACAGTTTTATACCCCACAACCTCCTCAGGAAGGCTGTTCCATGTGGTCACCACCCTCTGTGAAAAAAAATACTTCCTCACATTGCTCCTGAACTGCCCCCACCACTATCTTCAAATTGTGTCCCTTTGTTCTTGCACATCTCTTTTTCAGAAAGATGCTACCCTCTTGGACTTTGTTGATTCCACTGAGGTACTTAAACATTTCTGTCATGTCCCCCTTCCCTCCTTTCCTCAAGTGTATACATACTAAGCTCTTTAGTCTCTCTTCATATGGCTTCTCTTGCAGACCCTGCACCATTTTAGTTGCCCTCCTGACTGCCTCTATCCTGTCTATGTCCTTATGAGATGGGGTCTACAGAACTGGATGCAGTACTCCAGATGGGGTCTCACCAACTGTACAGAGGGATAACAACTTCCTGTTTTCTGCTGGTGATGCCTCCCTATACATCCCAGTATCTCCCAGCCCCCTCCCCACTGCCTTCTCACATTGCTTGCTAACCTTAAGGTCATCTGATATGCTTGCCCCAAGGTCCTTTTCCATTTTGTTGTTGTTACTACCTCTCCCCATTGTGTAGTCTTCCCTGGGTTTTGTTTCCCAGGTGCATTATTTTGCTTCTTTGTATTGAATCCAAGCTGCCATACTTCTGACCATTCCTCCAATCTTGCCAAGTCCCTTCTCATCCTTTCCACCCCTCCTTGTGTATCAACCCTGTTGTAGATCTTTGTGTCATCTGCAAAGAGGCATACTTTTCCTTCCAGTCCCTCTGCAATGTCACTTATAAAGACATTAAAAAGGACTGGACCCAGTACTGAACCCTGTGGTACCCTACTACTAACCCTCTTTCTTCAGAGTGGACACCATTTACAATTACCTTCTGTGTCCTGTTGTCTAGCCAATATTTTACCCAGGCTAACACCCTGGGACCCACTCCAAGTTTGGTTAATTTGACTATTAATCTTAATCTCTCCTCACATCTATCTGAGTCTGATGTGTTTAAAGACTCTTCCAAGTCCACAAAGTTATATGTGGATGTTTGGGGTCCCATTTTCTTCCAAGAATAAATTTATGATCCTTGTAGTCATTCATGACTCATCTGAATTTGCTCAGTTTGATGATTTTTTTATCCCTTGATCAAAATCTTGCATGAATTCCATAGAGTGCTTTGCCCTTACTCCATTCCATCTATCCTTCAAACCATCTGGACAGAATCCAAGATTAGGTTGTACAAGGACCCTAAGTCCTCTTGATATTCTTTCTGTTTTTAGTATGCCAATAATGTTACTGTGTGCCAGTCCATCCTTATTTCTTTTTGTTTCAGGCATTCCTATTTATTGAAAGATGTTTTTGTTACTGCAGTGTCTAATATTGTTCTTCTCTTTTAAGTAATCCCATTATGGCTGGCCCAGTGGTGCTGATGGTTGAGGTGCTGGACACACACCACACCACACTGGTGACCAGGTTTGGTAGCAGATTCGGGCCATTGTTGGTCAGCGGGGAGGAAAGGATTGAGCATCTGGAGGACTGCTCTCCTTTCCTGGGAGGAAGGTGGGTAACAATCCCACTGTCTGGTGACCCTTGGTGGAGACTGGGAGGTTAGCAGCAGTCGGGATCTTGGACACAGGGATTGGTCACGGTGGCACTCTTGTGGGTGTGTGGCAGGACATGCATGCACCACACTGGAGTGCATTGCACTGCCAGAACAATGGAGGAGAAATACAAGAGAAAATCCACTGCAAGCTGGGTGAGGCCACAGCATTCCTCCAGGGTCAATGCTCCACATGCTCTACATCAGCCACGATTCTCACTCTACCCCCTAGGATCCTCGGTCTTCTCCTCTGGGGCCAGGATGGGTGAGAATCTGACACCAATGTATCTGTCAGGAGGAGGAGGTTTCAGGTGGGTGGATAGGGGCTGACAAGCTTAGTGAGGCACCTGAGAGATGCCTGGTAGGTGCAAAAACATAGCTGACAAAAGAAAAATAGTCCCATTATTCCAATTGTATCTTCTGGGCTAATTGTAGTGGGTGTTGATCATATTTCAGTTAAATTATCTAGTTCATTAAAGTTGCCATTTTCTAATCCTCAGATTTCCTCTGTCTTGTATTCAGCACTGGTGCAGGTCTTAATTTTATATTACATTCTGTTTTTGAGGAATAGGCAATTTATTCTGGTCAGAATAAGACATCAGAGCCATATTTTCAAAAAAGTCATAAGCGGGTGCAAAGGCTTGTGCTGCACCTGTGCCTGACCCAGAAGCTACTATGTTCAGTCGGATAGCAGACCAGCACTATCCAAATGAGTATCGGTCTGTGTCAATTCTGCACTAAGTCAAACTGCTCTGCCCTGACATGGACTTGGCTGCTTCCAGCCCACTAGGAATTGCATTCAAGGACCAGATACTGTAGCACTGGGAGCCATGACAAGACATTCAGACACACCCATGCAAATGACTCTGTTGGGCATGTAAGGTGCTAAAGGACCATTTGCATGCCCTTTATTGCCAATATACATGGGAAATGGTGGCCCATTTCCACATATCCTGTAAGTGTCTGCTATGTCACCCATGGTGGCTAGTGGCACCTCCCCACCCCTAAATCACCCATCCCATCAATGTTAATATTTTTCCTGGAGTCTTGTGGCACCCCACCCCAACACCGCTCCCATAGGTGTTCCATGTTACTGTGGTGGCTAGTGGCACCCCCAACCCCAATCATCCATCCAGTCTATGTCAATGTTATCCTGGTGTCTATTGGCACTGTCCACACCTAGACACCCTTCCTGGTATCACCAAATGTTTCACTGATGTCTAGTGGCACCCCATCCTCCAATTACCCATCCCAGTTCTGAGTAACATTACACTGGTATCTAGTGGCACCACACCCACTGATCATCCATAAGGATTATGTAATACTGCCTGGTGTTCAGTGGTACCCCATCCTCTAATGGCACATCCTAGTTCTGATCAGCACTGCCGACGTGTTCAGCGGCATTCCACCCTCCAGCTCCCATCCGGTTCTGAGTAAAGTGCTCTGGTGTTTAGTGGCAATCTCCTCTTCCCAATCTCCCATCTTTGTTCTGATAATCACTGCCCTGTTGCCTAGTGGGACCCCCCAGTCTTCCAGCCCTTTCACCTATAATATCCCTGCTGTACAGTGGTACTCCACCCCCAGCCTCCCTGAATGCTGACAAGAAACAGACCAGCACACATTGGCAATCTGGTGGCCCTGAACTGCCCTGGCAACACCTAGACCACCACCCATCCAACCTCCCAAGCAGCAAGACAGGGAGTGTGGTGCATCCCAATAAGGTGACCAGCACAGACCACCACCACCTCTCTACAAGCCACTGTAGTGGCTGACAGTGAGTGTACATACAACCGCCAGCCCACATGGTAGCCAGCTGAGGAGGTGAAAGAAGGCTGTACTTGTTGCCATATCAGGATGCACCACACATCCCCGCTTGCTAGATGGAGGGGTTGGATGGATGATTATCTGGGATGAACAGTGTTGGTGGTGGGGCCACTAGTCCACCAGTGTGCACTGGTCCATTTTTTGCCAGTATTTGAGAGTTTGTGGGGTACCACTGGATTCTAGATATATTGTAAGTTACATTTGTCAGAGATTGGGGGTAGGGTGCCACTAGACATCAGGGCAGTGATTATCAGAAAGAGGATGGGTGACTGGTGGGTGTCAGGTTGCTGACCAGACCATGCACCAGTGTCACATTAATGACAAAATCACGCATCAAACTAATGCTGGATAATATGGCCTGGCCCACTTTTCCTTGGCACAGTGAAGCTGAACCAGATGGCATTCTCACTAATGGTGCACAAAGCACAACAGCAATTTAATTAGTTTCAAATATCATGCTAAGCATAGCTAGACTGGGACAGGTTTTGGAGAGATAAAGGAAGAAAACCCAATGTATTTCTAGCTGGAAATAGAAATTCAATGTACACACTGTCACGATGTTTAAATACTCTTGTATTCTTTGCAGAGACTAAATTGCAAGCAAGCTACGGCTCAAACAGTTTCAGCAAAGATTTGCACTATGGTAACTAAAAGTAACAGTGACTGGAACTTAGTTAACCTAAGAAAATGGAGACTATATTTCCCACCATATATTTTTTCACAGGAGAAAAAGTGCAATTTAAGTTTATAGAATAACTATACAGAAAAATCATGTGAGGGAACCTATTACTTCAAGGTTTCCAGCAACCTAAGAATCCCAAGCTGATTCTGGCTAAAATAAACTCTTCAGATAAACAAAGCAAGGGTCATGGCCTGACCAGGCAGAAGATGCAGCATAGTTCAGAATCTCTGCAAAAATGAGTGCAGTCTAACCTCATCCAGCCTTCACCAGACCATTCTTTGGTACCAACTCCTGTGACATCCTGTAATCTTACTGCCTGACACAGTTTATAAGCCATTTTTGATATATCATCTACTTATATTCCATTGTTCTACACTGTACTGCAGCATACTAGGCCTCATCCTTCAGCATTATGGCAGATCTCCAAGTACAGCAAAACTCACTTGCTAGAGTGGAAGTAATGTTTTCTAAACTGATGGCTGAGATTAATGATCTAAAACCTCCACCCAAGAGAATGCAACCACTCTTGAAACTTTTAGCCAGAAAATTGCATTTAATGAGAAAGCAAAGGCGTGTAATACCACTACTATTCATGACCTCCATGCTACTGTCCATGATCAAGATCGAACTATTAAATCCTACAAGCCAAAACTGAGCGATATTGAAAATCATAATCGTCACAACAATTTACGTTTTTGATTCCCTGAAGGTGTAGAATTAGATACACTACTGCGCTTTTATTACATGTGCTGCCTGCAATGCTTAAACTGCCTCCTGATCTAACATTAATCACTGAGCGGTCTCATCGCGCCTCTGGGTCCCAGGCCACATCAGACCAGCGATCAAGGCCTATCATTGATTGCTTCTTGAACTATACCCTTGCAGAATTAATACTGAAACAAGCCAGAGAAATGGGGAAACTTCAGTAGCAAGAGTTTAATATCTCCATCTACAGAGACTTTTCAAAGATTTAACCATCAGAACGAAGGCCTACAATCCACTTAAACAAATCCTCCACCAAAGAAGCATTAAATTTGCTTCTACATTACCCTGTGACACTACGCTTTTCTCAGGCTCTTCCTTCAAGGATTTTGAAATCCCTGATGCCTTAGCCAACTATCTGAGGTCTCTCTGCAATCATAACCTGGGAGATTCAGCAGCAATTAGTAGCCTGAACACAGCTTTGGTATCTGCATGGAGGGTGGACTATGAGGTACAGGAATGTGGGGAAAGTGTTAAAGAACCGCAGCCCAGCAGCAATGCCACAACTGATTGGACCCAAGGCAATCAACATGGCTGCAAGAGAAGCTTCTGTAGGGGGCATTGTTCTTCAAGACTTTCATGCTGTTCTAGTGAGGTTTCACCCAAAACACCCCAAGCTGCAGCCCCTCACCTTCAAATCAACCCTCTATTCCTTGAGCAATAAGTTTGCTCTCTTGGAGGATGACATGCTTCCTCACAGGAGGATCTTTCCCAGCAAATTTGAGATGAACATCCTCTAATTTGGGCCCTGTGCTCAGGGATGTATTTCTGCCAATACTTCATGGGCAGAAGTTGTTGCAAGTTCCCTCAAATGTTTAGAGCTGCCCAAAAAGAAACTTGAGGCAAAGACCAAAAGCAAGAACATCAATAGTCCCAATCCTGCTAATAAATCTAAAGTGTCATGAGCTTGTGGTCTGTAATATGGTCACAGCTACTATATCTTGGTAGGTTTTGCTTCCAGGATACTTAAAGGAGTGCCAGTACACTTTTTCTGCATAGCCACCTCTACAGTCTATGCTACATGGCTGCTTCGCTCCCAGAGGGTGCAGAAAGAAAAGGTTGTACATCGCGTACGATCAATTTACTTTTTGTTGCAGTGTTTAAACGAGCAGCTTAAAGGTCTTCAAGGGAACTTTTGGTATATCAGCAATGCTTTCTAACCCATTTTTTAGTGTTAGATCGTATACATTACCTCACTAAACAGGCTCTCTGTATCTAGCCTTTTACTCTCCAGTTTAGCAGTGCATCAGGTTTATAGTCTTTTGGGTGTTCAGTTGCATATCTTCAATCAGTATGCATCCTGATTATTGCCTTTTCTTTTTCATATGTGAATTATTATATATTACAAGGCAATTTACCCTGTTCTTAAGTATTATTGCAACTACATTTAATCTATCTCCTTCCCCACGCTCCATTATTCTTACTACTTCCTGTTAACAATATGGAACTATCATTAGCACTCAAAGAGGTGGGCTATGTTTGGTGTGCTGTTGCAATGGATTGTCAATCTACATCTTCCTTACGCTCCTTATTTTATTCATAGCCTACAGATATCATAGAAATCCACTGCTATGTGGTCCCTCCTGTTTTGGGATTCACTAGTCCTAGTCTTCTAGACCTAGTCACCCCATATAACACCTATTTAGGTGATTTTCGAGTAATCGGAGCTGATCTTTACTATGACTATCTCTTCTGTCTACAGTTATCACTGAAGCCTATACCTCTCCACATAATCCCGACTGGCATTTGGCTCAGGGCTTAAGGGCTAAAATTGACCTCCCTTTCTTCTTTCCCAGTATACTCAGAGTCACTCTAATGTGGTAATGAACAACATTTCCTTTATATTTGTTCATTTGCATTCCACCTGGCTCCTGAATTCCTTGCTCTATGTCTAGGCTGTACTGGCATCTCGTATATGGTCCTTTAATTTACTGTTATTTTGAGTTGGTATATCTTGTACTATTACTACTAATGTTTATAAATAAGTTCTGGTGTTTAGTGTTATCCTTATACCTTGTCCTGTTAGCTTAGAATTAAGCTGAGGCTATTACAGTCCCTGCCTTTATTGGTATTATTCCTTTCAGTTTAGCTTATGAGGAATACTTACTTTATTATATTACTGGATCAAACTTAGGTTTGGGCCGATATTTATAACCGTCATCCTTAGTCTCCTCCCGACATCGACGGCACAGAGTGTGTGAGAGAGAGTCTCTTAGCCGTTGGCTGACTCATATCTCCTCACACCCATTAGACGTTTTCTTTCTTATTTAGCTTACTAGTGTTGTTGTTGTTGTTAATGACTTTTCTCCTTCCCATCTCTATTCTAACTTTAATAAGATATCTGTGCTACTCATGTATCATATATCTCACTTTTTTGGCTTGAATGTTCCTGCCACTCTCTGCATATACGTAAGCTTCTATATTGTATTCTAATCATCCTCTGCCTCATTTATTTGTCCCTTCACACTCCAGCGATTATTCCCTTCTTTAACACTAACAATATGAGTGACATACTTTTATACATGGAATGTGAAGGACTTAATTCTCTTGTATGGGAAGCAAATTTTTCATATCTCAAAAACATAAAACACAAATTACTTTCCTTCAAGAAACAAAATTATTAGCAGAGAATGTTCATAAACTTAAAAATATTTGGTTGGTCAGATCTACTTAATCATCCTATACCTCAAAAAAGAGGAGTTGCTATTCTTATCCATAACAGTCTCAAATGGTCCCTTGTAAACTCCGCTTTCCAATTCTGATGCCAGATGGGTGATGGTCAAACTGAATACCAACTCTGGTCCTCTTCTGCTTGTTAATGTCTATGCACCCAACTCTGATTCACCGGAGATGTTTCATAATTTAGCTCAACAGATTCTATCCTCTAACACTGATAATACACCAGTTATTGTTGGAGGGATCTTAACTTAGCTTTTAGAAGCCAGCATTGACAGAAGTAGTCCCACTGCAGAGGCCCACCCTAGAAGTATTAAAGCCCTCTCATTACTAAAGCAAGATGTTGGATTAGCTGATTTATGGTGCCTCCTTCACCCCATGATCGAGAATTTACTTTTTACTCCTCTCTACATAAAACATACAGTAGAATTGACTACTGGTTAGTCTCTCCTGTTATAATGGAAAAAGCTATTGATTCATCCATCTCTCCCATCATAATCTCGGACCATTCTCCTGTGAAATTGCAACTTTGTGGTGCCCATTAGCACCTAAATCTTCTTACTGGAGGCTGGACCCTCTCTTCTCAAGGATCCCAATTTCTTACCCATGATCAATGCACAAATTCAGGACTTCCTCTTCACAATACCCCAACTGAATCTTCTGTGTCCTCTGTATGGGAAGCTCTTAAAGCTACAATTCGAGGGAAAATTATCAGTTATGCTGCACATAGTAAAAGAGTAAGGGAACAACAGCTGGCAGACTTGGAAAATCTTTAAGGCTAAAGAGAATTTATACTTTTCTTCTAATATGCACTATCCTGATTCTCAACTTCTTCTTGAAATTCTTCAACTTAGAGTTAAAATTAACAAATTAATTTCTCGTAAAACTGAACTGGCCTTGTTTAAACTTAAATATAAGTTTTGGGAACACAGCAATAAAAATGGGAAACTCTCTCTTACCAGCTCAAAGCACAACAAATGGAATGACACATCCTAGCCTAAAAGATGAAGAGGGTATGATTCACTTGACAACCCCTCTATAAACCGTATCATGAAAACCTTTTATCAAAAACTATACTCTACCGCCCGGTGGTGCTGAGGTTGAGGCGCTGAATGCCACACCTCGCGCTGCACCGGCGGCCCGGTTCGAATCGGAATCGGGCTGACAGGGGTCAGCGGAGAGGGAGGACTGAGTGTCCCAGCAGATGCTCTCCTTCCTTGGGAGGGATACCTGGGGTACTGGGAGGTCCCCAGCGTCCAGGAGAGAAGTCGGTGGAGCACAGACTCTCAAAGGGCTCTGGTGGCTCTGTACAGGGGAGTCGGGGAGGAGAGACACTGTTGGCACTTGGGAGGCAGACGGTGTCAGCACGCACTCTCTGGAAGTTGGTCCTTGCACCTGAGCTCTAGGGGTTGGGTGGGGAAAACAAGAAAACAAAATGGAAAAGAGCCCTCTCGGTCCTAGATGAAGACTGATCAGTGCCTCCCCAGGATCCACCAGACTACGGGCAGACCTCGCTGTGCCAGAAGTTCTCCTCCAGTAAAGTTGAGGAAGCTCATCGTCACCCCACCCAGGGGGATTGCTGGGCATCCAAAGTAATACAGGGAAGAACAGGAGAGCACTCTAGGGGCAGACTGGGTTGGTGTTCCGGGGTTGATCAGTGGTCCAAGGAGGACCAGGTGGTAGTGCAGGTGGATAAAGTAGGTGCATGCACCACAAAGTAAAACTATACTCTAACACAATCCTCCATCTACTTTACAAATTCACAGTTCCTTAAATTGTTACATCTTCCTAATCTTTCTACTTTGAAACAAATTCTTTAGATGAACCCTTCTCGCTTAGGAAATCCAGAAAGTTTTGTCTTCCTTGAAATCCAGCAAATCCTCTAGGGTGATGGATTCCTGTTGATTTCTATAAAATGTTTTCTGACACCTTAGGTCCCCTTCTTCTTATGTTTATCAAGAAGCTTCCAATACTGGAAAGCTTCCCCATCTTGCATCGAAGCAATCATAACCCTAATCCTAAGAAAGAAAAGACCCTACTCACCCTCAGTTACAGACCCATCTCTTTATTAAACACAGATGGGAAGATATTTGCTAAACTACTAACTTCTCAACTTGAATCCTTGTTTCCCAAGCTAACTCATTGTTCACAAGCTGGTTTTATTAAACATAGATCTGGTTTTTATCACCTATGTTCCTTATTTAATTTAATTCACAAAGCCAAATAGCTCAAGACACCAGCTGCAGCCATAGCTATTGATTTCAAGAAGGCCTTTGATTCCTTAAACTGGGACTACCTTCATTAAGTTTTATCTTATTTCGGTCTTTCTCATACCTTTTGCACCTGGATCAAGCTATTATACAACTCCCTGTTGCTAAAGTACTTACTAATTCCAATTCTTCCTCTGTTTATTTTAGCCATGGAACCCTGACTGCTTGTTTATGTCAATCTTCTGGCATTATGGGCATACCTGTGAGCAATTCAAGATATTTCTCCTCCTCATGGATTACCTCTTAATCTTACTCAAAATCTGAATGAGGTTGGGCCCTGTTGGTTGATTTGCTTAATAATTTTACTAAAATTTCTGGCGTTGTTTGAATTATGGCAAATCACAAACTATGCCTCTAACAACTACTGTAAAGCGTTATGAACATACCTCTTGGATTCTGCTGGTCACCACATGGTATAACATATCTAGGAATCAAAATTACTAGTAACTTAGTGAAGATATGGGACATTAACTTTAACCCTTATTTGATAACATCAAACAATTCTGGACAGATGGAAGCTTCTTAATCTCTCTTTCATGGGAAAATTGCAGCCATTAAGATTTCCATTTCTCCCAAGATTCTTTACCTCTTTGCCAATATTCCTTTGGTCTTACCATCCTTCTTTTTGCTAAAATTGATAAATTAATAAGTAACTTTATCTGGGATGGGAAACCACCAGAGATTTAACCACAACAAACTTGATCACATTGGAAAAAAGGATTTGGACTCCCCTGGTTCAAAGGTTACCTCTGGGCTTTCTGTATGGGCCAAACCATTAAATGGTTTCAGAAACCTCCCTCACTCACCACTATGGGTTGCAATGGAATCTGCATTGTGCCCGGAGGAGTTCCACTTCCTGCTTTTTAATCCTATTTCCTTTAAACTAAAATCTCACCTGACTGTATCATCCTCTGTTCTTTACTAGAAACTAACCCACAAATTCCTGAAATCCAATCCAACACCCTGGTTTTAGTGCCCTTATGGGCAATCCACTGTTCACTCTAGAAGATCACCCAATTTTCTGTCGTACATAGAGGAACAAAGGCATTTTCTTTCTAGGAGATATCTTGGACCAGAATTCAGTCACTCTTAGATCATTCTCAGACTTGCAGGTACAAGGAAACTTCCAAAACAGTACTTCTGGAAGTTTTTACAAATTCAGGCAGCTTATAACTCTCTCTAGTTTAGTGTATAGGCGTATTCTTCTAAACTCATACATCTTACACTGACTAATTTATCAGTAAATAGAGAATAATGGATGGGAAGGGTTTGATAAGAGAATTTAATGCACATTCGAGTTGTGGGATGCTACATAAACCCGAGGGGCTAAGCCCGAGGAGTTTATCAAAGATCCCACAAACGAGGGTGTGCATTAAATTCTCATATGAAACACCTCCCATCTTTTTATTTTTATAAAAACAGACCAGCAATTTTTCTCCTGCAGTTTGTGAGACTGGTTGGCCCGCCCACATACAGAATGTTGACCAATGAGGCAGCAGCATAGTTTGACTGGCATGGCTCATGAATGTCATAACAACCAGCCGGTTGTTATGGAAAATATCAACCTGGTCAGTACATTGAGAGAAATTGCTGACCAGTTATTATAATTAAATAGCTCCATTTACAAAGACATTATTGATAATCTACCTGATCAGTCTATACAGGCCAAAATAAATGGAGTACTCTCCTTAACTACAATATTTCAGACACACAGTGGAGTAATTGTTGGTGTATTGCACATAATACCTTTAAAGATGCCCGTAATTCTTTAATACAAACTAAAATCCTACATCTTTGGTACAGAACCCTATCTGTGCTTCAGTGAATGGGCCTATTAAATAATAATAACTGCTGGTGCTGCAATTGGCCAATGGGGATCTACTTCATATCTTGTGGTCTTGCACTCCCATTAATAAGCTCTGGCATAAAGTCTGTTTACTTGCCTCCAGAGTAACAGTACAAAACTACCTTTTGACCCCAAGCTATTCCTTCTAGGCATCCTTATCCCCAGTAGCCCTCTCCTCTGATATGCACATTTTAGATGGCTAAACATACTTTCTCTTCTGGTCAAATGTCTGATTCTTCTGAAATAGAAATCAACTCTGGCACCTTCTCTTTCAGATGTTCTTCAAAGCCTCTCTCAGTATGCTCTCTAGACCGATTATCTCATGTTACTCATAACCCACTCACTGTACATGACAGATGTTGGCAGGATTACTTCAAGTACATGAACCTAGTTCTTCTAGACCCTAATTTTAGGAATACTTAGCCATCCTTCTTATTTTGCTCTCAGATTAGGTTTTCTCAAAACTTTTGTGCACAGATTTCTCCTCTTTTTCCCCTTCCTCCTGTTTCTCCCTCTCTCCTTCCATTCTTCCTTGCTTTTTTCTCTCTTCTTTCTTTCCTTGCACACTTTTCTCTTATATTCACCTCTCCATTACTGAACATTGGTCATATTACCACATTTATCACTTTTGCAATTTACTGAATGCCTTGCCATAGCCTGCCCTAGCATATATTTCATACATGGTTGCTATTTCTGATCCTATGATACCCTATTGATTGTAACCTTCTGCTCTTCACTTCCATCCTGTCTAGGTTTGTGTTTTATTATCAATACACATATATAAGGCTACTCAATATGTTTACCTTAAATACTGTGTTTTGTTAAGTGATATTTATACCTTACATGGAGAATAGTCTTCTATTGTATAAGATGTGCTTTCTTATATACTCGAATTTCATTAAAAGATAAAATGAAAAAAGATAAACAAAGCAAAGTTAAAATTAAAAAAAATAGAAAAGACCTGCTTATAGTTAGAACTCTTAGATAGTTTTTGATTATTTCATTTTAATTGTAGAATAAGAAAGCCAGCAGTTTAGTGAACTACATGAACCGAAGAGTTCAAAATGAGCAAGTGCTCACAATCTGATTTTAGCAGCTTAGTTCAACCTGTAATAAAATAAAAAGAAATGTAATCCTATGACAAATATGATGTCAGTTAATTTCTAATCTTACACTTTCCACATTAATATTATTTCTTATATTTCTGTTAAAGCCCACAGTTCTGCAGACAGGACATGTACAAATCCTGAAACATCAGCACTTTAGTGATGTAATCCATTTCAGGATATGTGTACTTCATGTGATGTTATAAGAAGTGCTGAATTTTAAAAAGGAGACAAAAAGAAAAATAAACCTATTTTTTAAGAATAAATATCTTGATGTCACTGCTTGAGAAATGTTTTTGGTCAAGAGGCCTGCCAGGCTTGAACTGTCTGTTACAATACCAGCGTGGAAAAGCCCACCCCAAAAAAATTCTTCTATACTTGAACACTAAATAAAAGAACCCTGAAATGGACTTTCACCACATGGGATTTTTCTGACACATATTTCTGTCTCAGGTGTTTAAAGGCACTTGTCAGTCACCACATGCCTAAAAAACACCTTGAGAGGCATGTGGTTATTGACCAATAATCACACCTTCTTTCATGCATTATTGCTTATTTATATCATGTACAAGATAAATCAAATGTTCTGATTAGTCAGAACACCAGTACAGCCCTATAACTATGTGTCCATAATTAGACGCCTGCACTTCTTTTAAGCTGGCATACTTTGTTCTAGTTCAGAAAGTATCAGTGCCCCAGCGAGTGCAGACCCAGCAGCAGACAATTCTCCTCACAACCCCCATGTTACTCATCTTAAAAAGCCCTGTACCATTACCCCAAGTCTGCCATGAACAAAAGTATTTTGTGCAGCTCCATTTATTACTTCATTTATTTATTCTTCGATAGTCACACTATCGAGGGAGTTGGAAGTGTTGGGACACTGAGGGAGCTATGCTAGTGAGTGAGCCATGAAATCTAGAACAGAAACTTTTTATTTTACCTCATGTCTCCGCAAGTAGACATCTCTTAACCTTATAACATTTGTCAGAAAAATTAGTTGGTGTGATTTTCTTCCACATGTTATAAATGTATTAAAACACCCCAGAGATGTTTGATTATGGTCAATAATCACACTTCTCTTGGGTGTTTAAAGGAACTCTTGCAAGGGCCTCATGTCTCAATATATCCTTGAGAGATGTGTGATTATTTACCCATAATTACACACCCTGTCATGCATTATTTTCATAGATGCCACACCCTGAAGTGTAATATTGCATTTATAAAATTGCTCAAAACTGTTGGAATTTAATTAGTCTTTGTCATTATTTCATACCTGTGACCACACACTGAGATATCATCATGGATCAAGAACTGCTTCAGAGAGTCAGCTTTTCTCCTTTCCTTTCATAATGCATTTTAGATAGCTGATGTATAACACCTACCACTCTCTTGATTTCCAGTCAAAGACTGTTCACTGTTCCCAAAACAACAAAAACTGTTGGCTGAGCCTTTCCTGCACGTGGAACTTTCTAACTTTAGAATGATGTTTGTCTCCATTGAACTGCTGGACTTTTATGCCTTTAAGGAATCATTATCTGATCTGTCAAGACCCTCATTTGTATCCACTCTTTGAATGCCTGATTCTGTAATATCGGATTGCTTTATTTTTGTACTTTTGTATTACCCTCCAGGACATTCGAGGAAATGAGACCCTTTTTATTAGTTTCAGTGAGCTGTTCCATGCGTAACATTTTGTCAATAACTAAATATTCAACTGGCAGCCTTATAAACTCAGCCTGAAGGGCCTGCTTTCAAATTGACCTTACCATTATTGATCCAACAACAGGTCCCTTTATCACCCACTACAGAGCCGGTGTTGTCATTCATGTCCCAACACCTGCAAGAAAGGTTTAAAAGAAAGTGTAAGAAAAGAAGTTACATTTTTCATTTAAAAAGGATAAAAAGGGTCTGGCTTTAGACTTACTTCAAAACAGACAAGTAAGTAATAGTCATGCAATGCACTAACTCTGTTGCTTGAATTGTAAATGAGATGGAAGATGTAGGAGTCACTAGTCAATATAAAAATACATTTTTTAATACTAGGTCTATGGGAAAAACATATTGGACCATGCTTCACTTTAGTACATTTAATTTTTTGAGTGCATCTAAGTATACAGGTGGGTGGCAGAGATAGTAATGCAGGTTTCTTCATGTGTGGTGCTAATACAGGTTATCCTAATATAGGTGGGGCACTTTCTGCTGGGGTGACTTAGTTTTATTGCATCCTCAAGCACCTGATTAGCAAAATCTGACAACTGTGGCAAATCTTTGCAATAGCTGTGCAGTCTGAACAACAAGGAAATGAGTTTAAGAGACTACCAACTAACAGTTCCTCTTCCTGAGCAAATTGGTCAATATGTTTTTTTGTGTGCTATCTAAACACAGATCCACCTGCACAATTTGGAGTCCCTCTCTTCAAGGACCATTGATACCTGGGCAGCAGATGGGCCTACATATATGCTTCTCTTACAGAAAACTCTGCACCCCATTGCTCTCTCCAAGGGTGCTCCCAATTGCAGGGACTTGAGAAGTGTAATTCATCCAGCATGGCAGTCATGAATCTGATCCATGTGTCCTATATGTGCATGATGATGGTGCTTGGTGTTTGGGACTGGACTATCTGTGTACCAACACCTCATAAGGCCCTGGGGGAGGCAGGAAAGAAGGTTTTGCTGGGTATGCCCCCAAGCCAAGGTCATCACTGCTGCATCTTCTAGTTGCCATTGCTATAAAATCTCCCTTAAGGAATTTTATATTCTCGGAGGACTATGACATTAAACCAGCACTAGCTTGGCTGCTCAAACAAATTCTGATATGTTTTCATGCTTGCTGTCAGTCAAAAATTAGCAGTTTCGAAGGAGAAAATCAAGCACTGCAGTATCCTGTTTAAACAGTACTCACTGATACTTTGCAGCGAACAGACTGGGATCTACTGGAATACTTCAGTGCAGAAGAGTTTCATATCTGATCATTTCATAGAGAGTGAAGAGCTATGGATAATTCCATAGGTACCGCACATGAAAGGGTTATTAGACAGACTGGAGCTGACATTTCACATTCACTTACTGTGCAAACAAAACTGAAGCATCTCTATTGGCTCTCAGTCAGCTGGCTGATTGCACCAGCCTGTGTTTGCTGAGTACAGGGAACAAAATCCAGCTAGTAGTGTTAATGCACTGGTCCACACACTCTGTTACAGTCCCATACAGATGACAAGCATTCAGAAGATGGTAGCCACTTATTTTTCAAAGAGTTCTTTTTTATTTTTGTGGTGCTGTGAGTTTAATACCAATACCCAATTCTGCTGATGATTAAGCAGACATCCAGTGAGGAACAGCAAATAAAGAGGCAAGCTTAACATGCATAGCAGGGTGAGGACACAGACATCTGCAACCAATGTAATGCAGCATGGTGCAGCTGAAATTTCACTGTGCTGCTTTACAAAGTCATCAGAGCATCCTCACTCTTGCTCCTTCCTGCATTGTTGGATGTTCAGGATAAGATTGCCCCTGTTTTATTTAAGCATTAAGCAATAATTAATTTACCCGTCTGCTGTGGTTCGGTCACAAGGCGACAGGCTGAGTGATCAACAATGACAGTCGTGGGTAAATCCTGGCCCAATCCACACCCTGTCTTGGATTCTTGCAATTATACAATTAGAAAAGTTAAGAAATACACAAGAAAAAAACTAAAACCTTTTTATGCTAAAGATCAAAAATACAACTACGCTACATAAAATGGTTGCCACATTTAAAATAATTGCATTAATTGTAAAGATGCTAACTGTTAAAACTCCAACAAACATTATGTTTTGGAGTTCATTTTAGTAATATGAACTGCTTCCAAAGTAATATAGAGATAAGAATAGAAATGCTGAAGGGTAATGGGTGTGGTCTATCAGGGCTTCAGTAAGGCCTTTGACACTGTACCAAACAGCAGGCTAATAAACTAATTTAGCAGCCGGGATGGAGAGGAGGTAGAACTGTGTACCCAATTGGTGGAAGGCTAGGAGGCAGAAGGTGATGGTAAATGGCAATCACTTTGAGGATGACAGATTAACCAGTGGAATGCCACAAGGACTGGTACTGGGTCCTGTCTTCTTCAATGGCTTCATAAGTGACATTGCTGAGGAATTGGAGGGAAGGTGTTTTTCTTTGCAGATGACACACAAATCTGTAACAGGTAAACACCCAGGAGGGGTGGTGAAAATGCAAAGGGATCTGGGAAAAGTAGAGGAGTGGTCTAGGGAGTGGCAGCTGGGTTTCAATGCCTGGGCTTCCTGAAATAGTGACCTTGATAGAAGAAGGACACCTGGATATCGTGCCAGTCACAGAAACATGGTACATGGAGAAGCATGAATGTGATGTCAACATACCAGGGTACACAATCGGCAGGAGGGACAGGGAGGGTAAAAGAGGAGGAGGAGGAGTAGCTCTCTATATAAGGAAGGGGTCAAAGCAATGGAACTAAAGGGTAAACAGGGAGGAGAGGAGGCACTGTGAGTAACCTTGGAGATGGGAAACGGCACTCCAATCTGCATGGTGGTTGTATACAGACCCCATCTCAGGGAGAGGAAATAGACAAGGAAATGATAGAAGGCTTCCTAGAATGGCAGATAAATAAACATAGAAACATAGACTTTGATGGCAGATAAGGTCCCTTGGCCCACCTAGTCTGCCCATTTCCCTACCTAGATGCTAAGCACAGATCCTATTTAACCAACAGCCTATTTCTTCCTACCCCCACAAAATTGCCTTATGTCTGTCCCATGCATTCTTGAATTCTCCCAGTTTTAGACCCCACAACCTCCTCAGGAAGGCTGTTCTATGCATCCACCACCCTCTCTGTGAAAAATACTTCCTCCATTGCCCCTGAGCCATCCCCCTCTATCTTCAGATTGTGTCCCCTTGTTCTTGCATATCTCTTTTCTGAAAGATGCTACCCTCTTGGACTTTGTTGATTCCACTGAGGTACTTAAACATTTCTTTCATGCCCCCCTTCCTCAAGGGTATACATATTAAGCTCCTTTAGTCTCTCCTTGTATGGCTTCTCTTGCAGACCCTGCACCATTTTAGTTGCTCTCTCTGGTCCCCCATCAACTACTGTTGATGGATGACCAGAATATAGCAGACGTTAACTGGGGCACCTTTCCTGCAGCCACATCCAGGAGCAGGTTCATTCCTGATGTCCTGCAGAGGACATGCCTCAGACAGCTAGTGTTGGAACCCACTTGAGAGGGTGCAATCTTAGACATGGTACCTCAAATGAGGATGGAGAGAGGATCACAAATTTAGAAGTAGGTAGCCATCTGGGAACAAGAGACCACCAAATAGCGTGGTTCACAATAAACACAGCCATAAAGTCAAGGCATACAGAAGTGAGGGTACTGGACTTTAGGAGTGCTGACTTTGGCAAAATGGGTGGGTGCCTAAGGAATGCACTAGCAAATGGGCAGGAAGGGGGTGGAAGAATGATGGAGAAAAATCAAAACTGTCATCACAGAGACAACAAACCTTTGTGTAAAGCAAATAAACAAAAAAAGTAAGTAAAAAACACTATGGTTCTCAAAAGAGGTGGTGGGAAGGCCAGGGAGAAAAAGATAGCATTCGGGAAGTATAAGGAATCACAGAAGGAGCAGGACAAAGAACTGTATCAGTTAAAGCAGAAGGAAGCAGGGCAGACAGTCTGAATAGTGGAGGCCCAAACTGAGGAAAAGATAGCCAACTCTGTTAAGAAGGGATAAAACTTTTATAGGTACATTGGGGAGCAAAGAAAGACCAAGGGAGGGATAGTGAGGCTTAATAAAGGGAGGGGAGGTGGCTTCTGAGGAGGTAGCGGGGTCAAAAACAGTGGGGAATTCAAGCATGCATGGGACAGACATAAGACAATTATACTGGAGGGTAGGAGGAAGTTGGCTGTTGGTTAACTAGGATCTGCAGTGTATCCAAAAGGTAGGGACATGGACTGACTAGGTGGGCTAAGCGGTCCTTATCTGCCATCAAAATCTATATTTCTGCGTTTAAAAAATGCAGTTATCCACCTGGGTTGGGGAAAGCTGAGGTCTGTTTATAAGATTGGGGAGTTATATTTACAGTTACCAAACAAGACTGGGACATTGGGGTAATCATATCTGATAACCTCACAGTGGCAAGGCACTGTGACAAGGCAGTAGGCAAGACTGGCCTGATGCTGTGGTGCATAGCGAGGGGATTTGCAGGAGAGGGAAAGTGGTGTTCCTCTCATATCACTCACTTGTTTGACTCCAGCTGGAATACTGTGTCCACTTCTGGAGGCTACATCTCTGCAAGGATGTGACAAGGTGGAAGCAGTCTAGAGGAGGGCTACCAAAATGTTGAGGGGTTACATGAAAAACCATATGAGGAGAGACTACAGGAGCTCAACATATACTCCCTGGAGTAGAGGAAAGTGAGAGGGACATGACTGACATCTACAAGTACCTCTTGGTGGTTAACAAGGGAAGTAAAGGAGTCTGGTTCATAGGAGGAGGAGTACCAGAATGGGGGAGGGGGCATACTATGACTCTTGTATGGGGGAGTTTAAGAGGTGTGTTGAAATACATATTCACAGAAAGTGCACTGGACACTTGAAACAGCCTGCCAAAGAGGTGGTAGGGTGAAGATAGTGGGAGCTTCAAACATGCATGGGCTAGGCAAACGGGCATAATAAGTAGAGGTAAGAGAGGAGAGAGGGACACTTGTGCCCAGTTAGGGTCCAGGGTGTAGTAATAGGCAGGGAATATAGGCAGAATTGATAGGCCTACTGATCCCTTTCTGCCAACACAATCTATGTTTGTATTTCTATGCTGGAAGTATAAGAATGCTTTGTTTTTTGTGCATTGTTTTATGCTAATAGTTCATTTCTATTAAAATGAAGTTAAGGTACTGGCAAGAAAATTATGCATGAAAGACTAAGGTGAATGTTTGTTAGAACAGTTTTTTTTTGTTTGCTGATCAGCTGTCTTAAAAAATCATTGTACAGGGTTTGTTGCAAGGTTTGCCATTGGCACATGTTGAGAGATTTCAGTGGCAGAGCTGTAGTTTTAACAGTTTGCATGCAAAAAATGGTTTGAGAGTATATTGCAGGCAGTTTTGTGGGAGATTCGGGCTGTACTTCGTTAGCAACAGAGCTCTTTGCAGCTGTTAGGATAATGTAAACAGTCTTGTTAGAAGTTGAACATTGCAAAGTTTGTTTTGCTAAAAGGCAGGCACTGGTGAATGGCTGATTTTCATCCAGATAGAGACACTGATGCTGTCCTGGCTGATCATGGGATGCTGATGGAAGCATTTTTATGTTGGATTGCGTATGCGCAAGCAATATCTTGTGGTAGTAGACATTTCAGAGGTGTATCAGTGTTGTGGCCAATGCAGGGATGCTTTAGTAGGTGCTGCCCTCAGCCCCAATCAGTGAGCATGCTGGTGATGACAGAACTCTTCAAAAGAGCCACAAAGTTGAAAGAAATCCACCACTGAAATCAGGTGCAGTTTCATCATTGCAGCGGCAGATGACAGACCAGGGTAATCATATCTATGCACAGTAATGCGATGGCCAGAATTATGAGCAACAAGTTTGCTCAGTGTGCCTTTCCTGGTGAAACATTTCAATAAATAATGATGCGCAGAGCAGCTTTCTACAATGGTGACTCCTACCACTGGCCACACAGTTCTGCAAAGCCGACATCGGAGATTCCTAATCCCCATATTGGCATGTATCTCCCATTAAATGTGGTATACTGGGAGCCCACCTCTAGTGTGTTGCAAATGGCAGCTCCTGCTGCCCACCATATACTCCTGAAAAGCCAACATTGGGGTACCCAATCCCTTGTCTGCATG
The DNA here is from genome assembly GCA_016271365.2 of Neoceratodus forsteri. NCBI lineage: Eukaryota > Metazoa > Chordata > Ceratodontiformes > Ceratodontidae > Neoceratodus > Neoceratodus forsteri. The sequence continues at coordinate 94,395,516 of CM057457.1, read as the reverse complement.
TATCTCCCTCATGTGGCACCTGGGATCCCACCCCAGTGTGCCAAAATGTTTTTATTTTCTTCTGACACCGTGACGCCCACCCTGGTGTCGGATGGGCTCCCTCCCCTAAACTCCTCTACATGATTTGCCAACATTGGGGTGCTCAACCCCTGTGTCAGCATGCCCTTCAGTATTTTACACACTGGATGCCCACCCCAGTGTGCCCACATACACAATAAAAAATTCCTGTGAAAGAAGAAAACCGTCCTTGCTGATTTCTTTTGTACCTGTAAAAAGGAAACAGTCCATCACTGTGTCACCGTCTCCTCCCTCCCCCACCTCAACCTTCCTCTGTGCAACCACCTCTCAGCACCCCCACCACCCTATACCTACTTCAAGAAGTCAGCGCTATCATCTTCTGTGAATTGAGACATGTCTGCACTCTGCAAAGCCGAACCACAAATGAAGAATTGAAAGTAAGCTGTATAATGGGAGTCAATGGGGCGTAAGGGTAAGGTGTTCAACTTAGGTTGATGTCTCAGCCATTTTTCTGAATTTTGGCCCAAAATTTTCAACATGGGGTTCTTGGTACCCCACCTCATTAACACTGGCACTGTCATTTCATTTCTCAGTCCTGAAAAGTGATTTTGTGGTTGCTGGTACGGAATCGCCTTTGGGACCAATTAACAAAATGACAGTGCCACTGTTCATGAGGGAGGTCCCAAAAGCCCAAATTCCAAATAATGACAGCATTACAGTGTGCATTTCACAGTTTCATGCACATTCATAACTTCACTAGTTTTTAATATTTTCACTCCAAATTTTCAACACTGCCATTTTTTCAAACCTCCTTCTGAATAGTACAGCTGTCATTTTTCACATCCTTTCCAAAATGTGTTTTCACACCTGTATGCAGAATGGTGCGGTAGCTGTGGAAACCAACTTTGGGACAGATTAACATAATCACAGTGTCACTGTTCATGAGGGAGATCCCAAAATGCCCACGTTGAAACTTTGGTGGATACATTCCAAAAATGATTGCGTTACAGGCGTGCATTGCGTAGTTTCTACACAGGCTCTTAACTTCGCCAATTTTGATATTTTCACTCCAGATTTTCAACATTGACATTTTTTCACACCTCCTCATGAACAGTATAGATGTCTGTTTTCACATCCTGCCCTAAATGCATTTCCGTGCCTGTGGTGCTGAATGGCGGTTAAAGCGAATCACCTTTCAGGATTGAGTAACGAAATGATAGTGACACTGTTCATGAGGTGGGCCCCAAAAAGCCCATGTTGAAAATCTGAGTGAATACCAACAAACGCCTGGGGCGTAGGGGTTTCCAACTGTAATGCTCATTCTCTGTAGAGACTGACAGGCATCTGGGTGTGACTTGGGTTCATTGTCCGTAATGCTCATGGCATTCCACCCCACCCTAACCATTTACTGGCATTGAGGTGTGCCTTGGGGTCTTTAGCTAACGTTCACCCTTTCTCCTATCTGCACCCATCTCAGCTTATTTCCTTATGGAATGGGGTGAGTGTAAGAGGTCGAACACTCCAAGACACCGCAACACCTGTTGCTGTCTACAGGTGGGGTGAGGTGGAATGGTGTAAGTGTTATGGCCAACAACCCAAAGGCACTCCCCAATGCCTTTCAGTCTCTGTGGGGGGAATTGCGTTAGTTCAATACTTCACTGCCATTCCTATTATGCATCTCTCTAATTGTTAAACTATCAATGCTAATGCCAGCAAGCTGAACATTTGGCATTGATAAATGCTTGTTTAATTTGGGGAGGAGTTGCCAGCTAATACAGAACCCACTGTATGTAATCATTAATGTTTGAATGCCAGTAACTCCCTAGTGAAGATTCATTTTGTGGCCAGTTATGGTCATTATTTGCCATGTTTTCAAACACTGCTTAGAAGTATTGCGGTGGTAGCTCTTAAAGATCAGTTTGTGTAAATGTTATTTAAACAAGCTTCCTGCAAATTCTCATTTGCATTCCCTAAACAGTTTACTTCCTTTGGAGCTGTAGAGTACTAGATGTTTTGTCTGCCAAGGTACTGTTGGAGCTGTATTTTGGGGTGGTAGAGTAAAGCTGGTGATTCTGGGGATAGTTTGTTTAACTATTTTAACTAATTTTCAATAATGCAGAGTGGGTTCCTTGGCTGTTCAAAGAAAAATCCTCTGGTGTTCTATTTGTTAGATTATTTAGCTAAAAAGCATTAAAGAATTCTTTGTATGCTCATTTGTGAGATTTAAGTCAGAGTCCATCTTCTGAAGTTTTTATGTAAAGGAAAATATTGTGAATGATCACACCCTTTCATTGCAGCAATGGGCCATGTGGAGATTTATGTCCATCCACACTTTCTTGACAGTATTTGGTGATAGGGCAGGTGATTTTCTGAGACAGCCAAATTCTTGTTGGCTGAATGGGGATGTGAGCAGGTTTATCTTTCCCCTACCATCTTTGGTACTTACAACACCTTTAAAATGTTATTTGATATACTGAACTAAGTGTCAGACATTAGATTTATGGCATGGCTTGTAGGTGTGATCACTTATGTCCCTGCTCAATACAGACACAAGCCCCACAAACCACTCAGGCCATATTCTCTGTCTGAGGTGTTTCTAACTGTGCCATAAAACTAACATAGTAAGTCATTCAGGCTGTCTAGAGGAATATTTTTTAAAATCACAGTGACATTTTTTCTGTGCACCAACTATTAACGACATTAATTACCCATCTAGTTTGCTTTAATGTGGAAGCCTCATTTCACTCCACTTTTAGAGTTAGAATGCCACCTTCATACCTTTCAGTGTGCCTTTGCTTAGAGGTATTTTTACCTTCTTGCCCATTGGTATCTATTTGCTGTGATGATCACTGGGCACACACCAAGATACTGTGTGTGATTGACCGATAGTGGACTAAGTGAAGTGACTTTGGAGAGGGGAATGCAAAGGATGCAAGCATCAAGAAAAACAAGGTGATATGAGGGCATGTAAAGCACAAGGGTATTAGCAAAGCAAGATCTGGGGTCAGATGGAAGGGGTATGCATTAATGCCAGAAATCTAAGTAATACAATCAGTGCACTCCAGGTACTGATGGCAGACATTAAGGTGGACATTATGACAATAACAGAAACATGGGCTTTGGAAAACAATGACTGGGAACAGATGGTCTCTGAGCATTCAGTTTTCTTGAGTGATAGAGGAACAGGTAAAGAGGAGGAGGAGTAGCCTTTTATGTCAAGGAGGCATAGAGATGATGGAAGATGGGTGCATCAGGGGCAGTAATGGGAAACTGAGTTATTATGGGTGCAACTCATGCCAGCCTCAGACAAGAATCTGCACTTGGGGGATCTATAGACTACCAAGGCAAGGGAGGAGAGGGACAGAGAGCTCAGGGAAAAAAGTGAAAAGAGGGTAAGTAGTGGTGGTGGGTGATCCGAACCTGCCAGACATGAACTGGGATGTTCCTTTGCACAGAGCACCAGAAGCCAGGTCTTTCTGGATCATTGCAGGACTGTCTGTGGTACAGTTATTTAGTCAGTCTTACCTCAGTAGTGGGCAAGATTATGGAGGCACTCCTTAAGGAAAGGATAGTGCAACACCTGGAATCCATAGGGGCACAGGATCCAAGACAGCATGGGTTTACAAAGGAAGGTCCTGTCAAACTAATCTCATAGATTTCTTTGACTGGGTAACCAGAGTGGTGGACCAAGGGGAGCAGTTGATGTCGCCTACCTTGACTTCAGAAAAGCTTTTGACACTGTTCCACATAGAAGATTGATAAATAAGCTAGGTAGGCTCAGGGTGGGTCAGAAGTTGGTCAACTGGGTGGCAAACTGGTTGACTGGCAGAAAACAGAGAGTGGTGGTAAATGGTATACAGTCAGAAGAGATGCAAGTCACAAGTGGGGTACCTCAGGGATCAGTCCTGGGGCCAGTCCTATTCAACATCTTCATTAGTGACCTCATAGATGGACTAGAGGGTAAGGCTTGTCTGTTTGCAGATGACACCAAGATCTGCAACAGAGTAGATGATCCAGATGGGGTGGGCAGAATGAGAAAAGATCTGGATAAACTAGCAAATGGTCAGAAGAGTGGCAACTGGGATTTAATGCAAAGAAGTGCAAAATCATGCACATAGGGAAGAGAAACCCTGAAGCCACTTATAGGCTGGGAGGGAGTTGCTAGCAGTCACAAAGGAAGAGACTTGGGCATCATCATCACTGATGACCTAAAATCATCCAAGCAGACCTCTAAAGCAGTAGGTAAGGCTAGGGGGTGTTAGGGTGTATTAGTAGGGGTATCACAAGTCGTAGAGGAGGTAATAATCCTCTGTACAAGACATTGGTTAGGCCCCATCTGGATACTGCGTGCAGTATTGGAGCCACACCTTTCACAGGGACATTAACCAAATTGAGGCAGTCCAGAGAAGGGCAGCCAAAATGGTGCAGGGACTGCATCAGAAGACATATGAGGACAGATTAACGGAGCTCAATATGTATACCCTTGAGCAAAGGAGGAGAGAGGTGATATGATCGGACATTTAAACACCTTAAGGGCATAAACAAGGTGAAAGAGTCTAACATGTTTAAATATAAGAAAATAGCAGGACAAGAGGACACAGCATGAGATTAGAGGAGGCCGATTAAGGGGAATGAGGAAATTCTTTTCACAGAAAGGTGGTAGATGCATGGAATAGCTACCACAAGAAGTGGTGGCTATGAATACAGTGCAGGGCTTCAAACAGGCATGGGATAGGCATAAGGGAGCAATAAAATGACTATGAATAGATAGGTCACTGACAGAGCAAAGGCCGATGGCACATTTATAAGGTAGAAAAAGAATTGGGCAGACTGGATGGGCCTTGCGGTCCTTATCTGCCGTCAACTTCTATGTTTCTATGTTTCTATGTAAGAAGACCACCAGGAAGACCACAATTCTTGATGTGGTGTTCACCAGCTCAGGGGTGGTAGGAGATGTGAGAGTAGGGTGTCATTAGGAAGCAGTGATCATAACTCCATTTCATTTGAACTGGCCTCAGGTTTGTTAAACCACAATTGGGAGCTGAAGTCCTTGATTTTAGAAGAGCAGATTTCAATAGGCTGAATGAGATGGACATGGATAAGTTAGTAGGGATGGGCAACATAGATTGGGTGGAAGAGATATGGGGGACAATTAAGGGCTGTTCTCAAGGCATCTAAGGTATGCATGAAATGATAACCAAAATAACATGTTCAAGCGATCACTATGATTCTCAGCAAGGGTCAAGTAAGTGGTGAGGCCAAGAAATAGACCTTCTACAAATTAAATGAAAAGTGGGGGAGAGGAATGTAGGAATACTTGCTGAAAAATAAGGAAGCAAAAGGGCAGTCAGAGGCAAAAGCAGACAGAGAGCTGCATATTATAGAAGGGGTCAAAGAGTAGAGAAAACAGTTCTTCAGGTATATAAGTGAAAATAGAAGATAGGGAGAGGAAGTGTGAGGCTAGCAGAGAGAGATAGGGTAACTGAGGAGACGGGCAAAAAGGCCACCATCCTTAATGATGACTTTGCTCAGTTTTCACTAGGGAGGATGGTGGGGCCTTATCAAACAGTGGAATCAAAGCAGCTGCTAAGGAGGTCCTGGAGATGAGGCAGCCACCATTTACTAGCAAATGGTCCTGAAAGGGCTGGCAGCCCTAAAGATTGATAAGGCCCCAGGACCAGATGGGTTGCATCTGAGGATACTAAGGGAACTGGCAACTGAACTGGCTGCTCTGCTGGTAGGTCTATTCAACAGCTCTATAAGGATAGGTGTGGTTGTGAAGGATTGAGGGTGGCAGGTACTTTGTCAGTCTTACCTCTATTGCAGGAAAACTGATGAGTCACTGGCCAAAGAGGATCTCATGGACTAAGCAGCACAGATTCGTGGCAGGAGGTCTTGTCAGACTAACCAAATAGATTTCATTGACTGGATGATGAAAGAATTGGATAGGGGCCATGCTGTGGATTTTATTTACTTCAACTTCAGCAAAGCTTTTGATTCAGTACCCCACAGATGCTTGTCAAAGAAGATGGAGGATCTGGGTGTGGCTGAGGTCATAGAAAACTGGGTATGTAACCAGCTAAGAGAAAGCAGCTGAGAGTAATGGTCAATGGGGTTATATCAAAAGAGAGGGATGTCACAAGCAGGGTGCTATAGGGATCTGTCCTGGGTCCAGACCTCCTTGACATGTTCATCAGCAACTTTTGTGAGGGGGATCCAGGACAGGCTGTATCTCATCACAGATGACACTAAGTTCTGTGGGAAGGTGGATAGTGATGAGGGAATAAAGTAAATGCAGAGACTTGCAAAAGCTGGAGGGGTGGTCAAGGGTTTGGCAGTTGAAATTTGATGCCAAAATGTGCAAGGTGATGTGCCTAGTGAATGAGGGACCCCAGGAAGGAATACTGGGTGGGCAGAGTGAGACTCAGTACCATGGCTGAGGAATGAGACCTTGAGTTATCATTGGCAACTCTCTAAAGCTAGTAAGTCAGGGCAACAAGGCTTATATCAAGACAGATAAGATGCTTGAATGTATCTGGAAGGATACTGACAGTAGAAAAAGGAGGTAATACTTCAATTGTATAGTTCCTTGAGGAGGCCACACCTGGAGTGTTGTGCCTGGTTGTAGGGTCTTCTCCTCAGGAAGGATAGGATAGGCTTGAGATGGTGCAATGCAGGAAACAAAAATGATTCAGGGCCAGCAGGGCATGTCCTATAAGGAGTGCATTAAGGCACTGAACATGTACTGCTGGAGATCAGAAGGAAAGAGGAGATATGATATAAACCTTCAAATTCCTAAAAGGAATTAACAGGGTGAACTGCAGGGCATTATTTAATTTAAATACCTGCTCACAGTCACCTGGTCATGAGTGAAGCTAACATGTGAGGTTCAGGAGGGACATGAGGAAATACTTTTTACATATATGGTGTTGGAGCCATGGAAGAGGCTGCCCAAGGTGCTGGGTGAATAACCTATTAGTGATTTTAAGCATGGTTGGAACAGAAAGAGGGTATACTGGTTGCTCAGGACATCAGAATTGGGGAGGAGTGTGGAGGAGGGTGGGAGGCTTAGGCTCTGGAAGAATAGTAGGCCACAGATCTAAATAGGGAACTCGGACAGACTGGATGGATCTTTGTTCTTTTCTGCCATCGTTGTCTATGTTTCTATGATACAGTAGCTGCCAGTAAGTGTCATGGGAGGTTTGACAGGCTGAGCAACCAATTGGTGAAGTGACAGCAGTAAGTTTAAATGCTAACTTTAAGGAACATTGCAGGTTTATCTGAGTCCAACTCTTGTGCCATAATACTATCAAATACTATCTGCAGTTTTCAGTCATCACTAAGGTCAAAACTACAGCTCAGTCAGACATTTTATCTTTTCTTTTTTTGTGGAGCCGTTTAGTGGGAGAAAAGATAACAGTGTTTGTAAAGTGATTTCAAACACTCAGGAGGGTGTACTGATTTGTTTACTGTTACTTTCTATATGCCGTCAGCTGGTAATTTATATGGTGGTACAGAAATCACCCCATGGCATAAAGAAGTAGCTGACCAATTAGGGACAGTAATTTTAGATGCTTATTGTATAACTGTTTTTCTCACTGGACGGCTGGTTAATCATCAGCAGCATGGGGATTGGTATTAAACTCACATCACCTCAAAATAAAAAAAATCTACATGAAATGGTAGAAGATACTGTAGGGCACTGACATTTGAGTTCTTGTCATCTGTATTGAATCAGACCTACTGCAAACCAAATGTGGTTTGTTAGTACCACTATCTGAATTTCACTTATTTTATTTGGCAAGCAGTCACCTTCTCTGGGACTGTAGTCATATGGCTGATTGCCTGGGTCTCATATAGTATGTCTATTACTCAACTCCATTAGAATTGTTAATATAAACCTCTAACTTGGCATGTTCTGTTTAAAGCAACTACAAAATACATCCTTATTTCTTGTTGTGACTTAACCTGTCCTTTGCACTCATTTTGTGTCTCACATGGTAAAAACACTACTGAGATGACAACAGGGACTAAGAAACCATCTTTATGGCCCTCCTAGCACAGGGCAGTGAATGTTCCCAATTTGAATATGAGCACACATCCAAGTTGAACATGTTCTTACCCTACTCATCCTGTATAACCCTCAGTGTCATTCTCCTTGCAGAATCCATCGCCTTGCTTTGAAAGCTTAAACAGTGCTAATTTCTGTACCATCAATGGTAGCCAATTCCACATGTTAACCACCTGTTGTGTAAAGTAATGGGGCTTGATTTTCAAAGGTGGTGAGGTCTTGCATCAAGTTCTGTGTCAAACCCTTTCTTTGACACAGCTGTACCACTCACCTTTGCCACAACTGCACCTGATTTTCATAGGTCAGACACAGTTGCGACAGTTTACCTAAATTATGGCAGACTGTGCCAAATCTTTAGCTCATGCAGCATAAAACAGGTCCCTGGGATTGCTGAAGGTAGACTGCAAAACATTGGTCTGATTTGTGGCAATTGCAGCACAGGATCAAAGCACCAATTGATTGCTGCAAGCTCAGTGCACCTTATCTTCAGTGCACCAGGACTTGTAGCAACCCTGAAAACTGAGCCTATGACTTCTAATGTTTCTCCATATTCTGTCCCACTCAGTTTGAGGGCATGCCCTTGTTCTTTTTTTTTTTGTTTGTCATCTGTTTATTTCCTGCCTGCCCAAGCTGACCTCTCCTTCAGGCAGCCAAGCGCCACCTCCATCAGCTGTCCGCTGCTCCTCGGTGTTGCCTCAATGATCGACCCAATATATCCCTTCATTGGGGATCCCTCCCATGGTCATGAATGGTAGTGGAGACTTTCCAGGCCAAAGCCCTTTTTCAAACCTCATCATGGGCAATGAGGCGCAGCCAGGCATTCCAGGGCTATTGCAGTTATGGAAGGATGGACCGGTCATCCGGATGGCTTGGGCAGCCATTTTTACCAACTTTGGTCCCCTGCTCACTCAGAGGAATGCCACGGTATCCTGCAAATCGCAGCATACCCATGTGATCACCCAACACCACAAAGCGCAATGCCTAGCTTGGCCGCCAGGAGCCACCAAAGGGTGATGCCTCCTTGACCCTCTGCCTCCCTGGAGGACAGTGTTCAAAGAATGGTCTTGAGCCCTCCCCTAGCCACCACTGCCCCTTGTTCTGTCTTGCAGTTACCAACTGAAACACCTGTTATACTCAACTCTAACTATCCCTTATTATTTAGAATACTGTGATCATGTGCATGCTTAGCCTTATCTTTCTAGGCTAAATAATTTGAGTACTGTACTGTATTTCAGTCTTTACATCATAGCTCTTTATTAACTAAGCTACTAATTAGCTTAGTGTCCATGAGCTGAATGCTCACAGTCTCTTATGTTCTTTCTTTACTAGAAGGCCAGTGCTCATGTGTGGTCAAATCAAGGCCTTTACAAGAGAGGATCTCTTGACCTGCTCCTACCCCTCCTAATACATCCTAGCAGTGTATTTGTTTCACAGACTGCAGCAGTTCACTGCTTACCTGGGTTCAGCTTGTGGTTCACTATCACCCCAAAATTATTTTCTTTGGTTGTGCTGTCCACTGTTACACCAAATATGTGCAACACATATCTGCCACTTTTAGATGTAGCACCTCATACTTTCCCACATTAAATCTAAGCCTCACTTCTCTGCCCATCCCACTTAGGAGCAGAGGTCCCACGATAGTGCATCCCCTACCTTTGCTATGTCCACTTTTTTGCCAATTTGCTGTTATCGGCAATCTTCAGCAGCCTGCTTGTTGACCCATTCCTCCAGTTAAATAATAAGTAGTAATAAAATTAACCAACTCAGAACTGACTTCTGAGGTATTGCGCTCAGAACATCCCTCCACACTGAATGATGGCCATCAAACACCTACCCATCAGCCAACTTATTCACCTCCAACACACTTTGTATACTCCTTATTTTTTGTATGAGTTTTCCATGTATTACACATGTCCAAAGCCTTGCTCACCCCAGATAGACTACATGCATGACCCAGCCCAATCTACCTCCCTAGGTACCTCCTTGAAGAAATAAAATCAGGTGGTTTGACACAGAAACATAGACTTTGACAGCAAATAAGGAACGCTTGACCCAACTAGTCTGCCCATTCCCTACCTACTGGATACAGCTGCAGATCCTAGTTAACCAACAGCCTATTTCTTCCTACCCCCACAAGAATTGCCTTATATCTGTCCCATTTCATTCTTGAATTCTCCCACAGTTTTAGACCCCACAACCTCCTCAGGAAGGCTCTTCCATGCATCCACCACCATCTCTGTGAAAAATACTTCCTCACATTGCCCCTGAGCCATCCCCTCTATCTTCAAAATTGTGTACCCTTGTTCTTGCACATCTCTTTTTCTGAAAGATGCTACCCTCTTGGACTTTGTTGATTCCACTGAGGTACTTAAAAGTTTCTATCATGTCCTCTCTCCTCCTCCTTTCCTCATGGGTAGACATATTAAGCTCCTTTAGTCTCTCCTCGTATGGCTTCTCTTGCAGACCCTACACCATTTTATTTGCCCTCCTCTGGACTTCCTCCATCCTGTCTATGTCCTTGCAGAGATGGGATCTCCAGAACTGGACACAGTATTCCAGATGGAGTCTCACAAACTGTCTATACAGAGGATAACAACTTCTCTGTTTTCTACTGGTGATGCTTCTCCCTATACATCCCAGTATCCCCAGCCTTCCTGCTACCTTCTCACATTGCTTGCCAACCTTAAGGTCTTCTCATTTGATTATCCCAGGTCCCTTTTCATTTTTGTTGTTGTTACTACCTCACCCCATTGTGTACTCTTCCCTGGTTTTGTTTCCAGGTGCATTATTTTGCACTTTGCATTGAATCAAAGCTGCATACTTTGACCATTCCTCCAACCTTGCCAAGTCCCTTCATCCTTTCCACGTCACCTTGTGTATCAACACTGTTGCAGAGCTTTGTGTCATCTGCAAAGAGGCATACTTTTCTTTCCAGTCCCTCTACAATGTCACTTATAAAGACAATACAAAGGCTGTCACTTCAGCACAACAGTTGGATTTCCACTAGTGATGCTGGCGACCCAGGTTCAGGAATGGACCCAGATCACTGGAGGGCCAGCAGGGGAAGAAGGATGGAGCATCCTATGGACAGCTCTCCTCTCCTGGGGAAGGGTGGGTATCTCGTCCAGTGCTCAATGGACCCTTGGTGGAGGCCAGGGGTGCCTCAGCTACCGGTGAACAACCCGCACCAAGGGGGTGGGTGGATACAGGATGTCATTGCACGTCCCTGCCCTCTTTAAAATGGGAGAAAACTCCCCTGTCTGCCGCCCATGAAGCCTGCCTTCAGCTTCAATTAGCCTCCCATCTAGCTCTCCCCAGATGATTACAGGATCATGACTCTGGCCAGTGCTGTGGCCCCACCCTCCGAGGGGTAAGTTGGGGTTTAGTAGAGATGAGCACAGTGGTTAGGTGGAAGCCTGATGAAGGCGCCATGACTAGTTGGATGATCGGTGGCAAGACAGAGGGCAAAAGAATAAGTTGAAAAAAAAAAAAAAGCATTAAAAGGACTGGACCCAGCACAGAACCCTGTGGTACCCACTAGTAACCCCCTTCTTCAGAGTGGACTCCGTTTACAATTACCTTCTGTGTCCTGTTGTCCAGCCAATGTTTTACTAGGCTACCACCCTGGGATCCACTCCAGGCTGGTTAATTTGTTTATTAATCTTTATATGGGACTGTGTCAAATGTCTTGCTAAAGTCTAGGTAGGCAATATCCACTGCACCTCCCTGGTCTACTACTTTGGTCACCTAGTCAAATAAATCAATCAGATTCATCTAACATGACCTTCCTGCTGTGAACCCATGCTGCCTTGGGTCCTGTGCCCACTGGTCTCTAGGTACTCAACAATTCTTTCCTTCAGAAGTGATTCCATCACTTTCCCCACCACAGAGGTCAAACTGTCAGGTCTGTAGTTGGTTTGAAAGATCTTTATTTTGTGAAACCATACTGTGTACCAGAGGACAGCACATTTTCATCCATGGGCTGAACCACCACATATTTCCTGTACAACTAATTTTGCCAATCAGTGATGTAAGGCTCATGGGTCTGTAGTCACCTACATTTGGCACTATACTTACGTGAGTAATACAGTCAAAATTTGCAAAACATATCCTGTGCAGTGTTTGGATTGTGTGTAGTCATAGTGTGTCCTTCACTTTGTTTGCTGTGTTTTATCTAAATTAGATTTCTAAGTATAAGGTGGTTTTATGGCCCCTGTGGTCTCCATCTTAGCCAGATTAAGTGTTTTTCTTTTTCTACAATGACTCCTATCCCATGTGACACTGATGCATCTGGGACCACTGATTCAGCAACTACTAGAGATAGGAGCCTGATGTTCTGGCCTTCACTAAATAGCTCTAATTCAATATTTTAGTTTCCTATGTGTTTGTCAGTTCTAGCCAGCAGGAGTAAAGGTTTTGCTTTTAAAACATTTAATTGCCTCAAAGTACACACAGCCATAAAGCACACAAAGCATCCTAGCTAATTAATGATATAATTAGTAAAGACTCAAGCTGTTTTCTTACAGAATACTCTACTCAGCCCTCAAGTATTTGCTAAACTGTAAATGTAGCCATTAGTGCACACTGGATAAGGAAAGCTACTTAATGTCACAGATCTGTTGTTGTAAAATTACTCTAAACCGGTGCTTGCAGAATCTATGGTCCCGGAAACACCACTGTCACATTGGACAGAAGGGATTGTAGGAACCAGAAGAGCAATAAATCATGCTAAGATGGAGATCTCCAGGAGCCATGAAAGTACCATAAAATTAGCATGCTAATTTAGAAAAATCTAATAGCAGACAAAGAAAGGGCACTTCACTCACTGTACACACACACAAATCAAAACTCTCTGCACAACTTATGATTTTGCAAATTCTTACTGTACTACTGTTAACTGTAAGGAGTCCTGAAACATAGAAACATAGAAGTTGTCAGCAGAAAAGGACCTTTGTCCCATCTAGTCTGCCCTAAAAATATCCTACCTACTGTGTCACTGCAGCTCCTACTTGATCTGTGGCCCCAGCCCTGTTACAAAGGTCCTCCTGTGTCTATCCCATGGCTGCTTGAATCCTGCTACCATTTTGGTACTTGCCACCTTTGCTGGTAGTCTGTTTCAAGCATTAACCATCCTTTCCATGAAGAAGTACTTCTTCACATCCCCTCTGAGCCTCCCCTTCCAGCTTCATTTCATGTCCTCTTGTCCTTGAGCATCTCCTATGTAAAATGCCACCTCCCTGTACCTTATTGATACCCTTGAGGTATTTGAATGTTTCTATTATATCTCCCTTTCCTTCTATCCTCTAGAGAGTACATATTTAATTCTTGAGCCTTTCCTAATAGGGCTTTGATGAAGGCCATGTACCATTTTGGTTGCCTCCTCTGTACTGCCTCCACCTGCTCTATATCCTTTCTGAGATCAGGCCTCCAGAATTGGACACAGTACTCCAGGTGGGGCCTCACCATCGGTCTATACAGGGCAACACCACCTCCTTTACTTGGGATACCCTCCCTATGCACCCCAGCATTCTACTAGCTTTCCTACTGCCTTATCACATGGCCTTGCCACCTTAAGGTCATCAACATGACCCCAGGTCCCTTTCCTGTTTTGTTGTCATCAACCCCTCCAATTGGTACATTGCCATTGGTTCCTAGCCCTAAGTGCATGGTTTTGCACTTTTTGGCATTGGCTTTATCGCCTACCCTTGACCATTCTTCCATTTTTTAGGTCCTTCCTCATTCTGTCTAACTCCCCAAGTGTATCCACTCTGTTGCAGAGTTTTGTGTTGTGTCTGTGAACAGTCATACTTTCCCTTCCAGCCTTTCTGTGATGTCCCAGAACTAACTCTGTGGCACTCTAAGTTGTTACCCCACATTCCTCCGAGTGTATCCCATTTACCACCACCCTCTGGATTATGTTACCCACAATTTGGTACCCATTGTACTACCTTTGACCCATTCCCAGGCTGCCCAGATTGTTTACCAGTTTTTGTGTGGAACGCGAGAAGGCCTTACTGAAATCTTGGTAGGCCACATTCACCTCCCCTTCCGATCCACTTCCTGGTCACCCAGGTGAAGAAATCAATCAAGTTTGTCTGGCAAGATCTCATCCTGCAAACCCTAGCTGCCTTGAATCCTACAATCCATTGGCCACAAGATATTCCATAATCCTTTCTTTTTGTAGTGTTTCCATAAGTTTGCCCGGCACTGACATGAGGCTAATAGGTCTATAGTTCCCTCCTCCCTCCATATTTCCACTTTTGTGAAGCAGGACCATATCGACCTCCTCCAGTCCCTTGGTACTACCTTGTAACCAGAGATAGGTTGAACAGGGCTGTTAGAGTGCAGTGTGCCCTTCCTGTTCCCTCAGTATCCTGAGGTGCACCACATCCAGCCCTTTGCCTTATCTATCATTAGTTGCTCTAGCCCCTTAAGGAATCTCTCCTCCGTAAAAGGGCTAGTGTCCACCTCCTTCCATTAATGCCCTTATCTTTCATCTGTGGCCCATCATCCACCCCTCTTCAGTAAATACTGAACAAAAGTATTTATTCAATATGTCTGCTTTCTTCTGGCCCGCTTCCATGCACCCTTCCTTCCCCTTTAGTCTTACTATCCTCACCTTGTTATTCCTGTTTTCGCTTATAACCTAAAGGATGTTTTATCCCCTTTTTACGATTTGGCAATGTTTTCTCCATTTGTGCCTTAGTGCTCCTAACTGCTTTGCTGCTCCATTAGTTTCTCCTGATGACCCTCCTGTAGATCTCCCTTCTGTGTTGCCTTGTACCTTTTGAATGCTAACCTGTTTGCCACTACTTCTTCTGTTACTTCCTTGGAGAACCATAGTGTCCTCTGCTCTCCTGCTCTTTGTAATCTGCTTGACACAGAGGTTGTTTGCCTTCTCAATGGCCTTCCTTATTTCTGCCCACTCCTCCTCTTCTCCCTCTATTTTCCCTTTCTCTGCTAGTGCTTCCCCAAGGCACTCTACTATTTTCTTGAAATAACCCCTCTGAAGCCCAGGAACCTCATTTTTAGTGGTGAAGGAAAATACTGTGTGAATATAGCACTTCAAAAACAGCACAGGAAGAACTGTGACAATGGCTCTGTGACTTGAGTTAAGCGACAGAGGTATAAGAGTGGAAAGCAGCACCACCACCCTGTTGCTGACGTGCTCACATTCAGAAAGCAGTCAGGAAGCCTAAACTGCATTGCCTGGCCAAGCCTCTCCCCATGGTGGAGTGGCTAGGGCACTAGGGCACAACAGTAGTGGAGACCTGGGACTGAGATTCTGTTCTGCCCCAGCTCTCATGGTGTTGCAGTATTTTTTTTTTAAAAACAAATCCCCTGAGGTTCTCCCCATCCCCAAAGTCCAAACATCACCTGAAGTTGATTTAAAGTCCGATAAAGAAAATTCCATTGATTTTAATGACCTGTGCACCATTCTTGTGTTGCGCTGTTGTGCCTGACATTATGTCAGAGCACAACATTTTGTCTGTAGCATTGTTTGCTGAACTGTTTTAGTTACAATGACATGACACCATGTTGAAAGAAATCAGTGATGGACCCAGCCAGCACTCCTTGTCACTCCACTATTATCCCTTCAGTAGATACCATCCAGACCCTGGGATTCTCCTATATTCACAGCCTCTTAATATACATACTGTACTAACAATGTTGTGATCAGCACTGCATTCTGTTTGGCTGACATCACTCCTAAATCTTCCACATCAGTTAACCATGTTATCTGTTTTCCTGGCTAAATACTTTCTCAACATAGTCATTCAGTGCATCCAACAATATCTCCCTGCCTTGCTCAATGATTACTGCCTCCCTAACGTCAGTGGCTTCTCCTTATCCCTAATTGTTCTCTATGCACTGTATGGAAAAAAATCATTTATTATTCTCATTGATCTCTTGTGTAATCTGGTATTCAGACCAGCCTTTTTCCCAAGCACTTAGCCCTACATGCCTTCCGCCATGCCTTTACTCTACTTCCATTGTTCTTGTCACCAGAATCCTTGCACTTATCATGTACATTTTTATTCCTTAACCTCTGCAGAAGTCTCTCTGTTTCAGTTCAGTTAAAATTTAGTATCGTTTGTAATTTTTTTATTTTTATTTTTGGAGTTGTTTTCCCTATCACCTTGAATTCAGCCTTATTTTAGTCACTGTTACCCACTGGCTCCAAGCCTTTACTGCTCTGCCCATGTCATAAACACTATGCAGTAGCAAATCAAAAACAATATACCCTCTTGCCCATACCTGACATGCTACATAAGAAAACATTCTGTCATGACAAGAAATTCCTCTGTTTTCCATGGGCATGTTCCACCTTGTGTTAAACACCAGGTAGATTTCAATTCCCCCATGAGAACCATGGGTCCCACAATTATTGCTCTTTAATGTCCTTTGCTAATCCCAAGTTCTGTTCTGCTATACTAATTAGTGGTCTGTAACAGAATCTGAAAATTGCCTTTTTCCTCTAATGGATTCTAATTCCACCCATAGGCTTTCTGTAGGGCTTTCATCCCTTCACATCTTTCTTTATGCTTGCTCAATCCCATCCTTGATATACAAAGCAACCTCTCCACCTTTTGATGCTTCAAGCAACCATTCCACCCTTCTGATGCTCCAGTGCCATGGAAAGAGACCTCTATACCATCGCATTCCATCTCCAAGGTGCAATAAATGTACAGTTTACAATGGCAACACATAGGAAAAATGTAAGAAAAGCACACTTTCCCAGGTGAGTGGAAACGTTTAAACTAGTCGCAGGATAAAAATACAGAAGCTTCATTTTGGATAAAAAACAAGAAACTGCAGTTTAGTAAGCAGCAAATGTGTCAGCCATGCAAACTCTGACTATTACTAAAACATTCAGTTTGTAATCAGGACTGTACTTTTACTGTAACTCTGTTAGTATAAACAAGTTTGCCCTACCACTGCCTTTCAGTCTCTGAGTACATACATGTCTGTTTGTGCAAAGCATTATACTGTTGGAAATAGAATGCTACTGTGTTCAAGGTTTTGCCTGCCATACTTACTTGCTGACTACACTAACATAAAGCCTTCATCCTATATCCTGTGAGCAGTGCAACTTGCTACTTGCATGGGATACATGTGCTCTCTTATATATGTTTTTCCACATTCTAAATACTCTTTGCATTTTTTAACTTCATTTTATATTTTGTTGCTCATTCCTTTTAGCTCTCTTATTAACAACATATCTTTTCTGTCATATTTCCTCTTTTCCAGCATTTCTATGCTTGGGTCTACTAGTGTTAAGTTCTTTATCTTATTCCATATCCATCTTTTTCTGGTGCTGTTCAGACTACCCCTCCCCCAATCTTGAACTCCTAGGATATCCCTCATTTCTTAAAGTCTACCTTATGGAAATTAACTTGTTTATTTGTGATCTGTTATCCCTCCAATCCTTCATCATACCAATGTAGAGAAAAAACAAAACAAATATGTTTCGGTGCTACCTTTTTGGACTAACAAAGTTATTTCTGTGACTAACCTTCGAGAGATAAAACTCTCTTCTTCAGGTCAGAGTAAAACTTACAACATACTTGTTTTTTTTCTACATTATTGACTGGACTAACATGGCTACCACATTTCTTTTTTCATCATACCAAAATTGCAATGGTCCATTCCACGTAAGAATTTTCCACCTCTAGAAAAGTAACATTAACACTGTAGCATATAAGGAAAACTAGATGGGGTGACCACTGACTGCAGATCAATTAAAAAGGCTGACTTATTTATCAAGGTTCGCCATAATTTAACCATGCATATCATTTATGTTTTGTTGATTTGGGGTGGGGACTGTGTAATATGGATATATATATAGTTTAGGGCATTATGGCAACAAGGAAAGCCATTTACCCACACATAAAGAGTGGTACCCTAGCCTATCTAGGGCAGACTCCCAGACCTGTGATTTACAAGGTTATGTATCTATTAAGTGTGGGGTTTAACTCAATAAGGTCCAAGGGCTTCTTTAAACTATGTTCCAAAGATTAAAAGTCAAAACTAGTACATAAGAAAGAAAACAAAACTACAGTAATGATGATAATAAAACAAAAATACGCAATACAACATAAATAAGTTAATCCTAAGCACATGACCAACTGTTGGATTTAAACTGGCTTAGAAGTTGTGTCCAACCAACATCTTGCCTGAGATTGCTGTTTCATAACTATGAATGCACAGATAACAACTTTCCCTGGGAAACCAAAACTGTTTAACAAATATTTGAGAGTTGTGACTTTGAGCTGTATTTGAAACCCAATTTTAAAATTCTAAATATGTTGCCATGTTCTGGTATGAATTTCAAGAATTTATAATTTTTGTAAGTATTTTAACTTTCCAAAGAAAAGAATAAAGCAGATAACCCCACGGAAGAAAAGTCAGTTTTCCTTTGGGACTGTAATTTTTTTTAAAGAAATGCACTTGTTTATTTAGTGTACTGATAGCCAGATTGACAGTGGAACCATAAACAAGTAATTTAACAGTTGCCTTCACATGCAGCTGTGGTCCTGATTTTTTCTACAATAGGATCCTCAGTATGTGGACACTTTGGTCAAAGAGAGTGGATGTCCATGCATGGCCAGACAGTGTTCTGAGAAGTGGAGCTGCTGCAGACACTAGAATTCAAATAGATAAAATTACATAAAAATTCTCAGACCAGCCTCCCAACCCTTCATGTCCTAAGAAGGGCTGTGGACAACTGTGCAGGGCGCCCATTTGGTAAGAAAACCTTGTATGGGTGGTTTAGCTAGGGGGTATTTAAATCATACAATGGGAGCCTCCTGACATAAGTTCTGTGCCTCCTGGTAGCATCTGTAGTGCAAACATTATACTGTGGTGCACAGTGTCAGCCAGCATGCCCCATTGGGTATCCTGGTCTGACCTGACTACCCTGATAGAGTAGATCCATAGATTGGGTCTGAACACACTCTGCATGAGACACTTTGATGTTTGTGGATATATGCAGGCCTCTGCACCTTTAGTTAGAGGCTTCAATATATCCCAGCCCTATTTCATACACTTTACATGGGGAGAAACATAGAAGCAATGAAACATAAAAACTACCTGCAGAAGAAGTATGTATGGTCTATCAAGTTTGCCCCACGAGTTGTACATGTCTCCTCTGTGATCATGACTGGCCTCTTTACTCCACTGCCTCCCTCATCCTAGATGAGTCCTCTAAGTCTATCCCCACTCTGATTTAAGTTCTCTATCATTTTATACTATCCAGTGTTTTGGTTAGCTTATTCCATCCTGCCATCACCTCTGCATAAAGTGATATTTCCCATCGCATCTCTTCTGCCCACTCACCAGTTTCTTATAATTTCCATGGTAGTGTAGTGCAGAATGCAGAATTCCACTGGTGAAATTTCTGCTGGAATTTTACTGGTTCTTCTGTGGAATTCCACCTGCAATAATCTGCAAAATAATATTCCTTGGAACAGCATTTTCCACAGAAAATAATTCGTAACCATGTCCACAGAAAATATTGAGATCCATGGAATAATATTCCAGGGGAACAGCATTTTATTCTGCAGAAAATTACTGTGCAAGCAGGTTGTCTGGTGTGGAATTCCACCAATCCATTTCCAGTGAAATTTGGCAGAATTTCCACAGAATTTAAAAAACTTTGTAAAATTTCATTCCACCAAAATTTGAAAATTCCACACAGCACTTCTTGTGGCATTTGCATTGCCTCTGGTTATGAACAACTCACTAGAGTTCACTTTGTTAATATCCTGTGTGTATTTAAATGTTTCAATAATTTCCTCTCTCCCTTCTGGACTCAATGAGTACATGTTTAGGCAGTCCAGTCTTCGCTTGTATGTCTTTAGCTGTTGCCCATTAATCATTTTGGTCATCTTCCTCTGTACTGTCTATAGCCTGTTGATGTCTTTTTTAGGAAGGGTTTCAAAATTATACACAGTTCTCAGATGTAGCCTCCAAGAGTCCTATACAGGGTAGAATTACCTTTTTCTGCTGCTGAACCCCCAATCAATGCAACCTAGCATCCTGTTCAGCTTCCTGCTGTCTTATCAGAATGAGCTGCTGATTTTAATATTGATTGAGATCACCGTCCTGTAATATATTGTGGGGTCCTATGCAGGGAGACTCAGATACAGCTTGTATATTCAGTGGCCATCTTTATTCTTCTCAGAGATAGTGGTCACACATCAGTAGACATACACAAAGAAAAGTCCACTGGGAATGACAGGAACTTAAACCTTAGATAGGACTGCAAATATCCATATGTTAGCTACAGCTCTAATGGCATTCCTTAGATGTCATACCACATACATACATATATACATATACATACTGTATACACACACACACACACATATACATGCATATGTCCATACTACCATACATATCCATGTATATACACTCCCCTTTGACAGAAACTTGTCTAAAATACTTCAGCAGTAACATTTCCTAACTTCTGAGCTGAAGTAGACTATTCAGTACCCAGAAAGAAGTTCAGGGGATTATTCTGCCCCTGGTAAAAGTGTCACTAAATAAGTAACAGTACAAGTAAGAGTTCAGTTGCACAGAGGTGTAGGCTCAGTACATGAGTTTAAAGGTCAAGTATTTGTGGTGGTCTTCTGTGCTTAATGGGATATCTATGGGCTGGAACAACCACTGCTGGTTAAACAGGTGATTCATTATTATTTGGCACAGGCCCCAGTCGAGCTTCACAGGCAGAAGCAAAGTCCTCTGTGTCACTGTCCTCTTCTGGAGTGATGTCTTCTGCTGGCTCGAACCTCAGAATGCAGCATGTTATCTACATGTACATGAACAAGTCGATGTCCCATGCAAACTAAATAAGTCAAAGGTTCATGTGTTTCAATCACCACCCCAGGAATCCAAGAAATATTGGGATGTCTACGGTCTTGAACCATCACCCTCTCCCAGGATGGAAAATTCACACTGACTTGGCTGACTTGTCTGACCCTTTTGATGTTGTAGTTGATCCTTTGTGACAGTATCAGTCAAGTCCGACTTGAGCAATGACAAATGGGTATAATGCTGACATTCTAGGAACAGTTCAAGAGGTGTTTGCTCAGAGACTGTGTGAGGAGTGTTTCTGGAAGTGAACAGGAAATGAGACGACCTTTGAGCTGTAGGTATTTGCTGTGAATGTAGTTTGTTCCAGCTGGATGGTAAGATGGAGTCAAAATATGTTGGACACCATTCTGCTTTAAGAACAGTTTGAAATAGCGATCAGGTGTTCCTCTCCAGAAGGTAGCACATAGAGATGATAGCCTACATTCAATATGGTGAAGCATCACATGTTAAAACTCAGAGATTTGGTAGGGTCATAGTGTGCTAACCATTTGGTGTTTAGAAGATGTTTCTTGCAAGCCTGAATGTTTCCTTACACTGTGATAACCAATTCCATTGAGCTTCTTTTGTAGAAAGTCATGGAATGGTCACAAATAATGTGGACAATTGGGATAGGAACTATCCATAGTAGTTCAAGAGTCCTAAAATGATTTTAACTCTGTCACATTTGTTGGTGCAGGTGCCTTGACTATAGCATGCATCTTGCTCACTGTTAGATGTAGGCCTTGGGTGTTTATCATGTAATCTAGGTACTCAACAGAATTTTTCAGAAATTGGCATTTGGCTGGCTTTACTCTCAGTCCATACCACTGCAGTCTGGTCAGAACTTGTTCAAGGATTGCCAGATGCTCTACCACTGTGGGTGCTGTTACCAAGATATCATCCATAAAGCATACTACATGATCCAGTCCATGCAGTATCTGGTCTGTTGTGTTCTGAAAAATTGCTGGAATGGTGGAAACTCCATATGCCAAGTGATTATACCAGTAAAGTCCCTTGTGGGTGTTGATGGTCAGATACAGTTCTGACTCTGGTTCCAGTTCTAACTGTTGGTATGCAAAGATATGTCCAAACTTGCTAAAGAAGTTGCCCCTCAGAGTGTAGCAACAAGTCCTCTGCATTGGGTAATGGGTATGGATCTGGTTGTATACAACAGTTCACTGTAGCCTTGTAGATACCACACAATCTCACTGCTTTGTCTCGTTTCAGTACCACAATGATACGAGCAGCTCAGTCCTCCTCTCTACTTGAGTGATGATACTATGCCTTTCAAGACAATCAAGTTACTTCTCTACTGTGTCCATTACAGCATAAGGTGCTGGTCTGAGGCTTGTGGAAAATTGGAGCAGCTCCCGGTTGTACTTGGATCCTTGCCTTGAAATTCTGGATTGTGCTGTATCCATCCTGGAAAATAGGACCATGTTTGTCCAATACTTTCTTTAGCACATCATGTGGTACTTTGGTCATAGTATTTAAGCTGAAGATCTTTTCCCAGTTCTATTTGCCCTGTGTGAGCCAGTCTATGCCTAGTAATGCAGGTCTTTCTTAGTGTACAACCACCAGAGGCAAGGTCCATGTTTCTCCATCATAGGTGACTGGTACTTCAATCTCCACTAGTTCAGGGATTGGGTCTCTCAAGTAAGATGGGAGATGAAAATAGATTGGTTGCAATGGGTACTGCTAAAGTTCTCTCTGTAGATGTGCTCTGGTGCAAGAGATACTGAGGCTCCCATGTCTAGCTGCATGCTATCCGGTATCCTGCTAGCTCAATTTGGAGGTAAATTTCTGCTGCATTTGCACATGTTGTATAAACCATGAACAGGTGCTATGCCTGATCTTCTGTTTCAGTGGTTGCAGTGCCATTTGTGACATACTGTAGTAGAAGTCTGTGATGTACTATTGCACACTTTCAGTATGTGACCACTTTTACACAGCTGCAGCATTTCTCATGTAGAAACTGGCAAGTGCTTTGCTGGTGCTTACCACCACATCTGTAGCATGGTTTTGACCTTGTGGAAATACCCTCTGGTGCTGGCTTCTGAAATGTTTGGGGTTGTTGATAAACAAATAAAGGACCACTTTGTGGTGAGGAATGTCCTTTGGATGCTGTAGTATGGGTGATCTTGTTAACTCCACATCTTTGGAGTTCAGAATGTTCCACTAACTCACTGGTATCCTTCTGAGTGAGCTCCATAGGAAGGACATTCTCACAGGCTGTTTTGAAGGTTAAGTTATTTTCTGACAACAGGCATTTTGGCAGGCTTCTCTTCAAAGACTGCAGGCAAAGCAATCCCGGAGGGCATCCTCCAGAAACGGCCAAAGTCACAGCTGCTTGCCAGATGCTTCAAATCAATGATGTAATCGCAAGAGTTTCCCTTTCTTGGTTCTGACAATAAAATCTGAAGCATTCTGCAATGAGAATTGGCTTGGGCTTAAGACACAGTGAAAGTATCTCTGTGAGTTGGGCATACTGCATGTCCACCACTTTCATATATATATATATATATATATATATATATGAAGAGGCAAAACTCCATTTAATGCATCAGTTAGGGTTGTTCACAGCAACAAAAGTGAGGAAATTCAGTGTTAGAGTTGAAAGCCTCCCTTGGACCCCCAACCCACCCCCACCGCATCGGGGTACACGTTAGTCATTGGCCCTAGCTCTCACCCCATTACATGTGTAAAGAAGTAGAGGTATAGGAGAATGGGTGAGAGTTAGGAATGATGACCCCACATGCACCCCTGTTATGGGGGGTGGGCTGGGGAGTTCCAAGGGGGCTTTCAACCCTAACACTGAATTTCCTCACTTTTGTCACTGTGGAACAACCCTAACTGATGCATTAAATGGAGTTTTTTGCCTCTAATTTCCTTCTTTGAGAATGAGGATGATAAATAGTGAATGGAATGCAGTGGCTGGAGTGCGGGCCCACCACATGTTGTCTTGTTACACAGCAACAGGAACTTCAAAGCAAATGTAGCGCAATGGTGACACACAGGGTAAAGCAAACAGAAATGGTAAAGCAAATGGTGATAGACATGCAAGTGCAAAGTGACACCAAAGCAAACAGTGACAGAAACGGAGACGCAAACACAAGCACATACGGAACGCAACTGTAACACACATGATCATGGTACTGCAATTGGAAATGCAAATGGTAACAGTAAGAGCAACAATAATGCCAAAGAAAACAGAAATGGAAAGACTAATTGAAGCTTGTATGGAATGCAAACCAGAATTACACGGGCACAGTACCACAATTGTAAACGCAATGGTAATGGTAAAACAACAATAATGCCAAAGAAACAGAAATGCAAAAAAGTGAATATGGAAATGCAAACCGTTACATGCACGGTCAAGGTACCACAATTGAAATGTGAATAGTAAAGGTAACAAACAGTAATGACAAAGGAAACAGAAACAGAAATGCAAACACAAGCATGTACAGAAATGCAAATCATAACACACACTGCGTCATGGTAACATGATTGGAAGCATAATGGTAATGGTAACAGCAACGATGACACAAAAACAAAAGACACACTAAATGGAAGGTCGACTGAAACACAAATGGCAATGCACAGACTGATACGAAAAAAAAGAAAACATAAGCAGTAATGGAAATACAAATGGTAATAGTAACGCAAATAGAAGCGGAAACGAAATGCAAACCTGTAACACACACAATGGCATACACGGAATGGTGACGCGAATAGTAATGGAAATGCAACTGGAAATGCTAACTGGCACAGTAAAGAAGGCACACCTTTCTTTTCCCCAAAACTGCATTGTAAAAGATAGTGAATACAAAGAATGTATGCATAATAATGGGCCTCGGAGCAGAAAAGGAGGACTTGGAATACTAAATTGCTTATATCTCGGAACTGTACGATGTAGAAAAGAATGAACATTTCAAATGAATTATGACATTCCTGGTTAGTTTGGTACTTAGCCCCTGTGTGGGGGCTAAGCATTTTCTGACAAAAGTCCGTATCTCGCACCGCTTTCCAGATACAGGTCCCAAAAGGCGTGATGGATGCCATAATGTTATCCTATGGGAAAAGTGTCAACTTTGGAGTAGCATAACTTTGCAGCCCTCCAATATGTTTTCACCAAGCCATGAATAGGCACATCTGTGGTGTGTTGGCTGTCTTCTGTCCAAATTTCTGCCCAATAGACCAAACCATTCTTTTACAGCAGGGTGGCAAAGAATTCCTGTTATTTTGGGCATAGTGTCGCAAAATAATGTCGCAAATCGTGACACTTTCGCAAATGAAATCATGAAATGTTGTGAGCGTGATACTTACTTTTTCCAGAAATTTGAAAACATATTTCTGGGGTGTTTAACCCCAAATAAAAAGACATGGCTAGTATCCTGAGGGTCTGACTAGGTAAACACAAAAGAATTGTGTCACTAGATGGTCCCAATTTTAAATGCCAAGCATTTTTCTGATCACCAACTGAAAACAAAATGGCAGATTTGCGACACTACTAGGGCCATTTGTGACAGTAAAAAGTGCATTTGATCACTTTAAAACTTTTTGTTAACTTTTTGGTCGCCCCTGAAAAAGGGACCTTCGGGGCTCAGTGGGCCTACCCGGTCACCAAAATTTAATAAATAAATAAATAAATAAAATAAAACTTTCGATTGACTTATAATGGGAACTTGTTTTATGAATAACTTTGAGCCATTTAATATTTTTCACAAAATCTGCAAAAGGCACATCGGGGACCCTGGCCAAATGTTCCTTGATGTTATTGGACCAGTCGCGCAAACCCTGCGACCTGTAGGCATGAGCAAAGAATTCACCTAAAACCGTAATGTGTGCACAGGTCTCACTTAATAACTCCACAGCTGTATATCTGACCACTACAAAAGTTAGCAGATCCCATGATTTATGGTTCTTAATTGAGCATTCCAAATTTCAGGCAAATCTTTGAACGGTGGCAAAGTTATTAAGGTGCAAATTTTGACCCTTTAACCTTAAAAGGACTATTCAACTCCTAACTATGTAGCACTACCATGCTACCATAATATATATATTACAGGCAAAACTCAGTTTAATGCATCAGTTAGGGTTGTTCCACAGTGATAAAGTGAATTTGTTGAGGTTGAAAGTTTCTGCACCCCTTTCAGCTCACCCCCAACTGGCATCAGGGTGTATATTGGAGTTGTCAGCCCTAACTCTCACCCCATCACATGTGTAAACAAGCTGAGGTATAGGAGAATGGGGTGAGAGTTAGACTGACAACCCCAATGCACATCTCGATGCCGTTGGGGGGCAAGCTGGAGGGTGCAAGGGGGCTCAACCCTAACACCAAATTTCCTCTTTTGTCACTGTGGAACAACCCTAACTGATGCATTAAACAGAGTTTTTTGCCTCTAATTTCTTTTATTTTTAAGAATGTGCAGTAGAAATAGTGACTGGAATGTGGTGGTCGGGCCCCGCGCCCCACCACATGATTTATTTGTGACATAGTAATGGTAAGTGCAACAGAAACACAACTGCTAATGGTTGTGCACATGGTGACTGAAACATAAATGGAAAAGCAAACATTATTAGAAATGCAAGCACAAAGTGACGCCAGAGTGAGCAGTGACGCAAAGGAGATGAAAGCATGTAAAGAAATGCAAACTGTGACGCCAGACGGTCAAGGTACCATAATTGAAAACACAAATGGTAATGTTAACAGCAGAAATAACACCAAAGGAAACAAAATGGAAATGCAAATGGAAGCTATATGCAAACGAGAACGCAAAGGGTAACTACATGGTGGCATACACAGGAATGGTAATGCAAACAGGTATGGAAATGCAAGTGGAAATGCTAACTGTAACAGTAACAGAAGCGCACACCCTGTTTTTGCCCAACAGCTGCATAGAGAAACACAGTGTGTACAAAGAATGTATACATAATAATGGGACTCAGAGCAGAAAATGAGCTGTTGGAATACTAAATTGTTATATCTCAGGAACCATGTGATGCAGAAAAAAATGTAAATTTCACATGATTCATGAGTTTCCTGGCTAGGTTTTGCTGAATTGTCATTACAAAAATTTCATATCTTACACCGTTTCGAGATACAAGCCCGAAAGGCGCAGTGGACACCACCATGTTAGTATATGGGAAAAACATCAACTTTGGAGTACCGTAACTTTGTATCCATGCAATATTTTTCAACAAACCACTGAAAGGCACATCTGAGAGATGTTGGCCACCTTCCTCAAATTTCAGCCCAAAAGACCAAACCGTTCTTTTGCAGCATGGTGGCAAAGAATTCCTGTCATTTTGCCATAGCCTGGAAAAGTAGTGTCACAATTTGCAAAAGCTTTACGCCCAGGTCATTTACTTTGTGACACTACTTTTCCCAGAAATTTGAAAAACATACTTCTGGGGTGTTTATCCCCAAAATAAACACATGTCTAGCATCCGTAGGGCTTGAATAGGTAAACACAAAATAATTGTGTCCCTCGATGGTCCCAATTTTAAATGCCAAGCATTTCTGTGATCAATAACTGAAAACAAAATGGTGGATTTGCGACACTAAAAAGTGCATTTACGACACTTTCAAACTTTTGTTAACTTTTCCTTTGACTTATAATGGGAACTTGTTTTTTGAATAACTTTTGAACCGTTTAATATTTTTTCACGAAATCTTCAAAAGGCACATCGGCCACATGTTCCTGAAGTTTTTGGACCAGTTGCACAAACTGTGCAACCTGTAGGTACGAGCAAAGAATTTGCAAAAAAGCATAATTGTGCACACGGATGGTGCTTAATAACTCTGCAGCTATATATCCGACTGGTACGAAAGTTGGCAGATCTAAAGATCTATGGTGTCCCCCATATATATATATATATATATATATATATATATATATATTCATGGCAAAATCTCCATTTAATGCATCAGTTAGGTTTGTCGACAGGAACAAAAATGAGGAAATTTGGTGTTAGGGTTGAAAACCTAACTCCGGATTCCCCCCACCCCTACCACCACCGCATATACACACACATACACGCAACTCATCCTGGTGTTTCAGCTCGCTGACCTTCCCCATGGAATGTCACAGCAGCATTTAAATGATGCAACTTAAATAAAACAATTTAAGTCCTACTGAATATCTAGATGAACAGTCTTTTGTACTCTCAATATTCTTTACAGGCTTAAGTGTGACCTTACTTTGTTCTTGCTTGTATACAACACTTTCTAACCTTTGAGACAGCAGTCCGCTGTGAGACAGCAGTCCACTGTGAGACAGGCATCAGCAGGTGGTCTTTCACCTATATGAAACTCTTCTGTGTGTGATATTTAATAGAGCTTGAGGAGCATCCCTAACAGCACAAAGGCAGGAGACAGGGATGGGTATAACATTGTAGTTTGAGGAAGTTTTCCCCATGAGCTACAACTCAGTCTAAATGTATATGTTTTAGGAGACAGGGCACTGTATCTCTGGGCTTTTACCTACTAACTTCATGCAGGTGTTAGGAGAGGGATTTTAAACAGTGTTTGCATTTTATGCAGTAAGTGTGGGCAGTTAAGGTACATGATTGTAGGAGCACTTCCAGGTCACACACAGTACAAATTAAAGCCCCTCTGTGAACAGGGCAAGCTGAGTGGGGCATGCTCATCGCTGTGTGTGATGAACAAGGGGACAGGATGACACAAAATACTGTAAGTAGATATTTTACAAATGGGTTCCTGTAAGGCACCAGTACAGCTTAAGGAAGAGAAAATACCAGATGAGGGAGAACCTTTAAAGGTAACTAGCTGGGAGAAATCTAGCTACCTAGAAAGCAATTGTACCATGACTAAAATCTGACTATGGGGAGTAATTACACCATACCAGGTGAGACAAATCTGACGTTTATCCTAAACCCCAAAGAATCGCATAATAAAATTTGGCTTAAAACCATTAGTTGGAGTGAAACTGTATACATCTACTTTACTGATACCTGGTTACTGAAGAGATATAATAAATATAGAAAATGGAACATATGATAGCAACATTTAGGGATGATACCCTGGATATAAAACGTATCACCTGTAACAAATACAGTGTAGAATCTAGTGAGGAATTTCGCCCTACACTTCTCAGCAATTTAAAGAAATCACAGATTTAAAAGCAAAAATATTTGAATTGTAACTAGAAATTA
Source organism: Neoceratodus forsteri (assembly GCA_016271365.2). Classification (NCBI taxonomy): domain Eukaryota; kingdom Metazoa; phylum Chordata; order Ceratodontiformes; family Ceratodontidae; genus Neoceratodus; species Neoceratodus forsteri. Next base: position 94,366,391 of record CM057457.1, on the reverse strand, counting down.
AAAGCGTGAAACAGTTTGTGGATATAAATATAGATATCACTAAGGATATTTCAAGGACAGATGATAAAAATGATATTGGTAAACACATAAGGGAAGAAGATGAACTAGATGGCTGGTATAATGCAGAAAGGAATAAGACATACAAAAAAAAGAGACAGAAAAGAAGGGAACAAGATCTTACAGCAGCATTACAAAATAGTTTTTCACCTCTGATAAGCCTAATGGACCAAATTGAACAGCAGACTAGTGATATACTGTAGAACTGTTTATTCTCACGCTAGTTATATTTAGCGGATGGCACTAATCGGCTGCAATTATGTAAATTTAATTTCATGATCTGCAATTAACTCCTAATTTATGCCCATTGAAAATATGCAATTTTAGCCAATTAACGCCATTTTATTTTAGTGCAATAATCACTAAGCCAATAAAGCTACAACTATTTTACATCAAATTTAACCTGTTCTGCAGTACTTTCATTAGCAGGACAACAAGTGCTGACACAGGAAATAAAATGGAAACCAAGGATGTGACAGAACAGAATGAATTACAAATGGGAAACACTACAAACCTAGAGGCAGAAATGCAAGTTACACAAGATGGAGAGATAAGTCACACTGAGCAGAGACAAATGTTCATGTTAGGGGATTGCATGGTAAAATATGTTGATCAATACATAACCCAAGGAATAAAGAAAATGTAGCCAGTTGTAGCTTCTCTGGGTGACAATCAGCGACATACAGTAGGTAAATGGTACCCAACATCCTAAAACTAGTAGGAGATAAACCTTTAGTTATATTACATGTGGAATGAGCAACACCAAAACCAGACAGTGGAATAGATAATTAAAGAATGCAAAGGATTTAAACAACTAATAGATCACCGAAATGCTGAACTTATTATATGAGAGTTTTTACCTGTTCCAAAGCAAGTTACAGATGGGCAAAAAAACTGAAACATATAAACAATCATCTGAGGCAATGGTGCCTACAAAAGAATATTACATGCATCAAAACATGAGAGATCTTCAATGGAAATACGACCTTTTGCATATGATGGATTGCATTTAAGCAAAAAGGAAGCAGATTACTAGGATAGATTTTTCAAAATGAAATAAACAGTACATATTTAAACTAGCAAAGCAGGGGAGAAGGGAAAGTAGATTGCCAGGTATACCATCAAACAAAGGTACAAATAATGCCACTATGGTAGAGCAAACCAAGACATACCAGCAACATGTTATTAAGGTAATACTATAATGCTAGAAGTCCTCACAAATAAGATGGATGAACTTAGCTATCTGTTAAAACATGAGGATATGCATCATTGTGCCAAACAGAGACCTAGTGGTAAGAAGATAGTTGGGAGAAAATTACAGTGGGATATAACACCTACTGCACTAACAGGAGGGAAAAGGATGGGAGGTGTGACCCTATTAGTCAGAGACTCACTAGAAACACATGAAATACAGCCAAAAGTAAAAACTGGTGTATAGAACAAATCAATAGATTTATTGCAACCCAATAACAAAAAAAAAAAATCACGATTGAAGTATGCTATAGGGCACTTCAACTAACTACCAGGGAAAATAACGACTTCCTAAATACCATAAAAGTATTGATTTAAGTAGCAGAGTACTCCTGTTAGGTGCTTTCTAATGTCCTAACATTAACTGGGGACTACACAGGGTGCACGGACTTTGAAAACAATTGGTAGACATAATGTTACGAATGACTTTGAACAATATGTACATGAATGCACCAGATGAGACAATACACTAGATCTAATTCTCAGTAATATGAATAGTGTTATTAGAAAACTGTAAAGTCAGACAACCACTTGGGTTAAGCAACCATAATATAGTTGCGTTTCCATAACAAACATTATTGGAACTGGGAGTCTGACTTTAGGGACAAAAATGATCAAGAAATATGGAACATAATCAAAAACACTGTGGAGTATTGTTCCACAAATTATATCCCAGAGAAACGAAAGTATAAAAAAATAGAAAAATCTTCTTGGTTAATAGAAAGATTGAAAGACATATAAAAAATAAAAGAGAGCATACAAAAAATTAAAAACAATTATCTGACATTGAACAAGTTACAACAATTTAAAGAAACAGCTGAGAAATGTAAATCATTGATAAAAATGCCAAACAAAATGAGGAAAACCGAATGGGTAACAAAACCATGGATAATAAGAAAACATTTTCAATTATATAAATAGTCAGAGGCAGGAGACAAATATAATAGGTCCATTATATGATAATGGTAAAATAATTATGGCTGAACAAAATATGGCCAACTTATTTAACAACTATTTCATTAGTGTCTTCCAGAACAAAACCAATTATCAGAGCACTGTAACTATCACAAGGGAGTTTCCTGAAAATCTTTCCACATAAACAGAATTACTATATTAAATAAGCTTCAAAATGAAACAGAAATAAATAATTGGGACCAGATGGGATACACTCACGAATTCTACAAGAGCTAGCTGAAAAACTTTCAGGTCCAATGTCCAAGCTCCTTTTACTATCACTACAGACAGAAGAAGTGCATAATGACTGGGTAATGAATGGGCTTGGCTAACATTATGCCATACATAAGGAGGGAGTAAAACGTGTTGGAAATTATAGACCTATAAGTTTAACATACATAATGAGCAAAATCATGGAGGAATATATAAAAGAAAGCTTAGAAGACCACATACAGAAAATAGAATATATCGACCACACACAACATGGATTCAAACAAAAAGATCCTGCCAAACAAACATGTTATATTTTTGAACACGTTACTTGTGCTCTAGACCAGGAATCCCAATTGATGTGGTATATTTAGATTTCTCAGAAGCCTTTGATATAGTTCCACATGATGATTTAATTACATGTTTAGTGAATTGAAGGTTGATCAGTACATTGTTAGGTGGATCAAAAACTGACTTAAAGCAAGAGAACAAAGAGTACACATCAGGGGACATTTATGTGATAACAACGATCGCAAAATAGTGATTGCCATTAGGGTGAATGTACATCGCTGAAAATAAATTTTGGCGATGTACTCCTAGCCTTACAACAAAAGGAGCATGAGGGCTTATGATATAAATGTTAATGCAGGGCTTTCCCCACACCCCCTACTAAAATATTCTCAACTCCTGAGGGTGCATACCGAGGAGGGGTGCAAAAGCCAAAAACAATAACATTTCAGGCCGGGTGCAACCAACAGTACCTGCATCCGTACTCCAAACCTAGTACCTTCTGCATCCCAGCCCTGAACCCACCCACCACACCATGGAAGCAGCTCAGCAGATCACCATGGCACCACCCCTCACAATCCTTCCTCCCTGCCCCTCACTGAGCGGGCTCACCCCCACACGTGTATGCATGTAGTGACATCCTGTTGCTATATTTGCGACTCCCCATCCAGTCGCCCACCCTGCTGGTAGCCCGATGACAGGCACCATGATTGAGTCACCATTTTGCAGGTGCCCATTCACGGTCACCTATGTCACAGGATGCCCATCATGGAATACTTGTCAGACTGGGGAGAAGCATCTAGTGGTGTCCCTCAGGGCTCTGTTCTGGGGCCTACACTGTTCAATATATATTTATCATTATTAAAAATATCACAACATTGCTGGATTGCTAAATTTGCAGATAACAGCAAAATTGAATCCATAGTGAGCACCCACAGGACATTGTTAACTTACAAAATGAGTTAGACAAAGTAAATAACTGGGCAACAAAACATAAGATGATATTTAACATTGAGAAATGTTGTATTTTACATTTTGGAAAAAAACAATTTACAAGCTAGTTATAATCTAAATGGAAATGAACTAAGAAATTCTACCTCTGAATGGGACCTTGGTGTTTTGGTCACAAATGATCTGACCTTTGCAACAAACATATGAAAATTACCAGCAGAAAAAGGCCTTCACGGTCTACCATGTCTGCTTGAATTCACAGCTAGCAGCCCTTATTCTGCAGTTGTCCCTCCCTCTCTTGTCCCTCCCTTGTCCCCCCATGCCCTGTCCGATCTCCTTTTGAATCTGCCCACTGTTCTACTGAATATCACCTTTGCTAGTAGCACATTCCACGCAGCCACCACCTTCTCCATAAAAAGGGTCTTCTCATCTCCTTCCTGAATTCACCCCCTCCAATCTCATATCATGGCCTCAGGTGTCCCTCCCTCTCTTAGCTTGAAAAGCCCCACCATACAGTACTTGTTTATTCCTTTCATGTACTTGAAGGTCTCAATTATATCGCCTTCTCCCCCCCTCCTCGAGCACATGTTTAATTCCCTCAGCCTACCCTCGTAAGTTAAGTCCCCCAGACCACTTGATAATTTTTGTCATCCTGTGCTGCACCCTCTAGTAACACAATGTCCCTCTTCAGATATGGGTGCCAGTACTGTATGCAGTACTCAGGTGTGGTCTACCCAGTGATCTATAAAATGACAGAATCATCTCCCTCCTTGAGGATATCCCCTAGCAATACAACACAGCATCCTGTTGACCTTTGCAGCCAACATGCTACATTGTGCTGAGTTATTCATTGCACTCATAACTAGCACCCCCAGATCCTTCTCCTCTTCAGTCACAGCTAGCTGCACCCTCCCCCACACACACAGGCATCTGATGTTGTTGAATAAGCTGGTAAAATCACCAAATGCATACTATGGAATATCAAAAGCAGAGACAGAACTATAATAATGCCCTGTATGTTTCACTGGTCAGACCTCTGATGGAGTATGCAGTGCAGTTCTGGAACCCATATCATGTGAAGGATGTTAAACAATTAGAGGGTATACAAAGGAAAATCAAAAAAGCCCTTCAGAGTCTAACATATGAGGAAAGAAGGAACCAGTCATGATTATTTAGCCTAGAGTATAGAAGATTATGAGGAGACCTTTGTATGGTATATGCTGCATTCAAAAAAAGATCTCTGGGAATGTGTAGGATTGGTAAAAAGGAGACGATTATGAATACTACAGCACATATTTTCAGTTAAAGGCTAAGATTTTAGTACAAAAAGAGGATCATCGATCAACCAAAGGGTTATAAAAACATGGAACACACTTCCGATTGATGCAGTAAACAGTGACAATATCAACTTATTCAAACTTAAACTGGATGACTACATGGGGATAAATGGGCAGATTCAATCCTGAGTCTATTATTGGTGAAAGCTATGGACTTGTAAACCTACTTATGAAAAGAAGGTCTTGTCCCTTCCTTAGTTTCTTCAGCAATCTTTTGTTCAGTCTTGACTTTAGCCTTGTGACCACCCTGTTGGCAACTTTCTGCTTAACAAGGTATTAACCCTTATCCCTATCCTTTGGGTTTGCTTTAAATCTCTTGAACACCTCCCCTTTTTTCCCTTTACTGCACTATCCACTTCTCTTGTGAACCAAACTGATTTTCTGTACCTTTGCCTTTACCCACCTACATCAAGCAGGAACCGATGACCTCCTATAGGCAAACCCTTATGATGGCCCATTTATCTTCCATCTCCACACTCCTCTGTTCCTGCAGATTACTTCTAAGATTTGCTTTAATTTCTTCAAAGGTAGCCCATCTAAAATCAAGGAACCTAGTTTGAATTTGATGATACTTGCTAAGCTTTATTGCAAACCACATGGATAGATGGTCACTAGTGCTTAGTGGCTTCCTTGTTCTAATATCCAAGATGTAGTTTCAATTTGCCAGCACTAGGTCCAGAATTGCTTCATTCTTCATTGGGTCCCTGCCCCCCATACAAAGATGCCACCCTGGAATGCATCTAAGAGTGCCAGATTTGTTATGCTGCAAGCTCTTGAATGCTCCAGTCTACATCATGTAGGCTGAAATCAACTGTGACCACCACATATGCAAGTGCTACTACCATTTTGATTTCATTCTTCTAGTTCCTTATTAACTGCCTCTTTTGATTTGGGAGTCTATAAACCACCTCAGTCTTAGCTTCCATCCCCTCTGTGTGCTGATCTTTGTGGACTGGACTCCTAACCTTCATGTGTTGGACTAGCACTCAGCAGTCTGATATGACATACTATGTGGAATACAACAAACAAACATGCTCTCGGAAAACCAGAGTGGGTGCTAACTTAAATTCAAGCCAAACCATAAATCACAAAATGCTGCACTCATTTGTGAAAAAAAAATAATAAAACTTACTTAGTAGCTAAAAATGCCATCTAGTATGTTTAATCAAAGTTTCAAAAGCAGCAGCACAAAATCCCTGATGCTTTGTCTTGTACATGTAACACTTCATCAAGAGGAGTGGTTACAGTACTGATCACCATGATTTATACAGAAATGCTTCTAAAGAGACACATACTGACATTTACACTAGATCAACAGACAGTGGCAAACACAGTACACTCCGCATAAATAAAATATCACTGCAAAACTGGAATTGAAAAAAATGATATGGGAAAAAGCAGCATGAAATTGAAAAGTGTGGTATTGTCTCAGAAAAAGGCAACTTGTAGAAGCATATAAATTATGAAAATTGCACCAATTAAGCAGCATACTAGACCTTCTGGGAATAACAGACCAGACAGCTAAAAGGAAAGTGCCTAGAATAGATAATTAAATAAAATGAATCAAAAGTATATTGGTAATGCATGTGAAATATAAACAGCCCAATGGAATATGCCTGCAAAGCTGGAAATAATGCCCAAAACAATGCATAAATGAATTAACAAGCAAAAATAACAACTACAGATAAAGTACCAGAAAATAGCAAAGTAATCAGAACGTCAGAACAATCACGCATTAAAATTAATGAGAAACTAAGGCAGAAAGAACCAAAAGGAGGGAAGGAAAAGAAGGAGGAGGGGAAGGAGGAGGAGAAGGAGAACAAGCAAAGAAATCCAGAAAATGAACTGGCATTTTTATAGCTGGAATTCAAACGGAAATACCTTGGAAAAAATAATTAAAGGGGTCCAAAATCCTTAGAATTCCTGAATCCAATGATTTCAAAGATAAGGAGGATATTAGTCGTATTGTTCAAACCCAAATGAGAATTAGTCCCAAGAGTGAACATCCATTTAGTTTAACACTGCAGTAATCATTTTTTGCCCATCACCCACCCTCCCCGTATTAATAGGTACATTTTCAGTGCCCATAAATTGGAAACAATTTTAATGGGTGTGTGACAAAATGGGAATGAAGGAGTTAATGGGTTGGATTTTTCTGACCTTCTGAGAAAAAACACTGGATTCCACTTTGCTAGCAGCCTCTGGATAAGGTAATGGGCTAGGTAATTCATTTCAGAGACAGTGACCAAGATGGGAATCGGACATACACACTTACATACACAGAGTCTGAAAGGATTGGACCACTCAAATATAAACTGGATGTTAAATGAATATAACAGGCGCACTATAAACAAAGATTATTATTATTATTGTTATTAATTGGTCACCTATAGGTGTTTAAACTGATTGCAACAGTTAAACACATACATGGTATATGGCTGGTGCATTCAAAGGAACAAGAATTACCTACTGAAAGGGGGACTATAAAATTCTGAAAGACAGTTACAAGAGGCAGTGTTCTGCTGGGTTACCATCTATGAGGGTTTAAGCTGTGAACCTACTACTCTAGCTACAGAGGTCCATGGAGCCATTAGATAACATAGAATTCAGTATCTCTTCAAGCATAGCAGAGGGTAAGAAAGAATAGCATTCTTTAGTCAATAGCCTTTTATTTTCTCTTCATTTTCTTTTTCATTTCTCACCTGTGCCATTGTTGTTCTCTTGTGTTAGACATATATATCCTGTAATGCAACTTTTGACCTTCTTTAATTAAAGAGCTATTTATTTACACAACAGTTGTGGCTATGATTTACATTATCACTAAGGTATTTTATGGTTTCCACTGGCTGAGGCAAAACTCTGTTAGCATCCACCTCCCAAGAGGCACTACCAGACGTTGATCTTTGCAATTGCATGTTTGATCTCCCAGCTCTGTGCAGGAAGGTAAGTTTGCTGGTGAACCAGCTGGTGGCAGCGACAACAAGCAGGGTGACAACCCTCTTAAGACTGATTCAGTCTGTGAAGGAGTTGTCATCACAGGGTGCATGTTCAATGCCCATACATTTGGAAACAATTTGGGTTGCTGTTATGAAATGCTTCAAACTGTGCTCCAACTGGGGTATCAGGATCAACTCTAACTATAGAGTGAATATGCACCTGGAATATTTCTTTCAAAGCATGGATAGCACACCCAACAAATGTTATCTTTAGATGTGGATCTACAGCCTTTAACTGATCTCCTAACTGGATTGATTGTTGACATGGATATTCTCTTTTAGACTTGGACTGTGAGGCAGAGGTACTACTGTGACAACATCTTGTAGTTTTGCCATGTAGAACAAAATTTAACCCACATTAAATTTTTAATCCACAGCTGGAAATTTGGAAGCTCTATTAACTTATCAGAATTTGATTTTAAGGGATATTCATATTCTTTTTTTCTTCCAAGTGGAAATACCATCAACAAAATCTTACACAAAATCAATGTTCAGTCATTCAAGAACTTAAAACAAATGACTCTGTGGTAATTAAGGAGGCCGATAAGGGGTAAGATTGTCATTCTTATAAAACAGGATTATAAAGATGAGATTTACTGCCAATTAAGTGATGCTGAGAGTTATAAAAGACTGCAAGGTGACCCTACAAGGGAATTTAAAATTACATTGATATTTTTCTTCAGTAATCCTTCCAGATTCTTAAAAATCAGAGTCAAATGACTATACCATCCCTGGATTACACCAGATCTCCTCTTCTGTGTAAATCCTGGGATTGAGCCTGGGCTGACTATAAATCCTCCCAATCACTCTCCAATTTACGGCCATATAAAACCCTCAGGAATGCTTGCACTGAGGTCATTATTTTCTGTACATATACTATCACTGCCTTTTATATTTTACTGATGTAATTTCTTTTATGACCTCCCAGGTCCACCTTGCAAATGAGTTCTTCTCAATGGTGTTTCACCTGGTAAAATTAAAAAAAATGATTGATTCACCTCCTCAAATCCAACTACTTTAAAAGATATCTGCACACTAACTCCAACTTGCCTGCCTCCTTCTTGAAAGTGTTCTACTCCTTCATAGACCCTCAAGCACACTCACCCTCACCAATCCTATAAATTAATGGTTCTCCATCTTTGATTCTTCCTCTGTTGCTGAAATCTTTAATACATTTTCATCACCTGTGCTGTCCCTGATCACCACCTCCCTCCCATCCATGACCTCTTCTTCCCCCCTCACCCAGTGGCTACTGTTTCCCCTTGGTTTCCCTCTAGAAATCTTTCAGGTACTGTACTCACTAGATCCCAACAAGTCCAGCCCAGACAGTCTCCATTCTAAGCTACTCCACCTCTCTGCCCCAGCTATAGCCACTCCCCTCACACACCTCCTTAATTCTCCTTCTCCACTTGCACTGTACCTAAAAACAGGAAAGTTGCCAAAGTAGTACCCCTCCACAAAGGGGTGACTCATCTACCCCAAAATGTCCATCAGATATCTCTACTCCCTTCACTTGCCAAGCTACAGGAATCCCTAATCTACTCTAGACCTCAGAATTCCTAATCTTATCTGGTGTTCTCTCCTCTTCCAGTCTGGATGCAGGAAAACTTTTCCACCATCTCCTCCCTTCTGTGAGTCACAAACTCAATTCTCACACCATGAACCAGAGTCATATTTAGAGATGTGCGAAGTCCAGAAAATCTGCTCCGTGGAGTAATCCATGAATTTTCTAGCAATTGCAGAGCACAATTTGAGGAATTCTCATAATTTGCGAATGCAAATTCCACTAAATTCACTGTGGAGTCTGAAATTCTACCTGCAAATTTCACACTTTACAGATGATTTCATGCTCCATAGTGAAATCCATGGTAAAATTTGCACAATCTGCACAAAGTCAAAGTTAGCCATGCCAGGGCAGACTTTGCAAATTCACAAAGCATGAATTTTCTGAGATTCATGCAGACTTTGCCTGCAAATTTAAAATTTGCTACATCTTTAGTCATATTGCCGCCACAAATTTCTTTCACCTGGCAAAGGCCTATGATTCTGTTTCACACCCTCCTGCTAAAAAGCACCACACAGTTTATGAGGTTTCATAGGTTTTTCAAGCTAGAGAACAGTAAGTCCATAATGCTTGCCTTTTAATTTTTGCTATAATTACATATATTTGTCTTTATCTGACATCACCTGATCCAAGTTATTTTTGAATATATCCATATTTGCACTTTCTACTACAACAGTAGGAAGATTATTCCATATTAGGATTGATTTTACACTGAACCAGTTTTCCTCCTTAATGAGTTCCATTTTCCAGTCAGTAACTGTTTATTATGTCTCGACTACTAAGTCTGAATTTGGATTGAATAAACCTATCCCCTCAGTAAGTGCAGAGTCTTGTAGTAGGCCATAAATGAGGCACAGATCTCCCTAAGCCTTCTGTATTTTAAGGTATACAATTTCAAATCCTTCAGCCTATCTTCGTAGGTTTCCCTTTCATTCCTACTGTTGCCCCTACTGAATCGTCTCTGTACTCTTTCCATTTTGTGAATGTCTTCCTTTATGTATGGGGACCACACTTGCATGTAATACTCAAGATGTGGTCTCACCAAAGCACTATACAATGGCAGCAAAACTTCCTCTGTCCTGCTTGCCACATGTCTAAATATACAATTTAGATTCTGGTTTGCCTTTTTAACTTGTTTGTTACAATGCAATTTAAATTTCAAATCAGGGGTAATGATAAGCCCAAGGTCTCTTTCTTCTATAGTCTCGTGCAGTGTTTGGTTCACCAATTTGTATGGAAAATGTGGGTTATGTTTTCCCAAATGCATCACCTTACATTTGTCACTATTTAATATTAATTTTCTCTCATGGGCCCAGTTTGTAACTTCATCAAGAAAGTTTTGCAGGAGAATGTTTTCATCCTTATTGTTGATAATAGAGCCTATACAGCAATCATCCAAAACTTTAGCAGCCAAATGTTATTTTGTTCGATTTAAGGAAGAAATATAAATATTGAATAAACAAGGATCCAGTACTGACCTCTGGGGAACACCACTAGTCACATTTGCCCATCCTGATAGTTCTCCATTTATGACAACTCTCTGTTTCCTATTGCTAAGACATTTTATTATCCAATTTACAATGTTTGAATTCAATTTAGCTTCCATTTGGGCATTGATAAGTTCTAAATGTGGGATTTTATCAAATGCTTTTGCAAAATCAATGAACACTAAATCTACCGAGTTGCCTTTATCAATTTCTTCATTAACCTTATTATTAAAGGTCAATAGGTTGGTTAGGCATGATCTTGATTTGTTGGCCTGAAACCCTGGATCTGCTCCTGTCTCCTTAGTAGACAGCAGTCAGTGCTGGTGGGCAACTCTTCCACCCCATCCTCGCTATTGTTCCTCAGGGTCCATTCTTGGCACCATCTTATTCTCACTGTTCATTAATTATCGCCTCCATCTGCACATACACCTATATTCACGTGTAAGAAAACAATGCCATTATCTTTGCCTCCTGGTCCTCCCCAGCTGACATGCAAGCTCCTCTCCACATGCCTTCAGAAATGTACTGACCTGATTTCAAGCAAATGACTTAAAAGTAAATGTTACAAAACAGTTTCTACAATGTTCGGCTCCACACAGAAACAAGCCAGACTTCATACCCTACCAGTGTTCTCCACTCATGACAGTTCATCTCTTGAATCAGTTCCTGCCTTCAAATACCTTCAGATGTAGCTAGACAGCCACTTTGATTTCTTCACCCATATTGACACCAAAGTTCCAAACTCCACCCCAAACTTGGCATTCTCTATCGAAATAAAGACTCTCTCTCCCTCCCCATTTGTTGTAAGATGGTTTCAAAATGATTCTACCATTCTTTGATTATGCTGATGTGGTTTATGGCACTGCCCTGCTATCTCTCTCTCTCTAAACTTGACCCCTGTTAAACTCTTTCTGCCATTTTGCCACAATTCCCTCCCCAAACTCACCACTGCTCCCTGTACTCTGCTCTCTCTCCATTATGCCCCTTTCTCACCGGAGGAATATCCACTCTCTGTCTTTCATTGCCAAATTGTGGCTTGGGTTACTCCCCTTACTTATCCTATGGCCTAGCCTCCGCTACTCACCCACCCTATGCACTGGATTCCTGGGACTGCACTCATTCTTCATTCCCCATGTCAAGTCTACTACAGGTCAATCTGCCTTCTCCTACCTACTCCTTCTCCTTTGGAATCATCTCCCTTATTACCTTAGAAATGTTAATTCTTTCCACAACCTTAAGAGACTTATTCACTTCTTTCTGCCTCTCCTTGATCTTGTCCCTCATCGTCCATCCTGCCCCTTCCCCTCCTTAGCCTCCCTTGATCTTACTGGCATGTTCTTCACTAACAGGAGCGTCTTTTGCAACTTTTGTATTATTTCTTGTTGATGATTGTGTTTAAATAAGGTGTGACAAATTGCCTGCAACTTATTTTAGCTTCTGATACACAATTGTGATTGAATATGCATATTGTTATATTTTGTCTAATTTCTCTGCCAGTATCACTTCTATAATACGTTTTGAGTTCTTTGAAATCTCCTTTGTCTGTACTTGTCTCGTCACCAGTCATATCTGAAAACGAGCCTTGGATCAGTGTGCCTTTCCAGTAACCACAGTTTTAAATAAATAAATAAAATTAATTAATTAACAAAATGCTGGAGTTATTACAAAATTTGTTGTGGGATTTATACAAGTGAACTTTCCCACAGTGCACACCCTATATATTTCTTCCTAAATTCATAAGGACCAGATCAACCCATGGCAGAACCATTATTTCTGGGTGTGGATCATTGACTGAAAGTATGTCTATTTTTGTGGAACACTTTCTAAAACAACTTGTTTAGATGCAGCCTTCATATATACGTGATACTATGGGCATTTTGTCCAAACTGGGGGTTGGTGGCTGAGTTTTGGTGAGTATCTGGATGTTGTGATCTTCTATACCAACATTCATCTTGATTTGGGGGCTCATAGTGTTTGGATATCATCTTCAGAATTCTATTGTTGTTCAACATTTCACAATTGAATTTATTTTGGGAGCTGTTAACTTAATCCTTAAAAGCAATTCGGTTTTATTTGAGAAGTACTACTTGCAAACATGAGGTACTGCCTTAGGAACCACAATGGCCCCTTCCTATGTAATTTATTTTTGGTTGAGTGGGGGAGGATATCATATTTAACCATGGTAGGAAACCATTTCTTTCCATATATTTTTATGAGGAGATTTGCTGATGACATACTTATTGTATTGAAAGGGACGATAATTCTGTTAACTCCTTTGTGGAATTTTTAATTCAAATGACTTGGGTCTTAGTCTCATCGTTCCAGTGATCCTAATTCAATAACCTTTTGATCTCTATTTAAGCAGGGTGGATGGATACGAGATACAAAGTCAGACTTCTAGGAAATCTACATCTGGTAACATGCTGTTACAGGCTTCTAGTGCACATCCACCCCTACCTCAAAGATATTACCTAAGGACAATTTGTTAGTATAATAAGGAACTGTTCCACCCTACAAGCTTTAGACATTCAGGCACATGAACTTATGTCTGTCTTAGTTTCTCATTAGTTTTAATGTGTGATTGTTCTGATGTTCTGATTATATTGCTATTTTTATACTTTATCTATAGTTGTTATTTTTGCTTGCTAATCCATTATGCATTGTTTTGGACATTATTTCCAGCAATGAAGGCATAATCCTTCAGTCTGTTTATATTTCACATGCTTTACCAGTATACTTTTGATTCACTTTAATTATTCTATTCTAGGTGCTTTACTTTTAGCTGCCTGGACTGTCATGCCTGGAAGATCTAGTATAATGCATAACTGTTACCATCTGCATCATTTATATGCACTACAAGTTAACTTTTCTATAAATGGTCCTGCACTTTTTATTTCATGCTGCCTTTTGCCGTATCATTTTTAACCCTTGCTGTGCCACAGACTGATATATTAGTACAGAATTTCTATGCATTCTAATTCTGACAGCAACCTAAGGGTTAATTCCAGTTTTATGCTGATATTTTATATGTTTATAGGAGTATTGTTTGTGATTACTATAACTAGAATTATTATTTCCTTTGTTTTGCCACTGTTTGAGTGTTCATCTATTGTAAATTTGAGTATGTGCTTCTTTAGGAAGCATTTCTGTTTAAATTATGGTGATCAGCACTGTAACTCCTCCTCCTGATGAACATCACATGAATGATGCAAAGTGCCAGGGACTTTGTGCTGCAGCCTTTCAAACTTGGATTAAAAATACCAGATGGGATTTTCAACTACTGATAATTTTTTTCACAAAATGAGGGTGGCTGTTTGTGGTTTATGATATGACATACCTCCTGGGCCACAGTCAGGGTACCTGTAATTCTAAACTATGATACAACTCTAGTCTGCAGTCCATCTACCAGTAAATACTAAGCTTACCCCATCCATTTGTGGTCAGATTCCTATCCTATAAGATCATCCCTAGCATGAGTATCTAGTTCACTCTATAATGTTGTAGTGCCTATGAGTATTGAATGCATGGCAATGTTACCATCTAGCTGCACTTACTGCAGTATACCAAGTTACTATCCCTGTGGTTTGTGCATCTTCCAAAATGTCAAATGTTTGTTTCTTACATGTAATTAACTCTGGGTCACCCATGAAAAAGGGACAATGTCTCAATGGGCCTATCCCAGTTATCAAAATTCAATAATTAAATAAATAGGATCCCAAAAACAGGACAGTGCTTTTTTACTATCATAGTGGATGTTATTATTTTAAACCAGTATATCAGATACTACCATGCTTAAACTAAATGCCTATAAATTATGCAATACTTTTCTCTGGGCAATGACAAAGGTTAAGTTAAAATCTTGTGTTTCAAGAGTGGCTCCAGTCCCAGGAACTGAATTACAGTTGGCATCAGCAGAATTCAATTACAAAACATTCAAACAATTCTGCATTACATGCCATGTTTTCATAATTACTAAGGACATCTAGTAATCGAGGGACATAGTAAGCTCAAACCTAGCTCATCAATAAGTTTTAATCACATTTCTTGTACATTGTTTTTTAACTGTGCAAGATTGCTAGTGTTATGTGGCCAATATTAAAAAGAAACTCGATCCAGTGCATATCCACCACCAAATTCTGCCCCAAGGAGCCAGCAAACTAATTTAAAGTTATGCAGTTTTTTTATCACTTTCTTTCTTCTTTCTATGATTATAAAATTAGTTCTTGGTTTCATAAATCAGCTGAGTTGTGTTCAGCCTGACCACCAATGACAAGGTGACCACACTCTAGGTCAAACAAGTGTATAAGAAATCTGATTAAAACTCAATTTAAAAAGTAAAGCCAGAGAGTGGATTTTACATCAGATAGAGGAAGCAGTATTTCCATGGCTCATATTGGCATATTAAAACTGGAAGAATAGGTATCTGACCTATGAGGGATCACCTTGTCATTGGGGTCAGGTTTATCCAAATTCAGCCTATTTATGAAACCAAGAATCTCTTTTAAAATCATGAAATGAAGAAAAAGTGAGTAAGAAACAGAATAATTTTAAAATAATTTGCAGGCTCAAGCAGCATTTGGAGGAGGGATACACTGGATACTGTTTATTTTAAGGAGATCTGCATAAAGCTAGATTGCTTTTCCTTACAGTTCGCTTAGAACTAAGGCTTATTCAGGAGCTAAAGGCATAACCCCTGTTTGTCACATCACCATCTGGCAAGAACTGTGATGTCACAATCAGGGCATTATGCCTGCAGCTCCAGAATGTGCTTTAGCTGTAAATGCAATGTAAGTGAAAAGACATTTTCATGTAAAATACACAGGATGTGAAGACTACAATGCTTTGTGACTCATTTTTTAAATGCAGTAAAACTGAATTATTCTAATGCCAATAAATTGTTTCTTCCCATTTTTTTTTTTTTTTATTTTTGCAGCTGGACGATCCTCTTTTATATGCTTACACTAGGCACATAGTTGAGATAATTGTTTTAAAGAAAGCTGTCCTTACATTGAAACCCCACCCCCAAAGCTTTAGCCCCCAATTGGGCTTTTCAGCTATTATGAAAATGTTTTCCCCATCAGAACTTACTTTATTTTATTTTGCAAAGTCTGTGATCCCCAAACATGGCAGATGCTGCACAGGTCCATTTTTCCTGTAAGTCGCGGCACCACACCACTCACCTCAATACATTTGTATTTGGCTGGGGGTGTGGCAGTACTTCATGAGGAATGAGACCCATCAGCGTCTGCCATGTTTTAAGAATATGGACTTTTACAAAATAAAATAAAGTAAATTCAGATGTGGAAAATTGTTTTATTATAGCCAAAAGTCTAATGGGGGTAAAACTTGGGGGTCTCTAAATAGAGGACAGCTTTCCTTTAAAAGTTTGAAGGCTGTACAGCAATTGTAAACAACAAAAAAGTTAAGACTGATATTATATGAAAACAACCAAGTGTCAGAAAATGCTAATTGAAATAAAAATGTTTTCAATTTGCATTTAAATGTTAGAATGTCTGAATATTTACATGAGTCCGAAGGAAGAAGACTTCATAGCCAGGGGCTATAAATTGACACGGTCTGATTGACATACAAAACAAGCATAGTAGAAGGAACAGAACACATGTGGAGTGGATCACAGATACAGGGACCAGATTCATGAATGGCGATGCTGGGCTTTTGTCAAGCCTTGCATCAAACCCAGTTTTGGTGCAGCTATGCCAAACAGTTTGTCACAAAATACACCCAATCACAAAGCTCTAGAATGTTTTGACACTTTTCCCACCTTACTGCAGCTTATACACATATTTGGCACAAGTCCCGTAAAATGGGTACACAAGTTTGCTGCAGAGTTAACCAGAAAAAGCTGGTCTAACTTAAGGCACTCAGTGCATGGGATAAAGAATCCCCAATCACTTGCCAGAAGTGCCACAGCCCGTCGCGCCATATGTTTGGCACACCGGCACGCCTTGCTTTCCCGACCTTTCATGTACTAGGTCCCTGGTCTGGGAAGGTATGCAGACAGTAAGACACTAGATAGGTAGTGTAGGGGCAGAACCATTTTTGCATTTGTGAACCATAAGTAGAATTTTGTAGCATTGTACTTGAACAGGTATGCCATCTTAGCATTCCCTGTTGGTTGTCCAAGGTCTCAATTAAGCCAGAACTGATAATTCAAATGTGCATGAATTACACACCTTTCTGTTTTGGGTTATTATAAATATCTACCTGAAATCTATATCTCTGTTCATTCCAGTTCAGATACAGCTAAGGATTAATCAGGAGATCATAAGTAATTACTTGCCATTTGTGTCATCACAGTCAGTTGCTGTGGTATTGACTGTGATGTCAAAGTCAGGAGGATACTAATTCTTCAACCAAATAATAAGTCCCAAATATAATATGAATGTGAAAAAACAGTTTTCATGTGAATCTACTTATTTTATTTTAAAATATTTGACCAGAAAGACACAATAAACCAAGTCCTGTTTCGAGGTGCATCCTGGAATTCAACTATTGTGATTTTAATTATGTTATAAGTTGTATATTGGCTGGTTTTATTAATGAGTTTATCTTTTGTTGCTGTGGTTTGTACAGTGCCCAAACTCTGCAGAAATGGGCATTAATAAATTATCTATCTATCTATCTATCAATCTATCTATCTATCTATCTATCTATCTATCTATCTATCTATCTATCTATCTATCTGTCTATCTGTCTGTCTATCTATCACCACAGGAAAGTTAAACAACTTATTCATTGTCACAAAGTATGCGAGTAATGGATGTGGGCTTCAACCCCAGTTCTGCTGGTTGCAGCTTAACCACTATTACAGCCTCCTAAATACTTTAATAGTAAAGAATGAAATGACATGAGTAGGATTCAGGAGTGTAGGACAACTGAGTTCTACCATTGTGAATGTTGATTTTTAAATGGTGTATGGACACTTCTATGTGCTTACTCCAAGCCACAGAGTTAGGAGATGCTACTTTAAACAAAACATAAATCATTTTATTTACATTTTTAGTATGATTTTGAATTTGAGCATGTGTTAAGTTGATTTTAAAATGGCAAGAAAAATCTAGAAATGTCATTGGTCAAGATATGTTACATGACCATGCAATAAATCCTTTAAATGAATGGTCAGCTGCCAATCTCATTTTTTGGTTAAAAAGCATGCCTAACACACATATCAATAGTCTCCAAACAACAACAACAAAAACTGTGGCTACCATCTTGAAAATGTTAAACTTACTACTACCATAATGTAAGCATATTTTACATAATGTATTCACACTATAGCAAAAAAAACTATAACTCTTAATCATATAAGCATTCTGAGAGCTTTCTCTACCATTTCATAAAACACAGCAGTACCCCACAGCTCAAAATTCACTGTGTGGCATCTATTTTAAAATGTATTGTTTCCCTTGATACCACGCTAACCTGCACTGCAATATCCAGGGCTGCACTGAAAGACCAACACTCCAAATACAGTATCATTGTAACTAAAATTATTTAACAAACAAAGCTCAGTTTACCTCCATGAATTGATGAGAACTGAGGCCATATTACAATTAGCAGTCTTCATTTGGTTGAAGCAAAGGCCATAGGACACAGCTAGCTCATCAGGTGACTGACAACATGTGAATGGTGCAGCTTTGCAATGGCGACAGCAGCAGCTACATAAATAGGAGCCAACATTTCAACCATTTTACTTTCCATTTTATGAGCATTTTGTTCTCACTCCTGCTGATGGGGGGGGAAGGAGATTGCTGAAATTGTAAGCGTGGCTACATACTGTTTCCGACCCATATCTGGTCTTCCTGTTTCTGGGCAGGCTAGTTGGCTGGCAGGCAAGACACTCACAGCAACAAGAAGCAGACCAAAACAGCCAGCATATCAAGACAAGACAAGGTAAATTTTATTTTCAAGGCTCTCCACTGGCGGCTCTGGGCACCATACAAATAAATACAACTATTCATAAAAATCAAATTGCCAGCACCAGCCTTATCAGCAGGTGAAGATGGAGAACAGACAGCCAAATATGTAACATAATTTTTTTTTTTTTTACCATCTGGTATTGCTTTCTCAGCAGAAGGGGAACATAATTCTCAACAGATTGCACAGTTACAATGAATATACAGCAAGTGGAATGCCAGCAGCCCTAACTTGCAATGTCAGTTTTCTTTTAACCATATTACTATCAAACAATATTCTACCCAATGTCCTCCAGCTATACAGTGAAACCCTAGAAGAAAAAAAAAAGAAAAAAATGAAGACTTTCCAAGCACTGCTATTCTAAAAGTGTCATCTGCTCCACAAGAACTATTTAATTTACCTATACAAGACCCAATTCAATACACATCTAAACATAATAATTTAAAACCTAGTCATTTAATTTAAGTATTATGAACAATTCTATTTAACAACAAGCCATTTTATAATTGTGATATGTCACTCCAGGCTTAGATTAAGGATTTTAATGCACTTCCAGAGGGAAGAATGACACTCAGCTTCCATCCTCATGCCTTAGTCTTCACCTGGGGCATGCATTATAATCCTTTAATGCACAATCTGTCATGGTTTATTACTTAATCACCCAGTGTATTGTTTTGTGTGATTGTTTGAAATTGCCCTATTTTTTCTTAGTGGGCCCAATATTACGCAGCCTTTTCCCACCAAATATTCTTTTTTTTAATTATCTTACCATTCCAGAACCCTTTGACATCAGTTGAGCTGAAGACTACAAGGCAGTAGAACTGAATGACATTGGCTGAGTTAAAGTCACCAGATTCTGCCTTCATTGTAGTCCTCAGCTCAATTGATGCCACTGGATTCTGGAACTTCTAAGTAATTAACCCTTAGAAGACTGTGGGAGTATATCTATGTCCAGAATCTATATATGTTTAAACATAATCAGCACTCAAGGGAAATGAATACAGGAGAAAAGGCTGCATTAAAATGAGGCCCTTAATAAGGAAAAATTAGATTATTTCAAAACAAAGACACAAAACAACACACTGAAGTGATTAAACAGACTCCACACACACACACATTTACAGTTACAAAATTACTTAAAAATTTGAAACAGGGTTTATGTTTCCTTTAAGCATTTATGGTGACTGCTCAGATAATAAGTGATGTATTGTGATATATCTTGTGAATTCCCATTGAAACAAATGAGATTTTTGCTGTGACCTATCTAGATATATAACTTCTTGTCGCTGGTTACCACTACTGTACATGCTTTCTTGGCATTCCATTTTGTTGTTCATGAGATTTTGATTTCACCTGAATGGATAACTCAAAATGTATGAGGCTTCAAGCTGTGTACTTGTTTCAACCTCTTTAGATGCCTGTTATCCCCTTTCTGCAGAGTGACAGAAATGGGTGGAGGTGCATGCATGTTCCTGAGCAAGATAACTGTATGTTGTGAAAGTAAGAAAGTAACTGATTTATTTGTTCTACAGTCTGTCTATATATTTTAGTAAATTAGAGTTAGGAAGATGTTTGACTGGACAGATCTTAATGTTAAAACTCCACCAATATGATAAAATACTTACCGGTGTCATCCAAGTGCAATCTCAGCACAGCCCAGATTATCCATGCACAGTCAGTGGGTACCTAAAGCAAAGAGACATGCATCAGCCTTCATCCACTAGAATTTAATCTTATGTGTTTTGTAAAGGTACCGTACAGTGCTTACATTGAGATTTCCATGCAAGACTGGATAAAATAATGCTACTTCTTTTCACAAACACACACAGAGGCCAGGATGATAACTTTATTTTATTTCATAATTCTTTGCTGGGAAAGGCACACTGTACTCATGCTCATATCCAGATGCATCCTGGGAGCACAGGAAGGCTAAGTAACTTGCTCAGGATTACAGAATATGCAATTGAATTTTGTCAGACTGGCCCAGGTCTACTGAATGTACCAAGCCACATTCACAGCTCATTGTTTTAACCTCTAGGCTGTACTGTCAGTCACTTTGTCCAATTTTAAAGCAGTAGTGCATTTATATTTAGAAATAGGAATCCATACCATTATTTATTCTATTTTAAATATTAACCTTCTTTTTCAGTCTTTTGAGGCTCCTTATTTTCTACATTCTCTGTTTGGTTTAGAATTTTCCTTGAAAAAATAAACAGTATGCACCATTAAAAATGGCAAATCCAATCTCATCAGTATTCTAAGCTGTGATTGGGAATGCGTGGTTTAAAAAACTTTGATTGTTTAAGATGAATTGACATGCAACAAGCACTGCTCTCTGACATAAAAGAACACTGGGTGTTTACAAACAGATAAAAATACTGAAGAAAACCTGGGAATAGCTAGGTACAGTGCTACGTTGTGATCTCTATGCAAGATTTGCTAAAACACTGCTGCTTCTTTTCTTCTACCACAGATAGACATACAGACACACCACGGACTGAAAATATTATTTTATTTTTATTCCATAATATACACTTCCACACTGGTAGTATGTAAAAATGTAATGAGTCTATCTGCACTCTTAAAAAAAAAAAACAATATGGAGACATTGGGCCTGATTTTCAAAGCATCAGGAAAGACGGAAGGTGCTTAAGTCAAGAGATATGATGCATGTGACTCACTTTGCCTCACTTTGTGTCATTCTTGATTTTCAAATTATGCCTGCATCAAATGGGGAGGGGAGGCAATGGCACCAGTGGGCTTGAACCATCCCTGTGGTGGATGCACAGCTGTGCCATGGCAGACGAGGCTATACGTCACACTGGAGCTGCAGCATCCTCTTCATTGGAAGTTTCAGACCTTCCCAAAGTCTACAGGTTATGTTGGGATTTAGACCAGCCAAAGCTGGTCTAACAGCCCCTTGTGCCAGCACTGCCCAGAGCAGTTGGATGGCCAGAGACCCTGTAGCATGGGATATCCTGCAATGACATATGGGGCACATGCAGCAGAGCATGATAACAATCCCAACACTGGTTGCTCACAGTCAGGTCAATCTCCAGTCCCCATTGTTTGGGGCACATAGACCCAAAGATACTGTCTGAGAGTGGTGGTGGGCCTGGCATAATGCTTTGTGTCTTTCCCAGGTCTTGTCCCTGCTGAACACCTACAGCAGTATGGAACATAGATGACAGGCCCCACTGCCCTCAACACACCCCAGGACAGTGCGGAATGTCACCATCCAAACAGCTCAGCTACAGCAGTCCCCCACTCCTCACTGACATGCCACACAGGGTCACTCAGACACTGACCAAACACTGTGATGTATCCTTTGCAGATCCAGCATTCAGGATGTAGCCGCTGATGATGATACCCAGTGACCTTGGCCTAGGTGACTGACTGCTGCTGGTGGGTGTTCAGCACTCAGTGTGCTTCATCATGGTGGTTGCACTGTGGAGCATCACATGCCACATATTGGCATCCATCATGTGCTGAACAGTCAGATGACTGCAACAAGGAGGTATGTCCAGTCATCTTTGTGATGTGTCCTGTACGTATACAATGCATGTGGCATGCTTATGGCATGGGGAGCACTACCGTGGCACATGCTGCTGTTTCACTAGGCATCCTTCTGGGAACCTGTGTGTGAAGCTGCAAGCACTGTAGACCTCCTTTGTGACTGTCCCACTTGGAGGGCCATGCAACATCTGTGGGCATAGACATTGAACATGATCCTTTGTCTCATCTTGAAAATAGCCTGGGGCCAACAGGGATAGTAGCACATGTAATGGGATATGTACTGCTCTTTTTCTTGATGTCATCGGACTGTCTCCCACCTACAGTACACCTGCCCATGCATAATGGCATTTATCCATACTCCTAAGGGATATGGCAATACACTGCAGTATTCTTAAAGCTGCACAGCACTGCTACTGACCCTATCCTTTTGCTACAGACCCTGGGGATAATCTTTCCTCTTGCTAGGGGCTGATAACAGCCTCTGTCATTCCTCTTACTTGTGCCACCTGAACTTCATAGGAGAGAGCCTGTGACATTATTGTGGGACTTTGGTACTGGGACCACTTTTGTACAAGAATCTGATGCAGGGTCCCTGGGACACCAGTCTTTGACGAAGCTGCCATTTGCTGCAGAATGCATCTGTCTATGGGCCCTTTGAAAACTGAGCCAATTATGTTTCTTACTCAGCCTCTGTTACTCATGTGTGGTTTTATGTTCTCAAAGAGCAGACAGTGTGTAAGATACAACATCTGATTTTACATCAAGCAGCGTTTTCATATTTTCCTGGCTCAAATGTCTAGTTCCAGAATGATTGATTACAATTTACTTCCATGGCTGATTTCTTTTCATTCTTACCACCCACTATTACACAGTTCCTGCAAAAGGACCAAGACATGAAGGTGCATCCATACACACAAGTGAATGTGGATGTTTCAGTGCAGCTCTGCCTTCCTTAGAGCATGGTGCTGTGGGTCTGGGTGCTTCATATAATAGGTTTGGTTGCCATTGTAACTTCCGATACCCAGCTTAGCAACTGTAACTAGCAGTGTTGTAGTAAATCTGTGGATTGCATCAACAGTGTCCCAAATGCAACCTATGCAGTGAAACTAATGAGTACAAAAGTACTGTATGTTACCCTAATAGCACTAGAAACATTTCAGAATATTAGTTCTCACCAGATGTACACTTTTAACTAATATTTCATTCAGATTTACTTACATATAATATCTGCTTAGACACCTGTCTGACAAAATATGCTCAAGGCCCAAGTTAACTGAATTGTATTGCTCTTTTAATAGAATACTGTGCTATGTAGATAATTAAAAATAAAAAATCTACAATGCTGCCTGTCACATTTAGTCCCATTACTGTATACCAAGATGTACAAACTAGGTGATTTGATATATTTTATTGGACAAAAGGGATTACAAAATATCCTTCAGCTTTTGACCTCCAACAGAGGTCTTCTTCAGAAGAAATGACTGTATATTGACAGTACCAATCTGACATGCTTGCACATGTATAATTGAACCAATTCTTTGTTTGATAATTATCATGTAACTGGAGGGGTGAGGGGTCAGTTCTGTGACTGCTGGGGTTAGAGGCCAGTGCTATGGCTGTAAGGGGAGTGTGGTCAGTGCAGTGACCACTGGTAGTAGGGGTCAGTGCTGTTACTGTCAGGGGATGGAAATCAGTGCAGTGACTGATGGTAGAGTGTTAATCCTGTGACTGTCAAGGGTGGGGTCAGTCTTGTGACTGTCAGGGTGAGTTGGCAGTGTTGTGACTGTTGGGGGTGGATGGTCAGTTCTCTGACTGCTTGGACTAATGAGAAAGTGTTATCAGTCTCAAGGATATGGATCATCAGTGCTGTGACTCCCAGAGGTGGGTGGTCAGTGTCATCACTGTTATTATAGGGTGTCAGCCCTGTGACTGGCTAGGGTGGTGGTACAC
This sequence comes from Neoceratodus forsteri, assembly GCA_016271365.2. Taxonomy (NCBI): domain Eukaryota; kingdom Metazoa; phylum Chordata; order Ceratodontiformes; family Ceratodontidae; genus Neoceratodus; species Neoceratodus forsteri. The sequence goes on along the minus strand of CM057457.1, from coordinate 94,341,892 downwards.
TCTTGTGACTGTCAGGGGTGGTGGAGTCAGTCCTGTGACTGTTGGGGGTAAGAGTCAGTCCTGTGACTGTCGAGGGTAGAGGGGTCAATCCTGTGACTGCTGGGTGTGAGGGGCAGTGCTGTAACTGTCAGGGTTGATTAGTCAGTCCTGTGACTGTTGGAGGGTGGTGGTCATCAGTGAGCAATTAAGGCAATGTTGGACTTTTGCAGACACGCTATGCAATGAGGGATATTAATTTCCAGGTTCACGAGACAATAGAGTCAGCATTTATGTTCATGAACAGCTAAGTTTGCTAGAAACAGCATATGGAGAAAACAAAAAGCTTCCGCCACTTATCTGTCTTGGTGCCAGAAGGTCGTGGGTTCTACTCCCACACCTAGATTGGGCTTATACCATACACACTAGCATCACAGTATTGTACTAGGAGTGATGCTGTACTGTCATGGTGTGCCATCCTTTGGATGAGGGGTTAAAACTGAGGTCCCTTCTACCCATCAGTTCCTCTCTTCTCCTGGGTGTCCAGGTGGAAGTGTAAGAACTGAAGGGACTGTTGTTGGAAGACTTGCCCACTTGCAGGGGTGGGGAGGCTGGGATGTGGGTGGTCTGACTCCTCCGTGGGTGCTCTGCTTGGAGGCTGGTCTGTGGGCAGGAATGTCCTGGAGGACCACCATATGGATGGCATGACCCACCATCTGTGATGGGCTGCCAGTGCTTAATTTTTTTTGACTGGGAGTGGGGTCAGTTCTGGGACTGCCAGTGGTGATTGACCAGTGCTGTGACTGTTGAGAGAGGGCATTGCTGTAATGGGGGTTGGTTTTATGAATGAAGGAGGTTCAGGGGCAGTGCTGTGTCACTGCTGTGACTGTTGTGGTGGGGAGGCAATGTAGTGATTGTCGGGGTGGTCAGCGCTGTGACTGGTAGGTAGGGGAAGTGCTGTGATGTTTGGAAGTAGGGGACAATGTTGTGACTGTCGGTGGAGATTATTGCTCCTGACTGTCTGTGGAGGGTATCAGGCCTATGACTATTAGGAATGTTGAGGCAGTGCTATGTCAGTCATGGGTGGGGAGGCAGTCGCTGGTTGTCAGGGGTGGGTGATCAGTGCTGTGACTATCAGGTGGGGGCAGTGTTGTGACTTTGGGAGTATGGGGACAGTGTTGTGACTGTCAGGGGTGTAGTCATTGCTGTGACTGCTGCATGGAGGCAGTTCTGTGACTGTTTGCTTGCAAAGTGTGACCACACTGTAAGTCAATATACAGAGGAAAAGTAAGAGAAAAAATCGCAGCTGACAGGATGATGGCACTGACACACTTTGCTCTGCTGGGGGTAATTACATTGGTCACGAGTGGCAGCTCGGGTTGGTGGAGGAAGTGATCCTGAACTGGCCTCCTCCACCTCCTGACTAGTTCCTTTCCCCATCTCCTGCCTGCAGAGGCAGGCCACCTTGAAACTCCCATATAGGCAAGGAGTAGAAAGCACCACCTAGCACTTTCACTTTTTATTTATTTATTTATTGGAAGGTTTCACCAGGTAAGGTACACTGAACAAGTTGCTCTGCCTCCTGTACTAACTGGAGGGAAAGGGTCACGGGAGTTACATAGTATTAATGAGCAAGCACAAATTACAAATATCATAAAAACATAGGTTATGAGTAAACAACACATTAGCAAGAAGAGCAAATAATTGCAGGGTAGAGTAGATTAAAATCCTGTAGTTATGAACTAGTGGTGTGACAGAATCACGGGTAATCATAACAGCAAGTGGGACCAATTGCCTTACTCACTTCAGACTAAAATGGCACAGAGCAAACAATTGATGGTGAGATAGCAAAGTAGTAGAGAAGTGAGCCAGAGCCCAGGGTTAGGTCAGCAGGCTAAGGAGATAGACCAACAAAAAGAGAGAGAGAGAGTGATGATGATGAAGCAACCATATACAACTGGAGCTGAGATAGGCTCTGAAACTTCCAGTGCGTTAGCATGGTAGCTGCAGAAACAACCCCAGTTCATCCTTCTCCTCAGTGTCTGCCTCCATGCCTGCCAAAACAATATTTGGGCCCAGAGACACCATCACCACTAGACCCCAGTGAGAAGACTGTTATTTTGTTTAAATACTTCCTTCACTGCTAACCAGAGAAACTGGTCTACTAGCCCAGCAGTGGTATTACGTTAATCACTATACTCCAGGGGACAACTGTAGGCCCAGGACCATCAATGATAAATTATTTTAATAATGCTGGACAACTAGCCAAAACAGTCCCCATTATCCCACCTGGCCTACTTCTTATAATTACACCCAGTAGGCCATCTTGGGAGTGATAATTGCTTTTGCAAAGACCCTCCCAGACAACTTTCTCTTTTCTTTTCCTGTTTATTTTATTTCTTTCTCTATCTCTTGTCTTCTTACTTTTCCTAACTACCTGTAACATTTTATTTAAAGCTACATTTTTTTAACTCTTATGCTGTACTATACTACTTTTGTATCTCTCTCCTCTCTGTTATTCCTGCTACTGTATTTACTTTGTATTATCCTTTTCTCTTTACCTTCAAAGGTCTATCAGGATGCTGAAACCTTCCACATCAGATAAGTATTACTATGTGTCTAACCTGTCTTATCCTTCCTAGTTTCTCCCCAAGAACTATGGATCCTTTGTGACCCTTTCCTGTACTTTATTTTACCAGTTCAAGAGCCATCACCCCTTCTGATTCTTACCTCTGGCTCCCTAGTACCCAGGTAAAAGGCCCTGTACATATTACCTATACTTGATCAGTTTACTATATCAGTAAGGCTGTGCCCATGATGGGAGAGAGGGGTTGTGTATGTCTATTAAGGTGATACGTACTATAGCATTTTCCCCTCCTTAACACTTTTGCCTTGCCAATCAACACAGGCAGGCTCTCAGCCCTGTCACCACCTCCCCTCTTTGTCATTCACCTGTCCTAAACCACCAAATCCACAGTCCCCATGGATTGCCTCACCTGTGATAGGGTCCCTCCCCACCCACTGACTCACATCCAGAACTAACACGGTTGTCCAGGTGGTCATGTAGAGCACAAGTAGGTGGACAGGGCTTTATGGAGCCTGCACTAGCCATGTCCCCATTTCTCCCCACCTTGGATCCCTGCTTTCACCTGCAGCCAGCCAAACACTGAGTCAGCATGCCTTCCCACCCAGGGACAAGAGAGCTATCTGATGAATGCTCATTCTTCCAGCTGACCCTCAGCAACCAAAGCATGTTCCTGAACTTGGGTTACTGAAGTGGCAGGAAGTAAGGCAACAGCACCTCAGCCCTCCATAGCACTGGACGGACTAGACTTATACTGCAGCAAGGGAATGATTTGTTGTTAACTGGCAGACAATTGGGCAATGGGGTGCCAGTACACACCAGGGAATGATTTTTTGTTAATGGGCCCAGTGGTCAGAGGATGGGTAGAACCACTGAACACCAGGAATGTGTTAACTTTAACAGCACCAGGAATCACAGGTGGATATTGTTATTGGATGGCAGTTCAAAATAAATAGTATCCTGCCTGTGGTTCCATACAAAAATCTGTATCACACATTTGTTTAATGATTTGGCATTTCCCTGTAACACCAGAGCAATTTTTCTGTGTTTCCTGTAAATTACATTGTTTCTCCATGGAAGCATAATTGCTCTATTTTCCTGTATAATCAGTGCAAGTCTATGAGAGGATTTTCCTGTAAATGGCTCCTAATCCTGTACAATAGCATTTTGCAGCCATGTTAGCTCTGGCTTAAATGAAAACCAGGAGTCTGCACTCATGAACCTGAAAAACTGACCTCCACACTCAAAATGCAGTTCAAAAGCTTTAATACCAATATAGTGAGGAGTGCACAGACATTCACTGCACACCACAAACTGCCCGTCACTGAGTCAGAACTATTCATCAGGGATTTAAGACCAGGATGGCTATGAATTATGCAAGCAATAAGAGATGACAGGGTGTGGTTTGACAGTTCTAACATGCAGCCAGAGAAATAATGAGGCAGAAGGGTGCAGGCCAAGGGCCTTCAGACCCTGGCCTTGCTTTACAACTGTCTAATGCACATCCTCAGAGTGTCTTATTGCACTTATAAAATGGGGTGGTGTATTTTACATGGATTTTAAAATTTAAATTTAGGTGTTTTACCATTAGAAAATATTAGATCTTTGATTTTTTATGTAAAACATTTCCTCTTTCATAATGTAATTTGTTTTGCCCTTAACTATCTTGATCTATAGTGGCCACCTCAGCTCTGATTGCAAATAGTTGGCTCAGCTTCCCAATACACAAACATACTGAAGCAACTAAACTTAAAATACATTTCTGTTTAATTGAAAGAATACATTAACAGTTAATGAGAGGTCTGGCCAGACAAGAGAAAGAGCCAGAGAAACAGGCGAGACAAGTATAGAGATTAAAACTGAAGTGGTTACTGGGAATGGCAGCTGAGACAGTGGTGGTGAGAGAGTGTAACAAAGAAAATTTAGTGACATTTATTGTACTTTTCCTGTTCCACCCAGATGACCCACAGTGTTCCCCATTTCATGGGCACAAGTGAGATGGGATTGAAACAGAAGATGGGAGGTGGAGCAGGTGAGCTGGTGGCTGGGTCAAGGAAGTTTTATACACACACACAAGTGAAGTAAGAGGCGTTTTACAATTTTAATGTCAAATTGTGTGATCAGCATTCTTTTATTTGTTTATATGTTCCTGTGATGGAATTTTGAGAGCAATCTAATGATGGAGAGAGCAGTCAGGCGGTACAGCAGCAGGTTGGGATTTTGGCTGTGATAATGATGGCACAAGGATTTCAAACATGTAATATGTCCAATTTGGCTGGACTAGTTTTAGCTGTGCATTATACAGTACTAACACAGGGCTAAAAACCAGTCAGATTTCTCAAAATCCTTTGCCCATTTTATGAGCCATATTATAAAATAATTAGAGAGTTTTCTGCATTCTGATTGGTCAGGATCCATGTTCTTATAGGACAGCAACCATGAAGGTGGCACTTTTTGGCAAGCTGAATGTGGTGTTGCCCACATATCCATGCCTGCTAGAAATGTCTGAAAAAATTTCTGGCAGCCATGTTAGTACAATAACACCCAGTACTCACCCTAAACCATTAATTGAACTTTCAAACATTAAAATACCTATCCCCACAGCAAAGAAACACATAACACAAATACAGAAATAATTTTTAAGTAAGTTCTGACCTGTTTTTATTGTGTTTTTTCATATTCTCTTTACAAACCTCTAATCTTTGGTGTGCCAGCAGTTCCAGAATTCAAGCCTAGTGTCCTGGTGGTTGTTGTATACAGTCCCCACCACCCCATAGTAAAGTTTGCATGCCCCAGCTGTGGAAGGTAGTTTTCACCTACACTAATAGTGACACAACTCTCAGTTTTGGAGCAGAGCCCTGAAGCTTCTTAGAAGGGACTGGTGGCTTTCAAAATGTAGTGCCGATCACAAAAGCTGATCTGTAAAGCTTGTGGCTATCCACTTTTATGTGCTGTCATTTCACACAGTCCGTTTTCACAAAACAGAAACCTTGAAGTCGACTACTGGTGTGCGGAATGCAGAATTCTGCTGGCAAAATTAGCACAGAATGAGCATTCCGCCGTTGGAATTTCCCTTGAATTAGGTTGGTTTTCTTACAAAATTACACCTGCTGCAATGCAGAATAATATTCTCCAGAACAGCATTTTTCTGCAGAAAATTATTCTGCAACCTTTCCACAGAAAATATTGAGATCCGAGGAAAATATTCTGCAGGACAGTATTTTTTTCTGTAGAAAATCATTCTGCAAACACTTCTGTGGAAAATATTGATATCTGCGGAATACAATTATGCAGAAACATTGTGGAATAACTCATTTCTGCCACAGAATTCTACCATTCCGTTTCTGGCAGAATTTTGAAAATTCTGAAAAGTTTCATTTCACCAGAATTTTAAAATCTCACACACACTAGAGCTGATCATAAAACCAGGCAGCAGACTGCTAAATGGGAAGTCATCACTCAGCAGTCAACTGTAAACACAGTCACTCAGCAGTTGACTGTAACAATGTCATCCTCCATCCAGCTGGAATTAAAAGGTATAGCACAAAGGCAGCACACCTAAAAAGAAAAGATTGCAGCTACAATAAAATGAAAGAAATTAGCGATCATGGGGGCTACACTGCAAACTGCTAATAATCACACAGACACCACTTTTCTCTTCTGACTTTAAACACCACCTACACTAGCAGCAGCATTACTTTTAATGGATCAGTGGACTATTTTACTCGAAAGACAAACTAAAAATCAAATTTTTAAATGTTTAGCATCTTTTTGTTAGTTCTTTAATATTTACCTATGGGACCCATTTCATAAGTGCAATAAGAGACTCCGAGGCAGTGGCGCTGGAAGTAGGGGTGCTGGCAGTCCAGCAGCACCACCTGGCTTGAAGTACAGGGTGCTGTGCACCTACTGGTGCTATCAGTTCTATAAGTGGTGGTGTAATGATAAATCCTGCCTGCTAGTTTCATGAATGTTCTGAGCACTGGCGCTGCACTTTTTATTATTATATTTACAAAAGAATATCTGATCAGGCTCATTGCCAGCTGGGGTTTGTCAGGTTCAAAAGAACCCTCCTGGCTTGACCCCCTCCCATTTTTCTTTTGTTTTCTATTTGTTTTTGAGTGTGTATCCCTTTAAATATCCCCCAGCTGACAGCAGACTGTTTGTAGGGTGCATACATTATGTTTGTCTTCTGCCTTCCCATAACACACCCTGCACCAGTCATTCCAACTGGCCAATCTGCATGTGGCTGACGTCCTTGAGACATGCTAACTGACCAGCATGAGAACAGCACATGCAGCCGTGGCCTGAGGCACTCCACAAACTATGTCAGTGCAGCAGTGCACACCTGACCATGATGAAGCTGACTGAAGGACAAGGAGATGAGGTAAAGAGAGGAAAATGGATGTCCGGTAACAGTTTCCAGGGTCTGGTGTCACCTGGTAAGCTGATGATTTGTTAAAAGCAGTTTCTTACTTTTCTCTGCCAACAGTAAACTCAGATGGTTAGCATTCTGTCCCCACCTGGAGTAGATTCACCCACTTTGCCATCCCTGCCCATGGTAGGCTCACCTCGCTATGGCCAGTCAGAGCATGGCTGCATGTGCAAAACAGAAAAATGTGCTCTGTGCAGCATCTCTGCCTCTCATAATGCACCTGCCAGAGTGGTCCAAGCCCCCAGCAGATGCAGCTTGTAGACTCATTCTGAGAAGTTTTAGTCATTTTCTGGGCCAGATCAACTTTGCCCTCCACTGACAAGCCTTGGGAACATGATCGTGAGCTACTGTTCCTGGTCTCACACTCAGTCTCCAGTTCTTGTCACTAGAACAGTGACTGACCTTGTAAAGTGGGCCCTATTCACCTGGCAAGGGAGTGAACATTCCCTTGTAGAAATGTAGGTGTGCTGTGTACATGCAGAATGCATGTCACATGCTTCATTTACAATGTTTGCATGTGGTTCACATACAGAAAGTGAACCTATGCAAAGCAAGTCTAAAAGCAAAACAGATTTGCATGCTGCAAGCTTGACATCTAAAAATTACATCAGGTTCATGTATGCAGCACTTGACATAAAGTGCAGCCGTTAAGCTGGTATGAATATCATTTAAACATCGCATCAGGTTCACATGCTGCATGCTTGCCATTTGTGCAGCAGCTAAGCTGATGCAAATCTCATCTAAAAACACATCAGTTTCTATTACTGATACTACTGCTAGCAATTAGTCATTAAAATAAATTTTTATTCGAATTCCCATAAAAATTAGGTAAACTCATTAATTCTGATCCTTTTACAAGTTGCTAAATAGCTTTTTATTTTGTCATTAAATCTCAATAATTTGTAAAGTATTGTTTGCTTTTGCATTAAATGCCTAGGATATAGCCAGTCAACATACCCCATTCAGATGTATGAAGAGGGACCTCTGTGTTGTGAAGCCTATGCTTTTGTTGTGGACCATACAAATTCCTTATACATATTTAGTGCTACAAATGTATTTCTCCATGACTGTTTTATCTTACTTACTTTCCCTTTATCTTTCTGTATTGAGCATATACAATGTGTCCATGCTCAGCAATCTTATGCTGAGTAGAGTCTTGGAAGCACACACAATACCTCATATTTCATCACCGAAATGAGGGACATGTACAATCAAATGAGGAACAATGAGGGACACCAACCCTCATAATGATCAGGGCACATCATGAAACATGGAGATGCAGTACCTCAGAACACAGTGGAAACCATTGTATTAGCACATGAGAATGAAGTTCTACCATTAATCAGGGGTGCCATTTACGTAGGGCAGAGGGTTATTTGCCCCCCCATATTAGTGCCTTAGTTGTTCTTATGGTGTGGCAATATTGGTTTTAAATTTGGATTTAGTCTTTGCTTAATAAGTCCCCACCTGACCTGTGTGCTCACACTGTAGGTACTCTCAGACTAGACTGTGTCTGTATTGTGTTGTCCTCTCTCCACCTATTAGCGGTGGCACAATCACATGTAGTATGGATGAGCTCCAGACAAGAAAGAGCACATGAGCCTTGCAAGTGTGACATTGTCTTTCCCACCACAGAGTAGACAGACTGCACACTACTGCTTGGAGGAGTCAGTGAGCACTGAACTCTTAATAGCAGTGTTGTGGCAGCATATTTTGTTGTTCTACTCTTAATGAGTCTCCATCTCTCTTGGTGGCTGAAGGGGCAGAGGGTGAGCTAGAAGCTAACTCAAGATTAGGCTAACTACTTACTCTACTAAGCGCGCCTTGCAAAAAAAGCACACAGACCCCCACGGCAGCAAGCTAGGCTTAGCAGCAGTGGTGACAGCAGTGTGGGTGGCCTTCATAGGCCTCAATCAGTGCAGTGTGGTGGCAGCCACAGCAGCAACCAAGCAAAAGCAAGCAACCCAGCTTGGGTGGGTTCAGATGGAGAAGTGACTTGGTCGTGGACCATGTTGGGGACCTGTGATGGTCGATTCTAGCATCCAGCTTCTGGTGAAGGAGAGAGGGGGAGCGGACTGAAACTGGGTTGGTGGCACACTATGCCAGACTGCAGGTTCTGGCCATATGGCTGGGTAAGTAAAAGTAAATTTTGTTTGCAGGAGATTGGTGAAGGAGGAAGGACTAAAATATTGATGTGTTTTCATGTTTCTTTACCTTTCAGCAGTTTCATGATGTATAGGGGATGGGTATTGAATGGAATGGAGTCAGGGAGAAAAATAGGGACAAAGTTCTTTTGGGAGGCAGAACTTCAGCCAGGAAAATAATTGGTTAGTAACTGGGATGGTTTAAGCCACGTCTGATTCACTGCTTGAGGTATATACAGATGAATCTTATATATTTAAATGTTTCCTGATTTGCATTTCATGTTTCAGTCAGATCAAATAAGTTGTACCTTTTAGAGATGTTACAGACATTCTAGAGCTGTCCCTGCATTCTTGGAATGTTGAAGCGGTATGGTATGCACAAAATATTGGAGCCTTACTATAGTCAGGCTTATGCCCCCAGTGAAGCTGACCTCCACAACCCCATGCTCAGGCACATTATGACAAAGGGAAAAGGAGACCATGAGGTTGTGCACCATTGAAATAAATGGAGGTGTTTTTAATTACTATTTTATATATTATTGATGGAGAGTTGGAGATTTATGAAGGCAACAGCTCAACTAACAAGGGCCTTGTTAGTAGAACAGTGGCCTTCATTATTCTCAAATCACCATTATAACAAATAAAATAGTAACAGAAAATAACTCCATTCATTTCAGGGATACACAAGTACTCTGCCCCATGGGCATTATCTCTTAAAGACTCCTTCCTCTGGCTCCATAGTACTCAAATAAGAGACTTTTTACTTGTATCTATACTTGGTGGATTGACTGTAGCAGCATGGCCATACCCACTACAGTGTGTGTGTGCATGGAAAGGGGTGGGAATGGACATGTGGGTGTGTGTGTGTGTGTGTGTGTGTGTGTGTGTGTGTGTGTGTGTGTGCAGTTATTGTTACTTTGTGTTTGCATCTTAAAGTCTGTGTGCTTGGAAGCATTCAAAACTATGGAGAGAAAATAGTAGGAGTACAGGCCAGACAGAAGTAATTAAGTGTTTTGTAGGTAGGTTTGTGTTGAGTTGGGGAAAATATGTGTTTCCATTGGTATGTGTGCTACAGTTCAACTGTGCAAATGAGATGAGGAGTGAAGAAAACTAAAAAACATAACAGTGGCTACAAGCATGCAGTGCGTGCAGATGTATTCAGATACAGTTTGTATTGAAGTACAAGTGAACCATATGTGTGCAGACAGTATGGCTTAGTGGTTAAAGGCACTGTACTGAAAGCCAGGAGACTTGGAGGCATGAACACCTGGGTTTGAATTTCATCAACCCCGACTTGTGTGTAGTGCGATCTGAGCAAGTCACTTAACTTTTAAGTGTGTGTTATCAGTGACCACTTGCTTTGCATGCATGTCATATGCATGCAGTCCCTCGATTTAACATACAATTCATGGTTTCCACACTTGCTTGCTGCATGCAATCAGTTCCAGTTTAACATTTAAATCATACTTGTAGCATGCATATCACTTGAGGTAGTTTGTGGGTGCAGCATGAAAACATTTCATATAAATATTTCTGTAAGGGTTCTGAATCTGTCTCTGCCTTGCTGCCACTGTATTGTTTAGGGTACATGTAGATGGCTTTATTTTTTTAGAAAGATGTGCCTTGTTAAAAAAAATCTTTCACAAGACATTAGAGTATAGTGGGTGGTGGGTGGTATCATTGTTGGTTATGAATACTGTAAATGTACTGTGTGCATGTGTATATGGCATCCACTGTCAACTCCTCCTGGACATGTCCGTTGCTGAAAATGTCTTCTTTCTATGAGAGGGACATTTAAAACTGACAAGTGCAAGAGAAGATGAAGGACTATAGAGAGGTCTGAGTCTCTTAGGTGGTGACAGTGTGTAGAAAATAAAACGTGGACATTTGGAGAGTCATGGAGGGAGCAAGTTGCAAAATTGAGAACACTACTTCTATGCCTGGGTGGGGCAGGGATGGTTTTGTTTTCTAAATATAGCGAGTTGGGCCTCTGGAAAGAGGTGTGGTGGACATGTGTCTCCCAGTTAGCTCCTGAAAACAGGCACTTGTGCTAGTAGGTCTTACCCAATTAACAAAGAATAAATAAATAAACGACAGCACTTCCCAGGTATTAAAGGCACTTGGTTCATGTGCTTCCATGTCTCATAAAGCACCTGGAGCATGCTGTTATCAGGCAATATACCATACCTCCTCATGTCTTATTGCTTACTTAAAGCACAGTCACCTGACTGGTTTTACCCAATTAGGTTTCTTTGATTTTCAGACCCATTTTATAAAACTGTATAGATGCTTTTCCTATTTAATTTGTTTCTGCTCTACAGAGCTTCCACTTTTTGTCATGCTTCTTTTATATTTATAGCTCATGGATGCATAGTATCCATTATTATCCCACACAGTACCATGCTTTTTTTATGATTAAGTTAATTATGTATATATTTAAGTATGTGTTAAGGACCTCACTGAAATGAGCTTGTCTCAGTTGAGCCTCCTATTCTTTTGCTTGTCAATTGAATAAAATATAAAAATTAAAAAAATCAAATCAAAAATGCTGACAGTTTTCAGACTGCAAGTAAATTAAATGCTAACACTGAATGCCAGTATGAAACACAAACTAAGAAATGGAGAAGGATCTGTCTCATCTTACAGAGCCCTACTGAATCTAATACTGAGCCACATCAATCTCATCTCCCTTTCCTCCTGAACACGCAGTGCTGATTAGGTTACAGTAGCTTACATGAGAAATCACCACACTGGACTACATTCAGATGCTTGACTTGAAGCAGAGACAATTTAAGCAGCACAGTCATTGAGGAGAACATATAAGCATCAGATATTACAATTAAATGGGTGGTAGCATCACGCTGAAACAGTACTCCTCAGATGAAACTAAAGAGGGCAAGTCAGAGCCACCACTTGAACCTTATAATGAACTGATCAACTATGTTTAACTGGTTTCCTTTAAAATCAAACTCTCCCTCTATGAGTTTTAAATATCACTGAGTAACTCACTTTTCTTTGGTTTCTAGGTCCCAAGCTAAGGGAGATCTGGACATCATAACTATCCCCACCTTTTCTTGATGCTTATCTCTCAACCCCATATAGTAGTACAGATTTACAAGATTTTCAATCTCAGGATCCAAATATCCAAATACCCTGTCGTGGGTCTGTTATTATTGGCAGCAGGCTTTATCTCTTTCATAACAGTACTACCTGGCAACGAACTTGGCACTAGTTATACAAATTCCCTAAACAAGATAGGTTGCATATTACACAGTTCTGCATTCACATAAAACTTATATAGTACACAACCAAAATTGGTTAAAATGAGAAAGGCCCTTCCTCCCATTCCTTGCATTGACCAGGTGGATGGGGTCCTAAAACACATGATATGGGACTGTCCAGCTATATTCTCCTTCTGGAAGAGTATTAAGAGCTCTCTAGATCCCTTGCTGGCTTTGAAGGAATTATTTACTCCAAGTATTTGTCTCATTGAAATCTACCCACCTGGCTTACCCAAGGTATGGAAAATTCATATGACAATGCTCAGTATCATAGTGAAATAGATTATACTCAGGCATTGAAGGGATATTCCACCCCATTTTAAGGAATGGCACCAGGAAATTCTGTCAGCCTTAATGGTTGAAAGCAAATAGCCTTTTGATGGTATCATGAGCTTCATCACAGAATGACTTGGGAGCTTTTATTCATGCTGCTGCTTCTATCATCTTAATAGTTACTAATTTATGTTCTCCAAATTTCACCAGTTCTCACAATTAGAATTTTAAATAGCTAACATTTTGATATACTGGCTCCTTATTGGTGCATATCTTTGGCTTACAATGGAAGGGCTAGGCAGTTCATTTGGGGAGGGTATGGGGGTTGGTTATTTAGTTGTTTTATTCATACTGTCAATTGCACTGTATGGAGTTTTATGAATTGTTTCTGTTGGTGTTAATTGTATATGTTCTAAAAACTTTAATACAATTTACTTGATTAAGGAAAAGCAAACTGAGGACTACCTAAAACTGCTTCCAGTGATCATTAATGCATTACAATAGCACCACCATGTGTCCACTTAGTGCTAATACAGCAAGCCTGCGTACATGTGCAGCCTGGTTATAAGGTCATTTTCTTTGGCAATGTGGTGTTCTTATAAGGGCTCCATTACACATAATAAAATACCGACAATAGAATCCCTAGAAATCCTGTTATTAGCTAACAGTTACTGGTACAATCTTGGAATTTTAAATCTTGAAATGGAAATCCTTTACTTAAAACACTGTAAATACATTGTATAATGAGGGATGATCCTTTATTTTACAATTCAGATGCCCTCTTTCCCACATGCAGAGGGTACTATTCCCCATTCCACTATAAAATTGTAAAGCAACTATTGTTATTAGCCATGTTGCTTGAACAGCAGCAAACACTGAATATAAAAGCACTAATCTCAGCAATGTTTTAGCTTGCATCTTCATGATTTCAAGCTGTCTCCCACAGTGGGCTACTCTTTCAAATATTTTGGGGGATATTGTGCTATGCTACATTTGGGTGATCAAAAGTTTTGTCTAGCTGAATAATCCTCATGTGAAAAGCTGCAATAACAGAGTCCTAAGAAGTTGGCAGTCAACAAATTTGTTTCTGTTTGATTTGGCTCCCTGTCTGTGGTTCGCTTCAATACTCTGGTTGGAATACTTTAGGTGAGGTCACTAGAAGGCCTGTAGGCAACATGTTGTACAACCATGTGGGTGACCCAGGTTAACACTGTGACTTCAGATTCATGCATTCCAGTGGTTGAAAGGAAAGCGCTGCCCATGGTAGTATTCTTCCTCCTTGGAGACATTGAGAACATCATTCTGCTGCACTGACCCCTTACAAGTGGGTTGACAGAAATCTGGTACATTACCTACTAACACATTAGCTGTAGGAGTGCTTGGGTGAGAAGGACAAAGGGAGGGCAGATGCAGAATTAGCCAGACAGATTTTTTCTAGCATCATAGAAGTCAGCGAGGGCTGCAGAAAAGATACAATGGCTCCAGGACTGGCCGCCTGACCCATCAACTCTACATGGGTTCCAGTTGCCAAGGGAGAGATAGGTGGCTCTACCATGGTGGGAAGCTATAGAGTGCCACAGGACCAGAACGGTTGGGGCATGGTAGGAGTCAGACACAGTGGGTCATGGAGCTGGTGCAGAGTAGTTGTAGAAATACAGAACTTTAAAACAAAAATGAAAACAAAAAATAACTGAGTCCATGGTATAAGGGTCTACCAGACTAAAAGTAAGGGAAGGCAAGGCAATTTTATTTTTATGGCGTCAAATCCCGGGCTCTGGGCACCTTACATAATGTAAAACAGTGCAATATATTGTGGCAAATTAAAAATAAAACAATATAAAAGCTAGTTTTAAAACAAATAAGACCCAAAGCACAGATTAAACAGATTTTACTTTAACAAAGACTTAAAAGTATCAACCGAGGTAGCCACTTGAGTATTTGGTGGCAATGCATTGCAGAGCACTGGAGTCATGACTCCAAATGCTCAGTCCCTGAGAATTTACGATGAGAATGCAGAACACTTAAGAGGCCTACCTCAGAAGAAAGAAGAGAATGGAAGAGAGTGTATACCGTTAGGGGTGCTTTGAGGTAGCCAGGACAGTGATAGTGCAGGGCTCTGTAGATTAACAAACGTATCTTGAAGTTGATGCACCACTAAACAGACCAAAGAACAAAAAGCAGCACTCATTGCAGAGAGAGACCATCAGTCAAGACACAGTATATATAAACAAACTGGTCTTTTATTCCATAGAGGTGCAAAAATAGGCAGCAACAACAGCAACAGTTAGAAATCAGACATGGCACTAATGTTTCTCCTGGCCCCTGCCAATCTTCATCAGAGTGATCTACCATAAAGTGCAAAGTGCTCATTATTTATAGTGCAAAAGGTATGTTTAAAATTCAGTGCAGCCAATCAAAGGTCTGCATCAGAAGTTACATCTTAAAGGTACAATTTTCATTATACAATTCATTACCATACAGACAATTTATCTCAGCACAAAATAAACTACTAAAAACATGGACTATAGCTAGAGTATTCTGATGAACATCAAAGAGTATAAAGTAATAATTGCACAAGTTTTCATGTTTAAATTTTTACTTGTTTTTTATCTCGGTCCTGGTGGGACTCGAACCTCCTAACTAGTCCAGGCACGAACTTTATGCAAATCCAAGAACTCTTTGATATGATTACCCCAGGTCCCTTTCCATTTTGTTGTTGTTACTACTTCCCCATTGTTAATCTTCCCCTGGGTTTTGTTTCCCAGATGCATTACTTTGCACTTCTTTGCATTTACTTATACTGGGCTGGATATTCAAAAGGGTTCGCCATGCACAATAGGGTTGCACCTGCATAAGTCCAAACTTGCTCCATTCTGCGATATTCAGCAGGAGGCAGTTCGCCACAGAAAACATGCTGAGCAACAGCGCCAATGCAACTGAATGCATGCTCAACTGGAGGGGAGGAACCATGCATAAACTGCACAGCCGATATTCAGCCGGGCTGTCGAGAGTTGTGCAGGCGCAACCCCAACCTCGCGCCTGCAGGACGTTGAGCCAAAAAAGGCTTATGTCGAGGGCCACACAAGGTGAACTGTTGTATTGCAGGCGCAACACAGCAGCTGCCACCTGTGGCTGACCAACCCCAGTCCCTGTGCCCCAGGCCCGATCATGGGTACAGTGTCCCCCCACCAGCCCGATCGGGCATCAATGTGGCACCCCCTCCCTACATATCCCTGGTGGTCCAGTGGACTGAATTGCCCGATCGCGGGTGGTAAGTTTAAAACACCCCCAAACATAGCCCTGGTGGCTATTGGCCCCACCTACCCACCCAAGCCCCACCACCCGCTCCCCCAGCAGCGGTGGGCGGCAGCATCCACCCGCCTGCTGCCCGCCCGCCTGCCGACTGACAGCCCGGTATGGCTGCATGCCCTGGTGCACATTGGTGCAGAGCAAGAGCCAATACGGGCGGCAGCCCATACATACATGACAGTCCAGATTTGTGAACGACTCATTCACAAAACTGGAATTAACGAGATACGGCTGCATGCCCATTGGCTCTGCCTGCACCACGGGCGGCAGCCATACCGGCTGTCAGTCGGCGGGAGCGCGGGCGGCAGGCGGGTGGATGCTGCCGCCCGCCGCCGCCGGGGAAACGGGTGGTGGGCTTCGGGGTGGGTAGGGTGGGTCACAGCCACCAGGGCTGGTGTTCGGGGGTGTTTTTTAAAGATACCACCCGCGATCGGGCACTCGTCCACTGACCACCAGGGAATATGAATGGAGGGGTTGAACATACCTCCAATTTATCGGGCATTTCGGACCACTGACCACCAGGGAAATGAAGGGGCCACTGATGCCCGCCATCGGGCTGGTGGGGAGGGATACTATGCCCGCGATCGGGCTGTAGGCGCGGTCCTCGATGGCTGCTGCCTGGCAGAGGGCCAGGCGCGAAGTCCTCGGATCAGCACACCAGATGTTAATGGATTCAAATGGGCTATAATGACATGCAAATGGCCCCCTGCGCCTTTCATGTATTATAGCCCCATTTGCATGTCATCACCTTGAATATCGTGGGATTTGGCGTGATGGCAACACTGGTACTATGCCACCGAAGTTGACTGCTCTATCTTCTGTCAACTGCGCGCTATGCTAAGTTCCACTGCTGCCATGCACAGTGGTTGTGAGTTGGGAGCGATATTCGGAGTTGCTCAATAGCGTTAACCTTTGAATACGCCCGGACACATCCCTGCACATCTATTTTGCGACATGAAGGACTTGGCGCCTTGAATGGCGAGTTTGACTATCCAGCCCACTGTGTCTTGACTGATGTTCTCTGCGTGCTGCTTTTTAGTTCTTTGTTTCCTAATTGTTATGATCCTCATTGCTGCCTTGTATCCTGGTGCTCATTCACCTCCTGACTTTGATTGATTACAAGATTGAGCACAGGTTGCTCCTAGCTTTTCAGTAGCCTAAAAGGACTTAACACTCATAGTTTCAGTTTATGATAATTTTGCTGATTTAATGTGATGGCGCGTAGCAGCAACACTCAAGTATATCGCTGTAAAAGTTATTTTGTCATCACCGCTGGAAATTTTGCATGAACATCTGAAAGAAACATTTGATTTTGATCTTTGGATGCAGGATGGCTAATCAGTGTTCCGCAGATGACATTACAGTGACTTCAGACATCCCAGTCAGCGGTTTCGCAAAAGAATATTCAACACACCAGCTAATGGTAACCTCTCCTTCATGGACACACTGAAACAGGGACCTCTATGCCAGAAACTGAAGCCAGGAACCTATATCACCAGCTGGAGAAGCTTGTTCTTAAAGGTAGGTGTATGTACTGGCACAAAACTACATTAGAGGCCTACCTGCAGGTTAAATTAGGTGCCTAGAGGGTTTCTGTATAGTCCAGAAGCCATCACACAGGACAGATTACACATAATTTATGGAGAGATGGCATAATAATATGCAGACAGCATCTCTTAATAACATTGAACTTATTTTAGAATATGCTTGCCCTGTTTGTGACCAGCTGACTACTGAAACTGCAAATGCTGAAACTAAACTGAGAAACAGTGTTGACACTACCAAATTTGAGTGATACAATAAGCTGTTATTTGACAAGATGATGAGCTACAATAACCAGCTCAAGAAACAAAACAGAAGAAGTTTATAAGGGATGAAAATGATTACAAGTTTAATAGAGTATTTGACTGGAATGCTAAACAGGGAATGGAAACCAGGGGGCCGCTAAGATCTATATTAAAAGCCCCTACTCCAGAGCAAAGGGAAGATAATGTAACCTCAGTTCTGGATTACACCACAGGCCCCTCAGATATAGACAGGTCCGAACCTGATCCCCATGAGGGGTCTGGGAATTCCAGCAGAGACAGTTCCCCTACAAACATGGGGGACTAGGCACAGTCAGCACAAAATGAGGTTTCAAGTAGACTATTTACATTTGGATATCAACACAGAAAAGGAAAACGGGGAGGGGCAGGACTCATTATTAGCTGAAAAGCACTTACAATCCACAGCCCAACCCTCTACAGACAATAAATGAAAATTACGTACCTACCGTAATGTTCTTTCTGTATATCTTCACCATTCATCACAGATGGGTATCTGGCGGAGGTCAGGACCCAGCGGAGCTTTTTAAAAGGGTAGGTGGAGCCGACACACCATTAAACCTCCCTCGAGGGCCGACGCACTGCATGGCGCCGGGTTGGTCAGGCTGTGTCAACTCCACCTGCCTGCCAGTTCTGAGTCACCAGAGGAGGTAAGAGGAAGGGATGGAGGGTGGGACAAGAGAGTCCAAGTGACAGAAAAAGGAAAGGATGTAAAAGCTAAAAGGAGAAATAGCGACTGAGAGGACAGCAAAGAAAGAGGTAGAAACTAAAGGGGATTGGGAGAGCCCCAATCTCTGGAAGCGGAGGAAGGAGGGTTGGGTGGGTAAAGAATTTAGGAGAGAAGGATAAGATATCCGGACCCTGGTCCGTCTCCAGATTGTATAGGAACTGTAAGGAGTAAAAAGCTTTCTGCCAGAATTCAAGGCACGGAATAACTGGCAAATACCCAGAAAGCAGAGTCGGCTATTCTGGAAGAAGAACAGGATACAGGGATTCAGTATTCTCTCAAGAAAAGATGTTTGGTGAAAAAGTTTTTTTTTTTTTTTTTTAGGAGAAATAGGTTGGATGGAAACAGGGAGGAGAGAGAAGGAGGGCAACTACCAACTCCCACCCACAGAGGTGGAGACAAGGTACTAGAGAAGGAGTGCCACTCGAACTATCCACTCTTCCTGGAAAAATACTCCCTTGTGTGTCCTTATTTTACCCCATCCTAAGGAGGAGGGGGGAGTCACAGATAGGGAGGGGGACCCAGAGACTGAGGCCCCAGGGGATGGTGGGTGGGGTTGTGATGAATGGTGAAGATACATAGAAAAATCATAATTCGGTAGGTATGTAATTTCATATCTTATCTGTGTCAATCTTCATCATTTTACTGATGGGTGAGTACCAAACCCCGAAGAGAGTTGTTTCTTACACCCTAAGGGACAAAGTCCCTTAGCCCTCAGTGGTGACACACACTAAGGGGGAACCTTCAGGGCCTGGAGAGGCCGAGGTGGGGAGAGAGATTGAGTTCCCCGGAGGGGAAGTTGCTCCAACAAGCTGTCTCACTCTGTGGGAGAAAAGGTAGGTTCCCTGGTGGGTGGAGTTAATCACCCCACGCTGGGCCAAGGGTGACAACCGGGAAAGATGTAGCCATGCCGACCGCCTAGTGCAGATCGCTGTCCCTATGACTCTGGTAGCTACCTCGTTGGCATCGTAAGATGCCCTTGCTTGGTGCCTTGCTAACTCCAGGCCACATGCAGAGAGTGCGATGGCTTGTCTGGTTTGCTTTGTGTCAGGCAATGAGGCTAGGAGCTGACCTAGCCTGGACCACAAGAACCTTTTGTAGGCTGTGTAGTGGGCCTGATGTGCAGAGATAAAGAGAAGTAACCGTGTTGAGTAGAAAGTCCTCCCACCCCAGAAATCAAAACCAAGGAGTCTTGATCTGGGGCCGGTCCGTGAAGGCCCAAGCCCATTAGGAGTATCCAAATGCGTAAAACCAGACTGTGGATGAGGCATGGAACCTGGAGACTCTGGGGGTACAATACCTCTGGCTGAGATCCCTTGGGGCAGGAACTCGGAGAAGGGCCTCTGCCAGAACTCAACGATGCCTCCCGGAAGGGAGCCGCCAGGGTGGCACCACAAGGGTGGCCTCACCACCAAATCGCTAGACAGGCGTGTCGAGTGTTCAGGATTGCTGACAGTGGACGGAGAAAGGTGCAAATCCTCCAACATCCTCATAAGGAATCGCTGATACTCAGAGAGATCAGCAGCTGGAGAGATGTGGACCAGGGTCTTCCCCTGAAGAGTGGGATGAGGAGCTGGAGGTCACCATCTGTTCATTGGTGGCTGCACGGGGAGGCTGAAAACCTGGCTGTTCATTGCCCTAACGAAGCCAGGAACCAGGCAGCCACAGCCTGAACTGCTGCCAGGTGAGAGGGCCGCTAGGATTGAGGATCCCTGGGAGCGCAGGAGAGTGTGGCAGAGGGATGGGGATAGAGCCGAGAAGAGATGTCGGCTGACCTCCGCCTGGGCTAAGGAGTGGACCGTGGGCACCCATGGAAGAAGGTTCCCGAAGACCCCACAGCCGACAGTTGAACAACCACATTGGTACTGCCTTGGCTGCCCCAGAAGAATCCTCCAGTGAGGCGACTGGGGCCGTATAGGTCCAGAAGGACAGTCCCCTGCCTCAAAAGAATGGGACTCTCTCAAAGAGACTGAGGAGGAAGAGCGGAAGTCTGCACTACGGCTTCTTCCAGGGCCTGGGTGACCCAGAAAATGCCGGCATGCCGACCCCACACCCTTGACCCCAGGAGTCTGAAAGAGTCCTCCTCCTCAGAGGGCCAGCCTAGGTAGCTGGCATCCTGTGCAGCCCCGAAGGGTATACCCAGGAGCAGTACCTCCCTGCAGGTGCTCTGATGGGCCCCAAAGTTGGGCGATCAAGGCACACCACGGAGGGGTACCAACTGAGGGATCGGTGAAACCGCCTAGACCAGGCTGCAGGGCTATGGTGGCGTGCACCACTGCCTGCTGATCAGCACCACTGACCCTAGCCTCGTAGCCACCGACTCACCTAAGAAGGGGCTGGCCCGCTGGTCGAAGAGACCACCATGCTGCCCACGCCATCAGCCAACCCCAGGGGTGAGATGCACGTCCGACTCAGAGCTCAACTCCGCCTCCGAGGAGGTAGAGTCCGAGGCCCTGAGCCAAACCATAGGAGGGCGGGCAGAATCATCCCTACCACCAGGCCCGGAGACCACAGCTGTGCCGAGTCAGTGCCAGTGCCTCCCCAACCCCGCGAGCGGATCCGAGGGAGGCAGGCCCCAGCCCAAGCCAGAGGTCCAGAGCCAGGACCAGTCACGGTACCATCCGGTCTCACGGCACCGGAGGAGCACCAGGACAGGGACGGCAATCGATGACAGTCCTGGCGGTACCCTTGGTGCTGAAGCCGGTGCCGCCCAGCTCCCCGGCGCTGCAAGCGGTGCTGAGGGCCATGGTGGCACCACTGACGGCTCCAAAGGTGGACACGGCATCGAGCATGGCCCTCTCGCCGCCTCGGCACCGGCGAGCGCGCCGAGGGCTTGGCAGCACCGTGGACGGCACCAACTGATGGAACCAGCGTCCCCACGGCACCGAGTCCCGAGGATATGGCGCCATGCTCAACTTCAGCGCTGGAGGACAGCACCGAGGTGAGACATAGCAAAGGACGACGTCGTAGTTGATCTCACGGTGCCACAAGCAGTGTCGGAGCCACGAACGCGTCGACAGAGGCCCCAGCGCCATGCAACAAGTCGGCATCGACGAAGGCCCTGTCAGGGCCCACGGTGCCAAAGACCCGACGACGGCATCGAGGACGGCACCGACCCGGCCTTCCGAGCCACGGGAGCGACACCGGGGAGCCTTCACCCCGGGGGCATTGCCATGCGGCGGCACCTCCCGCCTGCTCCCGGGAAGGTGCGGGATGGGCCTCCTGCACCGCTGGAAGAAGCCTCGGCAATGGCTGGGCTGCAAGTAGCCGAGGGCTCCCTCCTCCTCGGTCTATATAGAACTGGGAGGGACCCGAGGAAAGGCGCAGAGAGTGTGGCTTGGCCTGACGGTGCGAACCCGACCCCGAAGTCGGCGGAGCTCACCCCACTTTCCACGCACGTTGTTTGAGGACCCGATGGTCCATGGAGAAGCAGGCATTGCATGAGTCCATGTTGTGAAGTGGGCCAAGACGAGAGACACCGGTCATGCTGGTCGGTGATGGAGGATTTTCGACGCATGGGCTCCGTCACATGGGGGCTGACCCATCTTAGAAGATTTCTTGTCCTCCGGCCGAGACATGACCTATGGAAAAAACACCAAAAACAGACTTGGCGTCGGAAAATATAAAGATAAGGAAAGATCTTACCAGGCAACATCGAGTAGAGGGCAAAAACAGATCCGGCAGGAGTACCGACGGACTTGATGCTGTAGGATTGGTTTTGAAGAGCAGGCCTAAGATTTTCTTCAGAGCTTCCACGAGGTAACCTCTACAGCGGGAGATGAAGAACTGGCAGGCAGGCGGAGTCGACACAGCCTAACGGCCAACCCACGGCCACGCGTGTCGTCGGCCTCGAGGGCAGCACCGATGGTGTGTCGGCTCTGCCTACCCTTTAAAAAAAAGTTCTCCTGGGTCCTGACCTCCGGCCAGATACCCATCTGTGATGAATGGTGAAGACTGACACACATAAGATCAATGTTTCTGTACCTGTTATTAATCTCTAAGCATGTCTTAACTTCGGTAGAACTGTCCATTTTAAGTAAAGCCTTATCATTTTGTCCTACTGCAAATGTTAACCTGTTTTCCTTATGTGTTGACCTTCACAAATTTGCTTGGAATCTCACCTTCCACTGTGTGTGCTCAGAGGGTAAAGAAATGCACGATAGTCGCCAAAATTAAATGAAGGCTTTAGGCTTAGTTCTGAATATTGCCCTGAAAACAATTCGGTTGTATCAGCATTTATTAAAATATGTGAATTGGATCTTGAGAAGCTAAGAAATGTACAAAATGGGGTTGCTACTTATAATTGTAGCCCTGGTGAAATGCAGGCACTTAAAGATGTGGGGAATAATAAAGAAGTTGTATTAAAGCCCACAGATAAGGGCAGGGCTATACTTATAATGAACACCTGCGACTACATAAGGGAGATAGAGTGTCAGATCACTGATCAGCAGTTTTATGTTAAAACCTCTAAATCTCAAATTCTCAGTTATAAGGAACATGTTGATGCAGTATTGAGTAGAGGTTTTGTGAAGGGTATATTACAACTGTGTTTAGAACTATGATGGTGGTATGTCCGTTATACCAACTATTTATGTTTTGCTTAAAGTTCACAAAAGTTTTGAGCAACCTCCAGGGAGACCCATCATTTCAGGTAAGGGTGACTAACTGAACCCCTTTCCCTTTTTGTGGATCTACACCTTCAGCCCTTAGAGAAGAATCTGAAATCTTATATTACGGACTCATCTGACATTATTAACATTGTGGAGAATCTGGATATACATCAGGACTGGTACATAGCAACCCTTGATGTCAACTCCTGTACATGGTTATCCCTCATAAGGAGGATTGGAGACCATGCATTTCTTCCTTGAGCAGAGAGGGTAGGATGACAGAGTAGCAGTCCCTACTGTGTTCCTTGTGGAACTGGCAAGGAAGTGCTTACTAAAAAATGCTTTTTTGTTTAGGAATAACCCTTACTTACAAGTTTGGGGTACAGTTATGGGGCCACCATGGCACCCAGTTTTGCCAGTTTGTATGTGGTAAATGGGAGGTGGAATATCTTACAGCGCCACCACAAATCCATTATTTTCAAGGTGGATTTGTGGTGGTGCTTTATTGATAATATATTGGTGGTGGAAGGGGTCCATCAGTGAATTCTAAGATTCTGTGATGTGGCTGGAAAGCACCAATAGTTCCTCACCTATAAATATACAATCCATCGGGATGCACATAATGTACGTTCCTGGATCTTAAAAACACAGGAACACAGAGGGTGAGTTGTGTACAATGTTATTCCAGAAGTCGACAGATCGAAACAGTCTGCTTAGGTATGAGAGTTGCCACCACCACACTAAATTTAACATACCACAGGGACAACTGGTTCGAACTTTGAAGAATGGTTCTGAACAAGGTGAATCTGAGCATAAAAGAATGTGCAAGGGATGAGATTTGCAGACAGGGATTACAGCAGCCAGAGTATAGTCACAGATCTGTGCAAAGTAGAAAATATGAATAGGGCAACTGTCTTGAAACAGAATACAGCCAAACCTGGCAAACGGATGATTTGCCCTTTTATTATGACCTCCTCTAAGTGTGCCAACCAAGTGAAATAAATCATCACCAGTAACTGGTCTATATTCCAGCTGGAACCTAAGTTGCAAAATATAGTGGATGAAGGACCAAGAGTTGTTTTCAGAAGATGTAGAAACAGTAGGTATATGGTAGTGACAGATATTACATTGGGACCGGAGCCTGTTAGACCTTCTATTACCTCCCAATGGGTACAATATAAATGCGTAGGTGTAAGTATTGTATCTACATCTGTAGTGGAAAGTCTCTTACACATCCAAATAGTGGGACACAAGTTGAAATTCACCATATTATTACTTGTGACACTCAAAATGCAGTCTATTTACTTAGATGCAACTGTGGTTCATTTTATGTTGGCCGGACTACTGTCCCTTAAAAGTAAGAGTGGTTAAACATGTACAAGCTTTGCAAAAGGAAGATACAATATACACCATTGTCAAACATGTACAAAATAATCCACAGACTACACACCAGATTGAATTTATGGATATTGAACATGTTCATCTTGGCCCCAGGGTGGAGACCCCAAACATTGATTGGCCAGCATGAGAGTTTCTGGATGTACGAACTGGAAGCCTGAAAAGCTAAAGATTAAATGACAATATAGATTTGTCTGCTTTCCTTAAAAAGTTTAGATGTTAATATGGTGTGTTGAAAGAGTTCTTGGTTTTGCATAAAGTTTGTGTGCCTGGACTAGTTAGGAGGTTCGAGTCCCACCAGGACCGAGGTAAAAAAACGAGTTAAAATTTAAACATGAAAAACTTGTGCAATTATTACTTTTTAGAAAATGGGCTTTTTATTTGCTGGGCTCCGACTTCGGCACCCCTGCCAGAGGGGTACATTAACTTCAATAGATGCCCAGCAACAAAAAGTGCCAGCCCATGTGCCCCTTCACTCATTCCAGCATCCTTTGTGCGTGCCCACCTTGCTTTCCCATTGGTCAAAAAATGGGGCACTAAATTTGAAATGGATGCCATTTTTTCTATGTCTGTTATTAGTATTTCCTGACCGCAACTGCCTCCCTCATTGAAACTGTCACAACGGCAGTCCCCTGCTATAACGAGAGGATGAAGAGAACTGAAAAAGTCATGGTAACCGCACAGTACTGATCACGGGCACCGCTTCTGATACTGCTGGCTGTCAACTACAACTCAGATACCCTCCTCTGCCAGCTGAATATGTACACACATAAAAGTATCATATCTAAAAAGAAAGCAAGCAAGAAACACACACTTTGTTTCATTGGCGGCTGAAAGAGAGAAAATAAGTGTTCCTGTCAGCCTTTCTAACGGCACCACTGCCTCCTGACAGTGATCTCATGCCTCCTCCAGATGCCAGCTCGCTGTTTGCAACTTCTTAGTGAGCATCCCCCACCCTGCTATCAGAACACATCTCTATTTTATTCTTTTATTAATCTTTGTTGCGAGTTTCTCTCGCACTTTGACCTCAGTGGCACACAGTGAGCAGGCAGTAATCTGACAGTACAGAAATGAAGCTCCAGCTGAACTCGAGACGAGGCTACTACTAATCCATTTTGCCATATTTCCGTATCTTCAAAGAAAGAGAACCAAGCAAAAAAAAAAAACAGGGACACGAGGAAGCCAACTGTAAAGCAGGCATCACAAGAAATGAGTTCAGCAGGTAATGAAGGCACAGAAAACAGAGTTCTGAAGACAAAAGCACTCTCTGCAGGCAGCTGTACCAGTACAGGGATTACTTTACAACAACAACATATTTTCTATTAATTTATACAACTTGTCTGAGCAAATTTGAGACATTTTAAATTATTTTATAAAACAATGTCACAAATAGTCCATTTTCTAAGCTCAATAATACCCTCCAGGGTAGGCGGTATGGGCAATACCGGACCTTCCAGGAGCTATAAGGCCCTCTGCCTGCAGCGTCGGGCCTCATTACGCCCTGGGCAGTCCAGTATTGCCCAATACCACCCACTCTGTCGAGTATTATTGCTTGCATATTCTTTGATGTTCATTAGAATACTCCTAGCTATAGTCCATGTTTTTAGTAGTTTATTAGTGTGCTGAGATAAATTGTCTGTATGGTAAAGAATTGTATAATGAACATTGTACCTTTTAAGATGTAATCTCTGATGCAGACCTATGATTGACTGCATTGAATTTTAAACACACCTTTACACTATAATTAATAAGCACTTTGCACTTTATGGTAGATCACTCTGATGAAGCCTGTCACGGGCCAGGAGAAACGTTAGTGCCATGTCTGATTTCTAACTGTTGCTGTTGTTGCTGCTGCCTATTTTGCACCTCTATGGAATAAAAGACCAGTTTGTTTACATATACTGTGTCTTGACTGATGGTCTCTCTGCAATGAGTGCTGCTTTTTGTTCTTTGATTCCTAATTGTTATGAACAGCACCACTGCCTTGTATCCTGGTGCGCATCTCCTGCTCTGACTTCACTAAACTGACCACCAGTGCAGATCACTGAGCAACAGTGTAATATGCCTCAGCTGCAAAGTCCCCAGTAATCAGACAGGCAGCTGCATTCTGTATTAGATGCATGCAATGCACCAGTTCCACAGATAACCCTAGGTAAAGGACATTGCAGTTCTCCAGTCTCGGTGTAACAATGGCTTGCAGCAGTGTTACAAGGTAAGCTAGCACCAGATAGGGGCTTGATCCAGGTGTTTTATCAGTGAAAAGTCACTGCTAACTATCACTAACAACTGATGTTCTAGCATTAGCTTGCAGTCCACAATGCTCCTCAGATTCCTAGCAATATTCACAGCTCCTATCATAGTGCCATGTAAAGATGGTAAAGCTCACAATTGCCATTCATTGCCAATCGACACTGACCTGGTTCCACTTGTACTAACGCTGTTTATGATGAGTTAAGACTGAGCCAGCTAGAATCCATCTAGTCCTGAATTTCAGAAGTTTGTGGCCTCCACCCCTCATCCCTTCCTCAGTTATTTATTTATTTATTTTGTAAAAGGAAAATGTGTTCTCATGGGCTGGTGCAATGCTAGGATTTGATGAATGTTTTTATAAAAACAGTCTGCCGGGTGGGGAGGGAGGGAAGTAACTAGGGGTTGGTGTGGCTATTAGATTAGCCCAGATCACATAGAAATAGAAAGAAGTTTATTTATCAATTTGCTAAAGGCTTTGAGTGGCCTGAGTGCCCCAAAACTTTGAAGTCACAAATTGAAGGTGAACATGCCAAATTGGGTCTCTTTCACTGATTGCAAATTTGGGATTGACTTAACCTTAGTACTATAGTGATGAGGAATGGTAATGTCAGAGCTTTTTGTGTGAGAAGCTAAAAGTAATTGAAAAGTCCAAAGTACAGCCTTCCCTCACAGAGAAGGGCAATTTCCTTTTAGCTGAAGACTAGAGCTGCTGCTATCAGGACCCAGGGTCCCAGGTTTATTTACCAGCTAGGTTTACAGGTCAGTCTGCCCAACAGGAAGGGGCAGACACACGGGAAAGCCAACTTAATAAATATGGGACTGTTGTGTTGCATATATAAAAATCAGCACCATCTCAGTTTGAGATGCTACAGAAAAGTAGCCTATTGTATAGAGACTAAGGCATGGGTGACAGTGTGTTATGTAGTTTTTTACACACTGAGTGTGTACAAAAACTTTAAAAACACAGTCACTTATATTTTATTTTTTTATAATAACTTGTGCAGGAACATGAGCACAAAGATCAGCATAAACAGTGAATCACCTACATCTTAATGTAATAACTGGGTATACTGTAACGCCATACCCAGTTATTACAACATTTGATCACACCACTAATCCTTGTGATAAGAGGGGTCACCAGTTATTATATATCGAATAATAGATAGGTACTGTACAGTAACTGTACACAAGGCTGTGTTTCCATCAAAGGAATAATTTTATGCCACAGTATTTCCAGGAGCTGGCAGGCAGCTGGTTCTGACCCTTCGGGGAGGGCTCGCTTCTGGCATTGGTCAGCGACCCCATCACCGGGATGCCACTGGCACCATCATGGAGCCTGCCAGCTCTTATTTCTCCCTTCCCTGCTACGGTCATTTGTACATGTGGGGATACATGGCACGTCGCTGATCCGTAGCTCCCTCAATATTCTGGCCGCACTCCCTGCACTACCCTCAGGCCACCACGTGAGTAACCATGCTATGAAGTGAAAAGTCCCTCCATAGGAGAGGAGAGCTGCCTTACAGCTGCTCAATCCAACTCCCTCCCTCACCCTCAGCTGACCCCCTGGTGACCCAGGCTTGTTCCGAATCCAGGTCCTGGTGTAGTGCAAAGTGTGGTGTCCAGTGCCTAACCCTCAGTGCCACCACAGGCTGGCAAGACCATCAAGGGAATTTCATGATGTCAGACCTCAACAAAAAGCTTGAGAGTTCTCTATGTCATCAAATCCATGAGATGGAAACACACTGTTGTCTATGTGTGTTTAACTGTGTATCAGTTATTTTATATAGTACAGTATACAGTGTTGTCAAATAAAAATATTGACTGAATATTCCTTGTTTAACACCTTTACTGAATTAATTTCAAGAATGGAAACAACAGCATCAGAAAAAGGCATGACTGTTTTGTCCCATTTCCTCCTCCTTCTCCTGACTCTGCTCCAAATGCTTCGCCAACTCCAAACATAGTTAATATTCTACCTCACTGAAGCCAGGAAGTCTGAAATTGCTGCAATTCTGTTCTGAAAATACTGTTGTCACTCACGGCCATTGCTTGCACTGTACTGCCATCGCCATGTGTGAAAGATGCTGAGGCTGGTGCATGAGTGAGACAGCACCAAAGAGTCTGGAATAGTAATATAGAAACCTAGAATTTGATTGCAGATAAGGACCTCTTGGTCCAACTAGTCTGCCTAATTTCCCTACCTACTGCAACACCACAGACCCCTACTTGATCTCTGGCTTTGCTGCCCTCCTTTTCTTTACCACTAAGGTTCCTTATGCCTATCCATGCCTTCTTGAATCCCTTTACTGTCTTTGCCCTGGTATACCATCATATTGGCAATTGAACATGAGCAGCTCAGATATGAATGACTCAAGGTCAGTGCTCATTATGAGCTACCCTGAAAGGGTAGAGACAGGTGAACAGGAAGATGACCAGAACCACAGGATGGGGAACGGAAGAGGAGGGAAGGTATGTGGGAGGTAGTGCAGCAAGTCACTGCTTAGCTGGCTGTGTGGTGTGGTGGTGAGGGTGGCGATTCCAGTATGGAGGGTGCAGGGTTCTGACTGGGGAGGAGCACAATATTTTGTGCTTTTGCAAGTGGGAGTTTTTTTCCCAAGGTTCTCCCCTCCTGACATGCACCACCTGGAGTTAGTAATCATTATTAAGAAGGGTGATGGGGAGAAGCCTCCCACAAAGAGGGGTGTGTGAGGCACAGCCCTCTCCCATAAATAATAAAATAAGCATTTATTTTCATCCTACTTGCCTCGCTGGGAGTATGTATTTGCCATTTTGGTTTTCACGATGTACTGGCTGTAATGGTGATCGCTATTTTGCAATCACCGCTATCACATGAACTCTTTGCCACCACCACCTCCTCTGGGGAGGCTATTCCAGACATCCATCACTCTTTCTGTGAAGAAGTACTTCCTCACAGCTCCTGAGTCTACCTCCCTCCAGCTTCATAACATGACTCCTTGTTTTTGAGAATCTTTTCTTCTGAAAATGCTTCCTCTTGAATCTTATTTATAACTATGAGCTATTTAAAGTCTCTATCATATCTCCCTCCTTTCCTCCAGGTTGTATACATATTGAGGTCTTTTAGTCTCTCCTCATAGGGCTTTTGATGAAGACCCTGCACCATTTTAGTTTCCCTTTTCTAGACTGCCTCCACACTTTCTATGTAATTCCGGAGATGTGGTCTCCACAATTGGACACACTACTCAGGTGTGAACAAAGAAGTTAAGGTACCATAGAGTGACATAGTTACTGTGGAACAGCAACTTTTTTAATTTTGATTTGAAGTATGACAGCATTTGACACTGTATCGAATCCATTCACCAGGGCTCACCATATAGTACTGTATGTTTGAGGATGTATAACATAACAGTGCCCTCTATGTGTGAGATTCTTACAGCAGTTGAAAGGTGAAAAGCAGGCTAACCTTCCAGCTAGTAGAAATTTCTTTTAGCTGATTAGAGGTAATAACAGACATAACAATTGTGATGAGGATGGGATTCTTCAGTCGTTAACAAAAATTAGCCAACACCAGTTATGTTTGCCTACCACTTTTTGTTGTGAAACTGTTGTATTAGCAAGTGCAAGAGCAGATAGTGCCATGAAGATCTGGGGTGCTGTTTGTGTTACACTAAGTAGAGGGCAGTACAAATACCACTGAACATCACAGTATTACAATTGCTTCTGTTGGTACTGTTGCTGGGGAGGGTGTGGGAGACAATAAAATTGCTGCTGAGTGCTGTAGTATCAGAACCAGTGCTGCCGGTACTGCAGAGAGGATGACATCAGAGATGGCACAATTGCTACCAAGTGACAAAGTATCAGAACTGGTTCTTCTGTTATTATGAGAAGGAGGAGTGGAAGTATAAGTGCCACTGAGTGGCCAAGAGTACTGGTTGCTGCCAATACTGCAAAGGGAAGGGTATGGGAGACAGAATAAGTGCTGCTGTGCAGCAGAGTAAGACAGGTGTTGCACATATTTGTCATTAGTGCTGCAGCAAATCAAGACAAGACAAACTGCTCATCAGCACTGTAAGAGTGGTGCAAAATAAAAGAAATGTTCCTATTGGGAACATTAAAGTAATATATGAGGACAGGAGCTTCCACTTTGCATTGGGGAATTGGTGGGTGGGTAGCAAATCGGCTTGGGAATAGACAACAGAGGGGGAAGGGGTAAAGTCTCGACTCCCAGGGAGGTCTTCAGCAGGGTCTCACAAGGCTCAGTCTTGGGCCATATCCTTTTTAATGTGTATGTCTCAGACATTGGGGAGGGATAGTTAGTAAAATTACTTTATTCGCTGATGATACCAAACTGGGGACATTGGTGGATAGGGAGGAGGGAAGGAAGGTACTACAGTGCAACCTGCAGAAACTAGAATACTGGGCCCATGCATGGCAGCTGGGGTTCAGTGTACATAAATGCAATGTTCTGCATCTTGGTAGTAGTAAGCCTGAGTATATGCACCACTGGGGGGGATACAGCTGGCTGTAACAACAATGGCAAAGGACCTGGGAGTTATGACTGATGCAAAAGGGGACTACTCAAAGCAATGCAGTGGGCAGCAGCCAAATCAAACAAAATGCTTCAATGTATAGCCAGGAGGATAACATCCAGGAGAAAGGAGGTCATAGTTCCGCTTGTACACCCCACTGGTGAGGCCGCATTTGAGTACTGTGGGTTTCCTGACCATGCCTTATAAAGGACATCACACTTCTGGAGAGGGTCCAGAGAAGGCAACAAAATGATCAGTAGTATGTAGGAGTTGTCATGAAGCTAATCTGGGAACGTGATGTGGGGCCCTTTAAATAATTGTACTCTGACTTCAAAGTTCTCATGGATTTATATTTTCTTTTATTGTCTCCCACATTTTGCTCTGTTCTAGAGCTTGTTCATGGGTTCTTTTCTAGAAAATATGCACAAATCCTTAATTATTTTCATTGTTTAACATTCATCCTATTTCATGTAACATTCTGTTTGTAAAACATTAATATTTGTTCACATTTACTACTCTGTGTTCAAGCTTTTATATTGCTCTTATACTTTATGATTTCCTTTCCTGAGATGCCACCTATGGGTTACAAAATGTATTACTATTACCATTTGGCTTCTACTTTCATTTTTATTTCAATTCAATGTGTGATCCTTCACCATTTAACAACACTCTGCATGCTTTTATGTTTTCATCTGTATAAATAACCTGGCACCCTTTACTGTGAGCATATTACTTCATGAGCTTTCTTTTGCTCATATTTAGTTATAAAACATTTTCACTTGTTCTACTCTATGATCTGAAAGATATATGTTGTTTGTTTCATCTAATTATTTTCTGTTACTGAAAGCTTATTACAGTATAACTTGATGCATTGAATCCTACAACAAATGTTTTATGCAATGCCAGTTACTGTCTATATTCATTCCTATACCCCATTGTAATGTTTTAGATAAAACATCCACTTCATTTTATATGCTCTAGTTGTCATATGAAGATAGGCTCAGAGAGCTGAACATGTGCTCCTGGAGGACAAGAGGAAAGGAGGGATATGATAGAGACCTTCAAATACCTGAAGGGTTCAACCAGAGAGTGGGGAGGGTTTGCTCAAGCTGAGGGAAGAGGGCATAAAGGAGGCCATAGTCTAAAGCTGGCAGAGAAGAGGTTCAGTGGGGAGGCAAGGAGTCATTATTTCACAGGAGTGTGGTGGCACCTGGAATGCTCTGCCAGATGATCTAGTAAAAATGGGAACAGTGGGAGGTTTCAAGAAGGTATGGGACAGGCACAGGGCATGGTATGGAGGGGGGCAAAGAGATCACTGGACCAGTACAGGGAGCAGATGGGGGATGAAATGGTGGCAGAGCAGCCGAGGTGGATTACCAGTGAGCAGCATCGGGCAGACAAGTTAGGCCTATTCTGCTGACAACTATGTATGTATGTCGGCATGTGTGTATATATTTTGTAGCACTGTGATTGGCTGTTTTAGCTAGTAAACAAGATCTGGCAAAGCCACTACAGCTGTAAATGCATTAACTAGATAAGGGTGTTTCTTGGGCTTATGTATAAACATGAATTGCCACTGCATACACTAACCGAATCAAAGTACAGTACATTGAGAAAGGGCAGATATAAAATAATGCCACCATCTGTATTATAGTTACCTGTATGTTTCACATTTTATTCTATGCACTGATATAGCAATCAGCTAAACAGAACTGGCCCATCCTATACATGCAGGTACTTGTACCTTAACTGCAAACACTATATGTTGTGACAAGGTGTAAGATAAACACAAAGTTGAGACATGTTTAGGAAGACATTTGATGTGGATAAGAGACTGTTATACAGTACACACACACACACACAATTAGTGCAATATAAAAGTGCATATACCCAAATGTCAATGTAAATCTGACACATTTCATTACAAGCTGTGCTCTTGAAGGAAGATCTTACTGTACATGGCCTAAAAATGGCTGTTTGGTAAAGGTAAACTGGGGTAGGTGTTTTATTGAGGGTATTGCATAGTTTATCTTTTATTGCTGCTCCCTCCAGGCACACACAATATGAAAATCAACAACCCCTTGATATGAAGTAACATAAATTAGTTAGTACAAGAACAGAAACAAGTAGGATACTGAGTAAGTGGATAGATAAGCATGAGTATAGTAAGTCAAATAACATTTCAAGAAGTCTCACTATTATAATTCATTTTTACAAATGCAAGAAAATAAATAAAATACATCTCACTGCAGAGCAGATTAGCAGTCACACAAATGTCCATGGTTGACACATTTTGAAACGAGCAGTAGAAGCAGCCATGCCTCTGGTTTGAGTGCCCTTTGACTTCCACCGAAGAGGTTTATTATACTTCTGGTAACAGAAAACAATGCAGGTTGCCAACCATTTAGACAGGTATTGTTCTGAAACTTCTGTGTCCTGTCTTTGAGTGCAAAGGAAATAAACAACTGATCGGACTTATGAACATCTTTAGTCCTGTTGGTGTAGTAACACAGAATTCTGTGCACATCCATAGGGTGCAAAAGAGCCTCCCCTGATAAGAGTACTCAGGGAAGAATGATGGCAGTTGAATTGTCTGAGTCAACATAAATCCAGAAATTACTTTAGGTAAAAACTTAGGTTTCTACGAGAACCACCTGGTCTCTTTGGAAAATCAAGTAAGACTCCTTACACACCAGGGTCTGAGCTCTGAAATTCTTCAAGCTGAAGTAGTAGCAAGTAAGAAAAGCACTTTCCAAGACAAATAGTGCATAGCACAACTTGCTGATGGTTCCAAAGGAGGCAAAGTAAGTTTTTCCAAAACAAAATTCAAGTCCCACGGGGGACTGATTATGAATCAATGCTTTAGATGGAAAATTCCTTTCAGGAAGGTTTTGGAAATCTCCAACTAAGCTATGGTTTTGCCATCCATGGGGAGGTGGTAGGCCAAAACAGCAGACAGATGGTTCTTCAAAGAAGGATAGCTGAGGCCGAGATCTGAAAGATGCAAGAGGTACCCATGACCCGGCACTGGGCAAGAGAAAGGGTCCTGTAGGAACATAACTAATTTGATTCAAATATTTTATTATAATATTATTATATTCTTAATTGTTATTCTGTATCCTTATATTGGCTTAATTATTAAGTCCTATAAATGTTTCTGGTCAAATTAATGTAATTAAGATTTTATGTTGATTCTGGTTGAAGCCCTTACTAAGGAGCTTGAAAAGATT
The DNA here is from genome assembly GCA_016271365.2 of Neoceratodus forsteri. Classification (NCBI taxonomy): domain Eukaryota; kingdom Metazoa; phylum Chordata; order Ceratodontiformes; family Ceratodontidae; genus Neoceratodus; species Neoceratodus forsteri. The sequence goes on along the minus strand of CM057457.1, from coordinate 94,307,344 downwards.
GACAAAAGAAATTGTGACATTAGAAGAGGAAGCTAAAAACAGTTTGCAATAGAGGTTTTAAACATTTATTTGTAAAAAGTAAACAAACAAATTGATGACTTTGAAAATTAAATAGATTCATCAAGATCACAAAGTTTAAATGTGACTTAAATGATTATAGGGATGGGAAAGTCTATGCATGGTTTAAGAATAAAGATAATAGAAATAGGATGTTGTATGTATATAAACCTGATTCTGACTGGTAATATTTATACTTCCAGCAGTGATACAGAGGGGAAGTAAATAGAGGTGAGAGGAGATAGTTTTAGGCAGGAGAGGTTCAGGGCACAGGAAGATGGCAGTGGGGAGACAAACTCAGGGATATCAATATACAAAGAAAGATCAAGGAACTATTAGACTCAGATGAAGAGGAGTCAGAATCAGGAAGAATAGAAATAAATACAGGACAAGAAGGAAAACACAAAGAAAAACAAAAGAACTAACTCTTCAGGTTGTCACTAAGTCACAAGTGAAATAGCTGTTTTCAATCTCTCTAGCAGACAATTGACAAAGGAAGAGGTTAACATATTAAATAAGGGTTTAACTTTTGTCCTCATGAACAGGTCAATGATTTTGAAATTAAGTCAGACCTTAATAGATTTTTAGAAAACTAAGGTTATGGTATTTTTTTTTTATAATAACCCACAAGAGAATGTAAATTTAGATGACCAGAAGAAAAATATGTTATTGGGACATAAATTGCAAGTAAAATCCAAATTTCTCCTCCAGGCCCAGTGCCCCATATTATTGAAACCTTTATGTATTTAGTAAGTAAAGAAGCAGAACAACTTATTAAGAAAGAAAAAAATGTGATTGTAGGACCAGATTTAATTTAACTTCTAAAGAGTTTAGTGGCTTAAGAAACTTAGAAAACGATTCAAATATTGTTATTAAAAAGCAGACAAGGGAGGAGGTATAGTAATTGAAAACTATACAGCTTACTAAGAGAAATGTTTGAAACTGTTGGAAGTGAAAGAGAACTATTTGAAACTGAATGAAGATCCTACTAAAATATAGGAGATTTAATAGAGGAAATTTTAGAGAGGCATTGGAGAATAATTGGATTAATGAATGGGAATGAAGAATGTTAAAGAAAGATGTTCCTATTATCCCAGTCTTCTAAACCCTCCCTAACATTCATAAGGACCCTCTGTATCCTCCTGGGAACCCATAGTGGCAGGTATTGGTTCTGATTAGAACTCCTGTCTGTTTTGTTGATTTCCACATCAAGGATTTAGTGGAAGCTACTCTGTCTTTTTAAAAGACTTGACACATCTGCTTAATTTGTTAACAGAATTTAATGAACAGAATAATTTAAAAGAAAAATATATTCTTCTTGTTAGTTTTGATGTTAAGGACCTGTATACCCAATACCCCATGTAGAAGGATGTGCAGCATTGAAGGAAATGTTGGAATTACATAGACAGATACAAAACCTTTAATGAGTTTCTATAATAATTAGCACAAATAGTTCTTACATAGAACTATTTTAGTTTTGAGAAAAATTATGTCCAAGTGAAAGGTAGGCGATGGGTTTGAGTATGGCCCCATCATATGGAAATATTTTTATGAACTGGTTTGAGGAAAATTTTGTATATACTAATAATCCATTTAAAGATAATATACTAGAATGGAAATGCTTTATAGATGACATTTTTGTTATCTGGGAAGGGACAGAAAGAGAGTTGTTGGAATTCCATGATTACTGTATTTGAATAAACAAACTGAGTACTTGAAATTTACCTTAGATTATGATCAAACAGAAATTTATTTCCTGGATTTAATGATTTAAAAAAATGAAGAACTATTGACAAAATTATTTAGAAACCCAACAGATAGAAATACAGTCCTTCATGCTGATAGTTTTCACCCAAAAAGTTAATAGAATCAATTCCATTTAGCCAATTTTAAGAGTAAAAGAAAAATTGTTCAGAGACTAGTGACACTGATTTGTTTATGGAAGAAATGACAAAAAAATTTAAAGAAAGAGGATATAGTTATGAAGCTCTGAAAAGCAAAGCAAAGCACAAAACATTTGTGAAAGAAAGAAGCGATCTTTTAAAAAAGAAAGGAAACAATAAATATAGAAGACAGAAAATCATCCTTTCTTTAAAATACAGTGAAATTTTTATGACATCAAAAGATAGTCACTAAACATTGAAATGTATTAGAATCAACTAATATGGGAGAAAAGTCTTCCACAATGGTGTACCAGTGGTAGCAAAGAAGGCAAGATCACTGCCAAATAGGTTGGTATATTTGGAACATAAAATTCCTGATCTAAGGGGAAATACTTTATTTATATCTGAAGAGCTGAGGGCAATTATAGCTGTGGTAGATGTGCATTGTAATAATACTCGGAAGATTAAAAATATACACAACACAACTAGGGGAGAGGACTTGAAAATCTCAGAATTTATAAATTGTCAAACAGAAGGATAATATATGGTATTAAATGTCCTTATGATCCAATGTATATAGACAAAATGAAAAGGGCACTGAAACAAAGAATAGGGGAACATAAAGGATACATTAGAAATAAATACTTAACTTCCTCTATAGCTTTTAGAAAGGGCACATCAATTACCATCTTTCAGATTGTTTGGTATAGAAAAGTCCATAAAGACAGTATAGGATGAAATTATAACAATAAATGACTTCTTAGAGAAGCAAGGTTCGTTAACTATTTTCAGACTAACAATCCAAAGTTTGGACTAAATGAACTTATTGAATGGCAACCTATATTGTGATATGAGGGTAGGTAAGGTTACCCAGCAACCGTGTTCTGATTTTGTAGTTGCACAAGCCATTGGGTCTTTTTCAGATCCATTGGGAATAACAGAATGTTTTTATTTTGTTCAAAATTATAGACATGTGTGTTATAAGCACTAAAAGTGAGATATATTTGTAGGCATCTCTGACACCAAGTAATGTGGTATTTGGTGCTGCTAAGCAGGGTCTGGCACTCAGGCAGGTTATTCTGCATGAGTTCCGATTAGCATTAATTGTCAGATTCAGTGGTGGAGTTTCCCACTATAAAAATGATCAGTCAAAGCCCTGCTTCACTCCCACTCTAACAATACCTGTGAGACAAAGGTGGTGAGTACAAAATAGTTTGCAAGCTGAAATGCTAAAAATTTTGTGTTAAGAGCCAGTTAAAAGGAACATTTTATTCATTTACCCTGTTTTTATTCACAGTGTGAGGGAAGCGCAAGATCGTAAAATAATATTTAACAAAAGTGAAACAGATGAAAGTTTGAAAAGGTTAGCATTTGAGTAGGAACTTGTAAACAAGCAAGAAAGTATGAGGTACATTTAAAAAGTGAAGGACAGGTGTTTCTTTGACATGATATTACTTAAAATATATAAGAATACCAGTACTTTTTTGAAATGGTTTAAAACTTCATAGCAGGTTTACACAGCTCAGGGATGAATTTATTTAGTTAAAAAGAAAGTGAGAACAGGTTATATTACAGAATCATTTGATTTTGATAAGTAGTTTTATATTTTGGTTCATCAGTGGCCTGTGGTGGAGTCAAACATGAAAATGAGGTTTGAAAAGTATTGGAAGTACTAAATTGAGCACTATGAAATGTAAGGCATGACTCTTATTTTTCAACTTTTTCTCCTTTGAAACTTGTTTAGTCATGATTATGAAGCATAATATCTTAAAAATATAATTTTTTCATATGTATCTTTTATACTAGAATATCCAGCTTTCCAGATGAAGGGTTTATCCCAAAATGTCGATACTGATTTATTGATGCTGGAAGATACTTTATTAAAACATACATCGAAAGTACACATTTACCTGTGTTAGTAGATTATTGGGGTGAGGGGCCATATTATCCAGTATTATCTTTGTTAGTTAGCTGCAGTTTATGTGTGGTGTTTTTGACCCTCCCTAAGTTACCAGTACTAATATATTTCTGCATCATATATTTCTCCAAGAATTCCATTGTACTGGACAACCCTTTTACTAAAATTAATGTCAAAATGAATTTCAAACAAGGGCAATGCTGCTTAATGCTTGAATACTGAATTGGAGAAATGATGCCATGAAAAGGGAATACAGCTTATATGGTCAACGTCAGAAAAAGTGTTTCTAGGATAGTCTGTTTAAGTTAAATAGCCTCTTCCAATTAGTAGCAGAAGAGCTTGAAACTTGGCATAATTTACGTTCTTGTTTTTCAGTACCAGCCAGAGCAAATCTCAGAGGTTAACATAGACTCAGACTGGCTTTAAGAAATTAAGACTTTTATTTGTAGAAAATATACAAAAACTCTGAAACATTTCAAAATTATACAGGTTATTGGAATGCATGTACCTGTATCCGGTGAGTAAGTTTAAACCCATCAACAAGAATATTGTGAGCTATTTATGAAACTCTGTAGCCCCAAAACTGTTTAAAATATATTGACAAGTTTGGTGTCTATAGTAAGCTGACCTTGCCACCTTTTCAGTGGAATGAGGGTAAAGTGTTTATCTAATAGAAACAATTAGTTGGATGGATTATAAGCCTCTGGATAGCAACTTGAGGTCACAGTTCATTTATTTTAAACAAAGGAGATCCCTGTCTTAAATAAGTTTTATTAAATTTACACAGTTCTAATGATAGCAGATATGCCAAACTAACATAATTTTAAACAGAAGAAATGTACTTGAAATCTGTAAATACTTTTTAGATATATAAAGGAAAACATTTTATAATGCTTTTATAAATTATAGATTTTATATTAGGATTGACACCATCATGTTTGGTCTCAAATTAATCCCTCTTCAAGTTGCATCTACAAATGTGAATTTTATATATGTATACAAGTGCATATAAATGCAAGAAAGAAAAGTTGTTTTATAAGCAAAAAAAAAGAAGGTAAAGCCATAAAAAATGGAGAGCAATGAGTACCAATGCCCGTAGTCTGGGTAACAAGCTTCCTGAATTGGTGGCCTTGATGGAGGAGGAAGATCTGGATATTGTGGCAGTCACAGAAACATGGTACACACAGAACCATGACTGGGACGAAACATTCAGGATCACTATCTATAGGAGGGACAGGGAGGGTAAAGGGAGGAGGAGTAGCTCTCACATAACAGAAGAAATCAAAGCAACAGAACAAAAGGGTAAACAGGGAGGAGAAGAAGCACTGTGGGTCAATTTGGAGGCAAGCAATGGCACCACAATCCGCACAGGGTTGTATACAGACCCTCTCTCAGGGGAGGAAATGGACAAGGAAATGATAGAAAGTATACTTAGAATGGCAGATAAAGGGGAGATATTGCTGATGGGTGATCTGAATATGCCAGATGTTAACTGGAGTACAGTTGCAGCAGCCACTTCTAAGAGTGGGGTTATTCTAGATGCCCTACAGGGGCATGCCTTAGACAACTAGTATTGCAGCCCACTCGAGAGGAGCAACTTAGATCTGGTTCTCTCAAATGGAGATGAAGAGAGGATCACAGATGTAGAAGTGGGTAGCCATCTGGGAACTAGCCACCATCTAACAGTATGGTTCACAATAAACACAGCAATAGAGTCAAGCCATACAAAGACAAAGGTACTGGATTTTAGGAGGGCTGACTTTGCAAAAATGGGTGAGTGCCTAAGGATGCACTAGTAAATGGGCAGGAAGGAGGGGTGAAGAACAATGGGGAATAATAAAAACTGCCATCACAGAGGTAACAAGCCTTTGTGTAAAGCAAATAAACAAAATGAAACGAGGTAAGAAACCACTATGGTTCTCAAAGGAAGTGGCAGAAGGTTCAAGAGAAAAGAAAGCATTCCGAAGTACAAGGAATCACAGAAGGAACAGGACAGAGAACTGTATCAGTTAAAGCAAAAGGAAGCTGGAAAGGCAGTCAGAACAGCAAAGGCCCAAACCGAGGAAAGAGATAGCCAAATCAGTTAAGAAGGGGATAAAACCTTTATAGGTACATCAGGAGCGAAGGAAGACCAAAGGAGGGATAGTGAGGCTCAATAAAGGGAGGGAGGGTGGGCAGAGGGTGACTGTGAAAAGGCAGAGATACTAAAATATATTTTGCTCAGTATTTACAAAGGAAGAGGGGAGGTACCTAAAACAAACAGTAGAAACACTCTGGATACAGAAGTTGATACCAGCCCATTTACAGAAGAAAGGGTTCTGAAAGAGCTCTTAAAACTGAAGGTGGACAAAGCAATGGGACCTGATGGGATTCATCTGAGAATTCTAAAAGAACTAAGGGTAGAGCTAGTGACACCACTGACTACCATCTTTAACAAATCATGGGAAGATGTGGTGGTACCTGAGGACTGGAGGGGCAGATGTGATTCCCTTCATAAAAGTGGGAGCAAGGCAGAAGCAGGAAACTACAGACCTGTTAGTTTAACCTCAGTGGTAGGGAAAATGATGGAATCACTTGAAGGAAAGAATTGTTGAGTATCTAGAGGCCAGAGGGGCACAGGACCCAAGGCAGCATGGATTCACAGCAGGAAGGTCATGCCAGACAAATCTGATAGATTTCTTTGACTGGGTGACCAAAGTAGTTGATCAGGGAGGGGCTGTGGACATGGCCTACCTAGACTTTAGCAAGGCATTTGACACAGTCCCACACAAAAGATTAATATACAAGTTAGCCAGCCTGGGAGTGGGTCCCAAGATGACAGCCTGGGTAAAGAATTGGCTGGAGAATAGGACACAGAGAGTAATAGTAAATGGAGTCCACCTGGAAAAGGGGTTAGTAGGGTACCGCAGGGTTCAGTATTAGATCGGTCCTCTTCAATGTCTTTATAAGTGACATTGCAGAGGGACTGAAGGAAAAGTATGTCTCTTTGCAGATGACACAAAGATCTGCAACAGAGTTGATGCACAAGGTGGGGTGGAAAGGATGAGAAGGGACTTGGCAAGGTTAGAGGAATGGTCAAATGTATGGCAGCTTAGATTCAATGCTAAGTGCAAGGTAATGCACCTGGGAAACAAAACCCAGGGGAAGAGCACAATGGGAGGTGAGATACTAACAACAACAAAATGGAAAGAGACCTGGGGGTAGTCATATCAGATGACCTAATGGTGGACAAGCAATGTGAGAGGCAGCAAGGAGGGTTGGGAATACTGGGATGCATAGGAGGCATCACCAGTAGAAAACAAGAAGTATTATCCTCTGTACAGACAGCTGGTGAGACCACATCTGGAGTACTGCATGCAGTTCTGGAGACCCAATATCCGCAAAGACATAGACAGGATGGAAGCTGTCGGAGGAGGGCAACTAAAATGGTGCAGAGTCTGCACCAGAAGACATATGAAGAGAGACTTAAGGAGCTTAATATGTATAGCCTCGAGGAAAGGAGGAGAGGGGACATGATTGAAAATTTCAAGTACCTCAAGGGAATCAACAAAGTCCAAGAGGGTAGCATCTTTCAAAAAGAGAGTGTGCAAGAACAAGGGGCACAATTTGAAGATAGAAGGGGTGGCTCAGAGGTTATTTAAGGAAGTATTTTTCACAGAGAGGGTTGGGATGTTGGAACGGCCTTCCAGAGGAGGTTGTGGAGTCAAAACAGTCATGGAATTCAAGCATGCATGGGACAGTCATAAGGCAATTCTAGGGGGGGGTAGGAAGAAGTAGGCTGCTGGTTAACTAGGATCTGTAACTTATCCATCAGGTAGGGAAATGGGCAGACTGGGTGGGCCAAGCGGTCCTTATCTGCCATCAAATTCAAATTCTATATCAAAATAGTTTTTCAGGATGAGGTCATATTGATAAAAAAATGGCTTAGGAGGGGCTAACAGTGACACGGTCAAAGAGTACCAGACCAATCATAACTTGATGGTGATGTCGCCAGTAAGTGGGACATAAATGGATGCTGGCAAAAGCAGGCCCAGAACTGCTTAATTCTTTGGTGTGTGAAGACCTGTGTTCAATGTCCTGACAATTTTGGATGAGCTTGATTTATACTAGGCCAAAAGCCTGAAGACACACCTGCTGGGAACATTATTTGGGCTTTAACATTGCCACCGCAAGGAGTGCTAAACCAGCCTGAAAACCTGCACAACTCTGCCACAGGTCCAGCTGCTGAAACTGACTGTTGCAGAAAGGACTTTCTTCCAGTATTGGATTAAGTAAGGCCTATGTTTTGCATACTGAGAATTTGGACTAAAAGTAATGTTTTGAATTTCTGTTAAAAGCCTGAACAAGAGATTGATTTTGGGATTTACCAGCCAGCAAGCCTGCAGTGCTGTTAAATAGCAGTGAGTCAAGAGTTGCAGGTTCCAACGCAGAAATGAACTGAAATGGAAAAGAGTCACAGAGTCCAGTTACCCAAAACAACATTGCTGTCCACAGGAGAGATCTTTCTACAGACTGTGCTGAACTGCTCAAATCTTGTCTGATTCTTCCCACTAAATCCTGAAGTGACCTTTGATGATTTGTGACATCAAGCAAGAATGATCCAGCCTGCACTGCTTCATTGATGTTAAAAGATTCTACAGTTCCAGATTCAAGGAATAAGACAGCAGACTAAAGCCAAACTCACCACCAAGGACATTTGTCATCCAAAACCAAAAGTTCTCACCAAGTCTTTGAAAGCTAAAAAGTAGGAGACCACATCAACAGATAACTAAAACATAAATATTCCTTTATCCTACTATTAGTACTTATTTGGCTATCTGGGGTGATAACTTAGTGCATTTTAGCTCCAAACCTCAGGTTTATGGTTAGCTTGAATTTAAATCTAAAGAAAATACCTTTACATACTATAAAGTTTAAACAAGTATCATACCATGATAATCTGAAACACTAGTGTAATGAGTTGCAAGTTCTCATAGTAAAAAGAAAAGGTCGTTATTTATAGGTATGCTAAAGAATAGTATAATCTGTCATTTATTATGCTGAATATTGCTTATTTATTTATTTACATTGCTTATTGCTGAAATTTGTTTTATGATTTACTTGATTTTCTAAAATCTGTTTTGTTTACATTGCAGTTTATGTTTACATTACTTTATTATGCTTGAGACTTATGCTAGTTATAAATATTTATTTAAGACTTGTACATATGTGAATAAATATATAAATCTTTTATATAATCCAAAGTGTGGCAATGTGTTTTTCACCATCATTTTTGAATCTGGAGAGCATAGGATAATATCACATGTGAATATTTATTATTTTGGTAATTTATGAAATAATTTTGGGTAAGGACTGAGGGAATCCAAGTGCATTATTATAAAAGTGATATTATAAGCCTTTGTTCTGACAGTCCCAATCCTTGGAGGCTGCCCAAATGGAGAATCTTTTCAATTGCATGGCATAAGTAGTTCTGGTAGAAGGCTTCTGGCCTCTACAAGGACCTGGGCTACTAGGGTGGAAACTCCAAATCATGAAACAGGTACATCTACAAGTGCCACGATGCAGGTGGAGAAATGTGAGGCCTGCATGCACCAGTCTGTCCTGCTCCTGAGTCAGAAGATCATGGCAGAGAGGCAGAGGTACTGTGAGTTCCATTGACAGCTGTTGAAGCAGAGGGAACCAAATGTGATGAGGCCAAAGAGGGCTGTTAGAATAATGTGAGCCCTTCTGCCTGTAGCTTCAAGAGAATTCTCTGAAGCAATGGGAAGGGAGGAAAGGCATACAAGAACCTCCTTGTCCAGCCAAGAGACAGCACATCTCACCAGAAAACACCACGCCTAAGAAGAAGCTTGCAAAATTAGGTCATTTTATGCTGATGGAAGAAGAAGAGGTCTATCTTTGGCCATCCCCACAGGTCGAATAAGCTTTTGCTCCCACTCGTGAGCACTGACAGTGGTGTGGCTCAGACTGTCTGCCAGGATGTTGTTGATGCCTGGCATATGGACAGCAGTCAGGTGGAGGTCATCTTGGACTGCCCAGTACCACACTTGCATCATCTCCCAGCATAAAGGGTATGAGTGAGTGCCCCCTATTTGTTCAGGTACCAGACCACAGACATATTGTCAGTCTGAACCAGGAGTGTTCCTGGACATAGAAGAGGCTGGAAGGCCCAGAAGGTGTGGCATTGCCCTAATTTCTAACACTGTGATGTGTGTAGAGATGCTTCCAGCTGAGACCATGTTCCCTGGGTCTGATGGTCTCTAGGTGGGCTCCCCAGCCTTGACACAAAGCATCCATTGTAAGCTTCATGTTAAGAACAGGGATTGAAATGGAACCTCCATGGAGAAACTGGACAATCCCTGCCACCAAAGAAGATCCTTCTTCATGTACCAGACACTGGGACCCTCTGGTCCAGATTGTCCAGCCTCTGATCCCACAGGACACGAAGAGTCCATTGGGTCACCCTCAAATGAAGTCTGGCTAGAGGAACTGTAGGGATCGGAGCTGCCATCAACCCGAGAAGATGGAAGATCGACTGGGCTGTGGTCCAGCATGTGTTGGCCACTAATCTGGCCTGTTCCTGCAGGGTATCTGCTCTGTCCAATGGGAGGAAGGCCCTGCCTTGGACTATATCCTGCACTGCTCCAAATCAATTGTAGGTACTGGGAGGAGAGGGGGACTTGGGATAGTTGACTGTTATTCCAAGTCTGGAAAAGAGGTCCAGGGTGAAGGAAATGGATTCCGTCAGACTGCTCTGTGATGGGGCTGACAGAAGCCAGTCATCCAGATACACACACAATTAGATCCCTCTGCAGCATAGCGCCACAGCCACCACTGCTAGACACTTGGCAAAACCCAAGGTGCTGAGGATAGGCCAAAAGGGAAAACCTTGAACTGGTAATGTTCCCCTGGAAGGCAAACTGAAGAAAGTGGTGGTGGGCCTGGAACACAAGGATGTGCAGGTAAGCATCCTGCATGTCCAGTGTACAAAGCTAATGGCCCTTGTGGAGAGGGGGTAGAAGTCCCTGAATGGTGAGTTTGTAAAACCTCTTGCACTAGACATACAGGTTGAGCATGCTGAGGTCCAAGATGGGTCTTAGGTCACCCATCTTTTGGGCACTAGGAAGAAATGGAAATAGTACCTTCTTCCTATCTGTGCTGGAGCCATGGGCTCTATGACTGACTTTGCAGAAAGGCCTGGATCTTGTCCCCTCTCAGAGACAGGTGCCTTGGAGTATAATGGAGAGGCCTGGGGTTGTCCAGAGGCCTGTCTAGGAACTCTATGTTGTGGTCTCTTGCTATTAACTGAAGGACCCTAGAGTCCATAGTTATGTCCTGCTATCCCAGAAGATGGATGGCACATCTTCCTCACTGGCTCCCCCAGAGGATCTGGAGGAGGCGGAGGAGTCCCAAGAGTCAGAAAGTCGAGTGGAGGAGCTGGCAGCTCCTCCAGGGGGCTTCTGCGACTTGGCAGAGGGAGTAGAGGTTCCTGATGCTAGATACTGGTGTTTGGCCTGACATTTGGCAGGGGCCTCTGTGGTTTGGTGTCTCTGTAGCCAATGAAAAGGCTGTTTGCCTTTGTAACGCCTTGGTACATGAAGGACATTATGGGTGGATTTACCACTGTCCTGCAATTCAGTGATAATATCCTTGGTGTCACCTCTGAATAACATGGATCCCTGAAAGGGGCATTCAGATGGAGGTCTGGATGTCTCATGCCAGGTCAGCAATCCTCAACCATGAATGTCACCTAATGCAGACAGCAGTGGCTGTGGTGCTAGCAACTGAGTCTACTGTGTCATAAGTGGCCAGGAGGGCATGACGACAGGAGATTTTAGCCATTCTCATTGTCTTGGTTGAGGAGGTCCTGATGGAAGGTCCCTGGAGGATTAACAGTATGCCCATTCTGTGAACTAGGAAGAGACTGACCCAGTGAAGGAAGTGGAACCTCCAGACTAGTGCCCACCTCCAGCTCTTGATCTTCAGGCAAGCCCGGGCATCCAGTTGGGTCAGTGGGAGTGACAAACCCTCTAAAGACTGTTGCATTTCTGGCAGCTGGCTCAACTTGACATTGAGGGTATAGTGCAACCTTGATGGGAGAGCCTCAGCTTTGTGGTCTCCAGAGGAACTGGGAGTGACTTATCAGCCACGACCATGCAGATGTCAGAAGAGCTAATGTCCAACTTATCAGCCTGAGCCATGCAGACAACAGTGGAGCTGGAGTCCATCTTACCAGTTGTGACCGTGGTGCTCCTCAGTGGGGCCGGGAGTGACTTATCAACATGACTGCTAGAGATAGACCCAGAAGAAGATATGGGCTTAAAGAGCACAATGGGGTTCTGTCATCCAAGAAGAGCCCGACTGCACCATGAGTAAAGCAGGCAGGAGGCTGTGGTCTGATCCACCGAGCAGTAGGAGACCTGGCAGTCGGGGTACTTACTGAAGTGGAGACCCTCCAGTGTCAGTGGTGCATGATGGTCACCATCAAGTGGATGGAGTCCTATCCCAGTCTCAGTGCCTCTCATTGTCCTTTTTCTTCTTTTCGGTTCTAGTGCTGGAGAAGAAGATTTTTCCTGTGGATTCTGCTGCTCCTCTTCCATCAAAGCTAGGTGCTCCTCCAGCAAGTGGGCTTCAAGTTTTTTCTGGTGCCTAATCTGTGTGGCCTGGTTGAAGGATTGTCAGGCCGACAGTCCTTGACCCAGTGTTTGGGCCCTAGACAGATCATGCAGCTGAAATGCTCATTCGCATGCAGGGTCTGGGTGCCACAGGACTTGAACTACTTTTTGACGATCACCCAACTGTTCATGCTCCTGAATTGTACCTCCAACTATATCCCATGCTATCAATTTGTCACTGTTATTTATTTGCTTCCCTTTCTTCTGTATAGCCATTAATATCTCTGTATCAGACCTGTTTATGTTTAACCTGTTTATACTGTATTTTACTATGTAATTGTTTGACCTGATGTCTTGTTTTCTTTTTATGCATAACTGGACGTTTGTGTAAATGGGCATTTTAGCTCACATACCTTTCAGTATAAAATAAAGACTGATTGATTAAAAACTGTACTGACCTACCTGAACCACAGCAGTTCTGTAAAAATCCAAACTGTCCATATCGGGTGCAACTTGTAAAATACTGCTGGTCCAATCACTCTGGCTGCCCTGTTCAATCCAACGCTTATGTATCTGGTCCACTCCTGGATGTCTATTTGTCAATGCTTCCTTGGCATGGCTGAAAAGGAACCATCAGGACCAGACCAGATAGGTGAAAGCCAGACCAGATCATCTAGAAAGAGTGGATCAGCAATATTTGCACAAGTTGTGTCCAGTCCAGATTTTACAGCTCTGGTCCAGGTCTGGTAATCTGGTTTTCACCCATACCCCACTGAATGTGGCTTAGTGAGAAATGTTTGTTTTAGTATATCCATGGTCCGAAAATGCATTTGTAAAGAAGCCAAAGCCCTATTTATCAGTTCATTTAATCACAATACAGCATGTTATGAAATGATCAGATTCTATGTGTATCCTATTTGCAAGGGAAGTAAATGTGGTTTCTATCATTTCAGTTGTAACCACCTATAGTCACAAATTGTAGGTTAAGAACATTCAGTAGAATATAAACAGTAGTCCAGGACTGCCTGCATGAGAAAATAAAATTGTGTATTATTTGAAACAGGCATTATTGGGACTCTTTGCTATGGAATGTCCTGCAAGTAGCAAAATAACTACGCTTAGGATGGTGGTGGTGTTAAATGGCTTAATGAGATGGTCCTAGAGGCTGAGGGCACAGCAGAGCTTATTTGTTATGCAGAAAGCTCCAAGAAGTGTTTAACCCATTCTACTTCCAATAGCTTTCTATGATGCCTGTTCTATCCATTGACAATCTGACACAGAATGACTGACTACCAGAAGATAATGAGTTAAATTTCTGTGTGCTCAATTAACTCCTCAAGCCAGAGGAAAATCGTTCTCTCACAGCTTCCTATACACACACAGGCAGCATAGTAATGGGGCTTCAGTGGAGGAATCTATTTTAATACTCTGTCATGTTGATTTGTAGCAAAATGACATTATCCCTTTCTGAATGCAAAACACTTGTTGGCCACGCCCACAGCTGTAAAAAGCAGGCAGTGGGTAGACAGTGATTGATAATTCTAGGATTGTAAAGGGTAAGAAGGGCTATGTCTCCAAAGCCCTCTCCCAGTGGAAGAGCAATATTCTTGCTATGCCTTTGGCAAGCAAAGATAAAATGGATCAGCAACCATATGTAACACAGCTGTGTTCCTGAAAGTGATTCTAATAACATCCTAGGAACCTCAAGACTAAAGTTTGAAGTCTCTGATGTCATCAGAACTCTGAGGCAAAAACTCTGCCAGGTTATGCCAGTGGTTGCCCATGTATTTTTTCTGGCAAGGGTCATAATGTTGCATGGACAATAGTGTGGCACAACAATGCCACAGTCAAAACAGTGAAATGAAAAATAGAATTGGTGGGGGCTCTGCCCTGCAAACCTGATGTGGGTACTTGCCCCAACACCCCACTAACTAAATTAACCAACTCTGAGGGGGGTGATCTAGGGAAAAGGGAAACTCTAGAGCAGGGAGCTTGGGTTTAAAAAAATAACATTGAGAAACAGGGAATCAAAACCGATCCCTGGCTCTCCAGTGCGCAAGGTGCTTGTATCTTAGTTACACCACCACAGGAGTGCCTCAACCAGGCACCTCATCTGTGTCCTCTTTAGCCCTATCTCCAGTTCCTTGTCAACAACAGGGGTAGTGGTAGTTTCCTACTGCTATTATACCCTGTCACTGTAATTCATTCCGCGCTTTAGACTGCATGGTTTTGACAGCACTATACTTACCTGGTACCATTATTTTTATATTAGAAAGTATTGCCTCCCTTCCCTCACCTAAGAAACTTGCCACAATCCCAGCCTGGATCTGAAACATGTGTTTTTGTACAAACAAGTATAACATAACCTCACATTTAACAAAGATTCAGTGCTAGTTCATTGGTGCCATTGTGACTGCAACCACTTCGCTGTAACATTGAAATGGGGGCTGCTCAGATGGCCCTGGACTTCCCAGAAGGACAAAAACTCTGCTTCAGTAATTGACTACAGTACATACAGGACAAAATCTTACCAGAAGGTCTGATGGTGCAGTGAGGACTGTGGCCTTGTACACCTGATGGTGCCCATCGCTATTGGGTGGATGAGTTGAACAAGGAGAGCACTGTATGAAAGGGACAGAAACTGGCACATCTCTACTAGTTCAAAGTAGTGACCACAGCCCCTCTGAGTTAAAGACAATTACAAAGATAAACCGTGATCTGTTTGACTTTGGCAGTTCACCAATACCAGACAATTATCAGTGGAGCCCGAGTAATGAAATTGCAAAACAGAAAGAAAATGTACTCTCACTGAACAAGTGGGATGTGGACTGTGTCCAGGGTGAGGAGCACTGCATTCACCTTCACGATGACTGACCATTCCTCGAGAGATCCTGATGAATAGCCCTTGTGGCCATCGAAGATATCTGTTAGCACTTACAAGAACTGCTGGTTGCTGGACTAATCAAAGAATCATGGAGTCCATATGCCTCACCAACTGTTATGGCCTGAAAGAAGTCCGGGGCTATAGAGATGTATTGACTACAGAACCCTTAACAAAAAGACAATGCCCAATCAATAACCCATAAACCATGAGGAAGATACCCTGGCAAGCCTCACAGGCCAAATATTCATATTTGGGACTCCAGAAATTGTTATTCATTATTTGTCCCAAATAAGTGTTTTTTTAAATAAGATATTGTAACACTGTTAAAGTTCACCACTTCCTTCCCTTTGAAGTACAACAGTTAATTCTGCTATGAACACTCCCCAACAGCCTTTCAGCTGCCCAAAAGGCAACAAACTACTGCACTAGTTAGTCATCAGGTGAAAGATGATCATCATAGATTGACCAAAGGCTGCAGATGTGGTGACGCTCTCATGTGTTGTCTAGAGCAACTAAAATGGCACTGGTGAAAGTACATTGTATGTGTACCCTGAAGAGAGAAGAGCAAGATGTGCCCCACTAGAAACCTATACAAGTATCTCACAGGGTGAATAAGGCACATAGGGGGAGTCTCTTTCAAATGAGAAAGAGCACAAGTACCGTGACAATCAAGGCATGTGTTGAAGCTGAAGGGAAGTTCAAGACAGATGTGAAGAAATATTTATTCATGGAAGGCATTGTAGATACCTGACAGAGACTGCCAGCATAAGTGATTGGAGCAAAAACAATGTAGGGCTTCAAGCATGCATGAGATAGGTATAGGGTATATTTCAAACAGGCAGGAAGGCAGCAGGGTTGCTTTAGGGTCTGCAGAAGAAACCGATAAGGCAGGAATGGACAATCTGGGCAGACTGTGGGCCAAGCGGTCCTTTTCAACAGATAATTAATGACCTGAAGTACTCAATAGTAAGTGCAATTGAAACATGATACAGTTTTAAATGTTTGTAGTTTAAGAGGGGCCTCATGGTGGTTCTGCAGTTATATGTCAGGAGTGAGAGATACCTTTAAATGAAATATATAATGTGATAGAAAAAGAAAGGACGAGCCAAAAAAGTAGCATTACACTGTCATAACATTAGCAGATTGGGAGCTGTACTGTACCACCAGTTTTATGTTGGCAGATCATATTTGTAGACAACTAATGGTAAAAGTTTAAGGTGATGAACATTAATTGTTCAACGATTGAGGGCCCAGCTTGGAACAGTGTGGCTCAACAGTGTCACCAGCAGTACTAAACATCCTCTAGGACAGTACACTTGTAGGAGGGCAGCTTAGGTATTTTAAAGTAATATGTGCGAGGTGAGGAGAGGAGTTCACTTTCTGAATCCAGTAGCCCAGAAAATCAACTTTAAATAGCTCAATTGATTCTGCAAAGTAGCCATTAAGTAAATTTTCTGCAGAAAGTGGCTGAAACTGTGAACTTTTATGTTGCTGTTGATGCAGTGATGTGCTGAGTAATGCCCAGCCACTCTCCTCTGCACTGCCACTATGCCATCTTTCCCCATCTCCACCAGTACCATCTGATTCCAATCCACCACATGCCTGTTTCTTTCCTACAGAAACCTGAACAGGAGCATCTTCTTCCACTTCCGAGTGTCTCACTGCCTGCATGGCACTATTCAACTCTTCACTCAGCTGTTGCCTAAAAGGAGTTACCCTGTGGCTGTCCATGGTTATATAAAGGATCTTGCATTTGAACCAAGGGTCCAACATGGTAGCAAATACTTGATGGCAGTTATCCATGTTTGTGGAGAACCTGCATCAAGTTCTGCATCGAGATGAATAACAAGGTCAGTGACTCCTTGTGTACTCATTGTATTATCCACCAAAAACGCTGTAACGATATTTTGAGAATATGCACAACTGAGATATCCTGACTAAGTAAGCATGTGATAGCAGCGAGGTCATATGTACTCCTCTCAAATGGTGCAAGAAACTTCACCATGCCCTCAAGAATGAACCAATCACGATGCCCTAGGACCCTCCAATATCTGCATCCATTGACATTTTGTGTAGTGCCCACTTTTGCTCCAGCAGTCTTGAAAGCATCAGGTATGAAGAATTTCACGAGTGCTAACATCTTGTATTACACGATGTTGGGGCAGACCAAGACATTCCTGAATTTCTCTTAATTTGTTAGTGGCGCTTACAGAGTGATGGAACTGGCTGCAGATTGAACAGGCTGTGGATATGTTGTTGGTCCTAGTACTGTTATGCAGTGCATGAGTCAACACTAAATTTAGTGTGTGCAAAACAATGAATACTCACAAAATGGACATCATTGATGGCTTTCACCATGTTTGTGCCATCGTCAGTAACAAAAAACTTTTGTTGGTGTTAACACCAGTCCAAGCCTGCAACATGTCTCACAGGAATGTGCTCTGTAGTCATCCTTGATCAGTCCCATGTTCAGCAAAGCTGACCTAATGAGACTACTGGATTGTGGGGGCAAGGCGAGCCACAAAGTGATGCATCAGAAATGGCAGTAGGGTGTTATATACATCAGTGTGCAGTTAAGGAGACAGGCATGCAGGAAATTATCGCTAGTCCAGATATCTGATATGCAGTGAAAACACCACCAACAGCCTGCAAGCAAAGCAGCAAAAGCAGATCACATACCATCATACAGTTGTGGCAATACACTGTGAAAATGTAGTACAAGATGGCATCTGATAATGTGGGTGCAAATAGTTGAGAAGCCATCAGAAGCCATTATCTTCCACAACTGACATAAGCTGGAGATCCAATGCCATCATATTGGCAATCAGCTGTGTGATTTGCTGTGCTGTTAAATGTGAGGCATGATAAATGTTCGTGCATGCAGAGCATCCATTATTGGAACTGCTTTGGGAGTCATTGATGTGAACCGTCCACCGTGGTGTGCAAAGTTCTGATGACTGTCCCTGCCTTGTAGTATCACTGAGCCAGAAGTGACCAGAGTAGAGGACTTTGTGTTGGTGAGGAGGAAGGAGGTCAGATCTGTTGGTTCCACCACCACTGCCAACAGTGTATGCCTGTCCAAGGGAGGAGTTTGGTATTGGTGAACCAAGTGTCCAGGTCCAGATCCAGACCCAGTTGAGAGTGCTTAAGCTTCAAATGGTTCTGTAATGATGTTGTGGTTAAGTCAAAGAGTGATTTCTTCACTTGCAGTGGTGCTGCAACATGAACAGACTTCCTTCCTTGTATCCTCCTTTTAACACAGTGAAATGCAGCCACACAGCACTCTTAACACTGCAGTTACCAGTGATTCTGGTAGCACCACATCCCCAGTTCTTTTTTCATCAGATGTGCCTGTCTTGTCCTCATGTTCTTGTTCTGTGACCACTGCCCCTGATGGTGCCATGCCAGTGCTGCCATCACTTGGCTGTCTTTCAGGCTGTGACGGAGCCTGCCAAAGAAAGGTCAGTGTTGCTTGTTTGGTCTTCTTAGAGGAGGGGACCTTTCGCTTACTGCTGCTTCTACTATAGAGATGCAGCGAATTTAAATTCCACCAGCAAAGTGAATGAAGTGGGCACTTCACGTTGCCACTCTGCTATGTGGAGGAGCAATACAAAGTGCTCACTCTGCCTTGTCATTACCACATCACCTTAAGGTGGATTGGCAATGCTAAGTAAGGTGAAGTTATTGTTTTTAGTGGACTTTTGCTCCTCATTATGATCCTGAGTGATCCACTTGGTGTTTCAGATTTGGCAGCCCCACACATCACATGGCTTACAGTACTGTAAGTCACATGCTCTTTAGCTAGGCAGGAAGGAAGTGAGTCATACAAGCAGACACGTTTACTTTCTCCTGTGCAGATGGACAGAGAGAGGAGGTGTCTTGTGACTGCTGATACTTTGAGATCAGAACGAGGAAAAGATTTAAATTTTGATTTAGACCCAACAGCTTTTTAAAAGCTACATTTTTTGTCTTTTCTGTCTGTACTTTTTTTTACTTAACTTGTTCTTTCTGTAAATTTTATTTTTCTTACATAAAGGGACATCAGTTGCAAATTATGTCCATGCTGGAACTGCTGCTGGATCACCATGGGATCCTACATTAGTTTTTTTTTCCTCACACCATGTGCCTTCCCACACTTTCCTTGTTGTGTTATAAAATGTATTCCTCCACCATCCCCGACCCTTGTATGTAATAATGCCCTTTTTGTTGTCTTCTGTATTTATTCTGAGCAGTGGAAGTATACTGTGCTAAACTGCATGGGTTCAGTCTTCTTTCCAGTCTGTGTATGTACTGCAGACACTGTCCAAGTACCTGACTTACAAACACTTATTAATGAGTACAATGGTGGGATGGTGAAGCCTGGAGAGATACCACAAAACAGGCTTACAATACATCCAAGTAACTAGTAAAAAATTAATGTTGTGATTCATGACGAATCGTAAATCATGATTTGTGACTGCATTTGTGACTGTGATGATAAAGAAATGCAAATGCCTACGGCTGTACTTCCTTGGGCCCCGAAGAGGTGTGGCACAAAACTACCCAACTTAAAACACTCTAATGAGTACAGTGGTGCGGTGGTGAAGCATGGCAGATACTACAAAACAGGCTTACAATACATCCAAGTAACTAACAAAAAATAATGTTGTGATTCATGACGTGATCATAAATCATGATTTGTGACTGCATTTGTGACCGTGATGATGAAGAAAATGATTTGTATCACGAGTGACTCCTGATGATGGTCCTGACTTAAAAGGCATATTAATGAGTAAAATGTTCATGCTGAATTATGACCACACCTGTCCAGTACTCTGAAGGAAGCCAAAGAAACAACTGTGACTTAAGTTAGAGATGGAGATTGGGCCCTAAAGAGATGCAAATGTACAGACAGATTAAGATTGCACTGCGCACTGAAGGGATGCTCACCATCAGAAATTCTAATATGGAAAAGAATATCTTTGCCGGCTGGGGTAGTAGCAGGGGCAGGTACTGCACTGCTGCAGTAACAGTCACTAGTAATAATACCAGTAAAGACACCACAAAGAAGTACAAAATTACACAGCTGCAGTGGATAGCAGGCTCACATTGCTGAAATTATGTGGCACAATAAAAGGTGTCTGATTTGATGACACACGTCATACACATACTCACACACACACTAAGTAATGCTTAGCAAATTGAAAACTTCAGTAATATAACCACATATTTTAAACAAACTAAAATCATGCACTGCTGCACCACAACAATCAGCTAAAAATGGCAAGAATTATTGAAAATATTATTGTGTGTACATTAACACAGTTATACAAGAAAAATATGTCCAAAACAGAAAGCACTGTCTTTTTCTCCAAGTTAATCTACCTACACCACAGATACGCCTGTCCCCCAAAACACATTTCCACTGTCTGTCAGTACACAGACTGAATGTTGTACATTAACATTCAAGATACACACACAACAATAAATGCTCGATGATATGAGCACAGGAGGGTTTCCTATAATCGATGAACTAAAGTTTCAGCAAAAAATGACTCAAAAGGCTTTTTAACAGCTTTTAGAAGGTTTGAATCACAGAGAGTCTCGGAGC
Organism: Neoceratodus forsteri; assembly: GCA_016271365.2. NCBI lineage: Eukaryota > Metazoa > Chordata > Ceratodontiformes > Ceratodontidae > Neoceratodus > Neoceratodus forsteri. The sequence goes on along the minus strand of CM057457.1, from coordinate 94,286,397 downwards.
AGATTGTCTCCCACAGCTTCCTACACACACTACCCCAAACTGAGGTTGTGCAGAACAATCTAGAGCCCATGTGACCTGAAATTCCATGAATCACTGCAAAATTTGCTTTTGAGTTTAAATAAGGTGAAGTACATTGTTTTCAATGTACTTGCCTTTAGAATTGGTGGAGTAGTGGTTTGGGAAGGCAGAGTAATCTGATGATTGTTTTCCATGGACTTCGCTTACCCATTAACAACGCCAAGTACACCGCTCTGTTGTGGAGCACTGTGGATTCGCCATCCGCTGCTCCACTGTGGAGCCTAATTGAGGCCACTTCACCCATCCCTATTCTACTACCCTTGGTACTAGTGCTACTCCTGGAGGCTGTTTTTCCAGCCACTTTTTTCTGCCCTCAAGGTACATGGCATAATCTGCCTCATCCTCAAAGTCACTCATATTAGCCTCTGATGAAGAAGATAACGTGTTACTGGGAATTTCATGTGAAGAGAAATACTCAGAACCAAATGACTGATCCTCCTCTACAACTTTTTCAGGAGGACTGAGAAGCTAAGAAGCAGGAGGCATAACTGACTCAACTTTAGCAGTCATACTGGTAATATTCACTATGGCAGGGATACCAGACTGTGGTGATTGTTTTACGGTAGTGGCAGTAGTGGCAGGGTTCATAGTGTCAGTAGTGGCTGGAGGACAGTCCCAGTTGCAGGACTGGCTATAGTAGTCATGCTGCTAGTTGTTGTGGAAGGCAGGGTCTCTGTAGTGGTGGTGGTGGTGGTGGGGATGACAGATGCAATGGTACTGGTGAGAGATGGGGCTTATTGGTGGTTGTGATGGGAGTCGAGAACAGTGTCCTTCTGCTTGTGCTTCTTGTATCACTTTCTCCTGTGCCTGCCACAGTACTAATGTTGCTGGAAGAAATAAGCTTGGAAGGGTAAAGAATAATTTTGAGTGTCAAATACGGCCTGACTGTTGCTCTCATTCAGATTCAGCATCATCAACCTGTTCCTCCATTGTAGATTTGCATGGTCTGGATCAAGTATATTTTTATCACCTCTACTTGCCATTGTGTAGACCAACAATGTCTAAACAATCCCAAGTACTGTAATAAAGATAGATTTCTACAGCAGAACCACTGTAATACTTTTCATTTGTAAATGCAGAGAAGTTCTGATTTATTTTAGCACAAAAATGTATTGCAAGCAGCACACACGCAGGGCAGGCATGGGTGTGCATGCAGTTCAACTGTGTGGCATCACTACCTGGCCCTAAACTGTGGGCAGTGGAGTACAGGCATCTGACTGCCCTCCAAGACTGATGGCAGTTACACTTGTGAAATCTGAACCTCAACTTCAGATTACACCAGAAATATTTTAAAGACAGACTTCTACAACAGAACTACTGTAATACTTTTATTTGTAAATGCACAGAAGTTCTGATTTATTTTAGCACAAATAAATTGTTGCAAGCAGCACACACGTAAGGGCAGGTACAAGGCTGCATGCAGTGCAACTGTGTAGTGTCATTACCTGACCCTAAACTGTGGGTGGTGGAGTGCACTCAGCCAACTGCCCTCCAAGACTGCTGGTGGTTACTGACTTCTGTGAAACCTGAGCCCAACCTCAGATTACACCAGAACAATTTTTAAAGACAGATTTCTATTGCAGAACTAATGTCATAGTTTTTATTTGTAAATGCCCAGAAATTTGATTTATTTCAACACGATGCAGGGCAGGCTGGGTGTGCAGGCAGTGCAACTGTGTGGTGCCACTACCTGGCCCTAAACTACAGGCAGTGGGAATGTAGTCAGCCAACTGCCCTCAGAGATTTCTAGCAGCTACTGGCTTTTGTGAAACCTGAGCTCAACCTCAGATTACGCCACAATATTTTTAAATGCAGATTTCTACAGAAGTACTTAATACTTTTATTTGTAAATGCACTGAAGTTTCATTTATTTTAGAAAAAAAAATCTTGCAAGCAACACACATGCAGAACAGGCAAGGTGTGCACCTAGTGCAATTGTGTGGCATCACTACCTGGCCCTAAACTGTGGGTGGTGGGAGTACAGTCAGCAAACTGCTCTTGAAGATTTCTGGCTGATACTGGCTTTCGTGAAACCTGTGCCCAACCTCAGATTACACCAGAAATATTTTAATGAGAGATTTCTCAAGCAGAACTACTTTAATACTTTGTATTTGTATATGCACAGAAGTTCTGATTTATTTTAGCACAAAAAATTCTTGCAAGCAGCACGCACACAGGGCAGTCAAGGTGTGTGTGCACTGTAACTGTGAAGCATCACTACCTGGCCCTAAACTGTGGTGGTGAGAGTGCAGTCAGCCGACTGCCCTCAGAGATTTCTGGCTGGCTTTTGTGGGTACCAGGTGAATATGGTGCTACCAAAATAGTGCATGAATAACCACGTGGTCTAAAGTGCAAAATGCAGTGCAGTGACAGGGGTATAATAGTGGTAGGAAACTACTGCTACCCTGTCGCACAATAGAACTGGAGGAAGAAGTAAATACACCAGAAGTACTATAGCATGGTCAAGCTGCTCCATGGTGGAGTGGCTTAGGCACAAGCACCTGGCATAGTGGACACCTAGAGATTGGGGTTTGATTCACTGTCTCCCAATGTTTGTGTTATTTTTTCAGGTTTAAAAAACTAAGTTCCCACTCCCAAATTTGCCTTTTGCCCCTTGGTCTTGGAGTTGGTCAATTTAGTCAGGAGGCGATGACCCCATGTTGTGGGGTGTGGGGATGTAGCCTAGCCTCCAGCATAAACACAGATTTTGGCATTGCTACCAATGATGTGTGCTATTTGGTAGGGTCAGTATTGTGTCTCAACCTTATTTTGCCACACACTGTTTTGTATATGGCATTGTTGTATGCACTGTTTCAGCCACAACATAATGACCTCATGCTGTTTTGTGAAACCTGAACCCAATCTCAGATTACACCACAAATATTTTTAAAGACAGATTTCTATAGCAGAAGTATTGTAATAGTTTTCATTTTAAATACAAATGAGTTTGATTTATTTTAGCACAAAAATTCTTGCATGCAGCATGCACACATGGCAGGCAAGAGCATGCACGCAGTGCAACTGTGTGGCACCAATACCTGGCCCTAAACTGTGGGCAGTTACAGTGCAGTCAGTCGACTGTCCTCTGAGATTTCTGGTTGCACTGGCTTTCGTGAAACCTGAGCCCCCCACCCAGAATACTTATTATTTACATCACCAAATTAAAGACAGACTTTTTTTAAATAAGTACAGCAGTCAAGCTAGAAGTTAGAACTACTGCAATTAATAGATATAAAATAGACTCCATAACACTGTCTTCTTCTCCTTCCCGTCTGAGCACAGAGGCCTGTGAAATCAAAGAGGTAGCAAACTGCAAGTCTCTCTGCAACTGCTGGCAAATAAATCACTAGATTATATGATTTCTCTAGGTGGAAAAAGCCTACCACCAGTAGCAGGCAGGCACAGAGAAACACAGTACTCCTTCACCTCCACAGAGTACGGACAGAGGCCCCTGAAATGAAGGTAGTGAAAATATAGGCGCTTTTATATACAGGTTTCTGTAACGGAATGACTTTTACAGAAACAGTATTTTGTTACATACCCTGTGTGTAAAATGCATCTGTTCCATTCCCTGGTGAATGTTTCCCAAACTGCAATCTCTACCTTCCTCAGTTTGTCCTGATGTGTTCCATTTCATCTGGCTATGTAAACAGCCAGCAGCTGTGCAAAACAGCACCACACTGTGGGGGAGCCAAACACAACATACTGAAAATGGAGACAGGGGTTGCTGGAATACCTTCAGTGTAAAGTGAACCACAAATGGAAAACAGTACAAAGGTGGCACACATATAATGGTCATTCCATTGTATTCGTCTGTGTGTAAAACGCCTTAAGTCTTTCACTGTAGCTCCTTGCAAATAAATCACTAGATCAGACAATTTCTTATGGGAGGAAAAACTCTCCCATTAGTACTAGGCACTAGGAAATACAGTCCAAAACAAAAACAAAGGTTTTGTGATGTAAAATATAATTTCTTCTACTGCTAATCTCTTCCACTCTCAGAGCTCTATCCACTACACTCTCCACTGCATCTTTCTCTGCAGCAATGTGGCAGTCACGTGATCTGGCTTGGCAAATGCTCAGCAATTGGTCAACAAGTCCTGCACGATCTTAGAATCCCATGGGAATGCTGACCTGAATATTGGCGTAATAGTGCTACTATTTGGTATTTGGCTTCCGAATTCTGAATATCGCATTGTTCGTGGTATTTGGGATTTGAAGGGCACTGTCAACCCCTTAAGCCTCAAAGTGTCCCTTGTTTAAAAACACATTTTATGACTGCCAACATTCAGTAAAGATTGCTGATATACTGTAGCTGGTAGTTTCATTTTGATTCTTATTTTCTTTTAAAAATGAAACATACTGCCCACCATACTAGTGTTATGTTATCACACAAAACAGGTTGTTTACATTCCTTGACCAACTGCCACTGCATCTTTCCTGGACTTGGGAACACTCCAACATAGTCTAGCCATTCATTATGCAGTGGGAGTTTAGAGGCTACTGCATCATGAGTGACTGCGCTGTTTGGGGTGCTTCTGATGTTCAGGAAGTATTTAATAAGACTAGAGTAAGGACTTGAAAACAAAACAAAATTGTTTATAGATATACATTAGCATGCATTTCAGCTCTACTAAACAAGGAGACAGACAAAACAAATGCAATATAAATGAATTTTGGAGAAGGTAAGCAATCATAAAATGTGGGTTTTAAACTAGAAATAATATGATGCATACCAGTGACAGTGTCCCTTTACTGTTCATTACTCACAAACCTCTAACAGAAAGCAAGTGATTCTCCATGTTTGATATCAATAGTTCCTATTACCAAATCATCATGGCAATATAGGATAAAGAAAAACAGTGTTTATCCACCCTCTGGGGTTCTACCAATTTGAGAACATGCCCCAACATACATCCATGGCTCTAGGGACTTTCCATAGTCTAATGCAGAAGGTATTAGGACACATGCATATCATGCATGTCCTGGAGTTTGTTGGTGTGCTTTGATGATCTGATCGTGTTTGGTAAGACACTAGAAGAGCAAGAGTGCCGATTGATGAAAGTACTGGACAGGTTGTTGGAGTTTGGAGTCTTATCCATTGACAAAGGCCAGTTCTGCCAACCGATCTAGTACATGGGGCATATTGTCTCAGCCAGTGAAGTACAGGCCGATCCTGCCACAGAGGAGGCCCTCATCACCTGGCCTAGACCCCACAACCTCAAGTCATTCCAGGCATTATTAGTATTCTTTGGTAACAAGAGGTAATTTATAAAGGACTATTCCATCATTGTCCACCCATTAAATGATCTCACCTGGGGTATCTATCTCTTCACAAAAGGAAGCCTGCACTGTGAGAGAAATCCCCTACAAACTACCTGAGAATGAATGAACCCTTTGGAAACAGGCGGGATGAATGCTGTGAAGCAGCTTTCAAGGAAATCACCCACTGTCATTGTGAAGCCCTGTGCTGGCCTCGCTGACTCAATAAGCCATACATCTTGCACACTGGTGCCAGCTTATGACTTGGAAGCCATCTTGTATCAGGAGTACCCAGAGGGCTGCACCCCATTGCCTTTGCTAGGCATAGCTTAACCACTTTAGGAAAGCACTACCTGGTGCACAAACATGAATTTCTAGCACTGAGGTTGTCCATCACTGAGAAATTTCATGGCTATCTCTAAAGAGACACATTCACTGGGCAAATAGACAACTATCCTCTCAGGTATGTGACCACTACTACTCACCTGGATACAGCAGGACACTGGTGGCCATCAGCCTTGTCCACTTACAACTACAGCTTGGAGTACTGTAGTGGCCAAACCAATAGTGATGCTAATGCTTTGTCCCAGCATCCACATCTGCAGCCACTCAGTAACCCTACATCAGTCCCAGCTGCAGCAGTGAGAGTCATGCGCTTGAAGTATGTCACTGAGGATTCTGTCACCTCAGCAAATCCAATCAGAACAGCAGACACTCTGGGAATCTTTCCCCACTAACTATCTCAATTTTGAAGACTTAGATTGTTCATTTTTGCCCTGTTTAAGCTGTACAGAGCTTAATCAAGCATTAATGGTTCACTTTGTTTTACATGGTGTGGTCTGTGCTCTGGAGAAGGTGGCTGGACATAAGTTAGGTTAAAATAACTCATCCAGATGTTTTATGGCTATTACATGAATGAATCAAATGTTCTTCAAAAGACAGAATGCTTGTCCAGATAAGTCAGGATGCTGACCTACCCCTTGGGTTCCTTTGGAAACTGTTATGCTTACCATGCAAATATAGAAAAACCGTGATCAGATCCCTCCACAATGACATAGGTAACCAGCGAGTGGACTGCATGCTGGACCTGATGCAGACCCATTTCTACTGTCTGCATGACCACAGATGTGGAAATGCACTTACAAAACAGTTTCAGATGCCTAAGAGAAACAACTTTGCCAAAAAGAGCAGTCCCATTGTCCAGCATTCAAACCAGCTTGCCACCTAAACTTGTATGTATGAATTTCCTCTGTTTGGAACCTGATAACAAGAACATAGGCAGCGTTATTGTCATGACTGAACACTACACCTGATATGCCCAAACACATCCAACCAAAGATCAAAAGGTCAGCACAGTTGTTAAAGTTCCGTAACAGTATGTCAACCACTATGGCACCCAGCAGAGGGTACACATAAACCAAGGACCTGCCTATGAAAGCTGACTGGTAAAAGAATTTCTAGCCTCTTATGAGTAAAGAAGTAAAGAACCACTCCATACTATCCCCAGAGAGAGACCATTATCATGAACTGCTCTTCAATAGGATCCTGTTGGACATGTTAGGTACTCTGGCATTGAAGCAAAAAGCCAAATGGAGCCAACAAATGAGTTCCCTGTTTCATGCCTATAACTGCACTCAAAATTATGCCACTTTCTGATCACCTGTCTACCTGATGTTTAGTAAAGAAGCTCATCTGCCAGTTGATCTGTGTTTTGGAATCTCAACTGCTGGGGCATCAAAGGATTTATAAATGGAGTACACCCAGCGATTGCTCTGACAACAACAGAATGCCTATAAGCTTGCATCTGAGGCTGCCACATGAAAAACAAAACAAACGAACTTGGCCAATAAGAATCAGTATGACAAAAGTCCTCTAAAAGCACTATAAGCTGGAGACCAAGTGCTACTGAGAATTTGGGTCTCAAAGGCAAACATAAGATAGAGGACTGCTGGGCTCCAAAACCCTACATCACTGTCTACCAACCACACAATATTCCAATGTACAAAATCAAATAGGAAATGGAGAAGGCCTGAAAAGACAGAACATAGAAACAAAGAAATATAGAATATGATGGCAGATAAGGACCAACCAGTCCACCTAGTCTGCCCATCTCCTACTTGTTTGGCAATCTCTACTCTTATCTGGACTGCCATTCCCCTGTTCTGCTGCACAGCAGGGTGCCTTTCTGCTTATCCCAAGCACTTTTGAATCCCTGTACTGTTTTCACTTCCACTACCTCCACAGGTAGGCTGTTCCATGGATCCACTACCCTCTCTGTGAAAAAATACTTCCTAGCATTCCCCAAGCCTCCTCCATCGAGCCTCATGTTATGTCTCCTTGTCCTTGTGCACTTTCTTCCCTGAAATATATCCCTCCTGAATTCTGTTTATTCTCTAAGGTATTTGAAAGGCTTTGTCATATCCCTCTTTCCCTTCTCTCTTCCAGTGAATAGGTGTTAAGTTCCTTGAGTCTTTCCTCATAAGGCTTATGGTGCAGTGCATGTATCACTTTTGTTGTTCTTCTCTGGACTGCTTCCATTCTGTCTATGTCCTTCCTGAGATGCAGTCTCCTGAACTGAACACAGTATTCTAGATGAGGCCTCACCAGTGATCTATAGAGTAGCATCACCACTTTGCTCCTCCTACTGGTCATGCCCTTCCTATATACCCCAAGCATTCTGTTTGCTTTCCCAGCTGCTTTTTGCATTGTTTGGATGACTTCAAGTCATTGGATATGATACCCCCAGGTCTCTCTCCTAACTTGTGGTGGTTAGAACTACCCCTCATCCTATATTCCTGTCTTGGGTTTCTGTATCCCAGAAATTACCTTGCTGCCCTTTGTGAAACTGTGCCAGACATACCACCAAAAGATGAACCATCAGTAGGCAAGAGGCCAAGGACTGAAGTTGCTCTCTGACAGAGTACAGTGCCTGAACCCCATTTGTGGGGTAGGAAGAAATAGGCTGTTGGTTAACTAGAATCTGCAGCTTATCCTGTAGGTAGGGAATTGGGCAGACTAGGTGGGCCAAGCGGTCCTTATCTGCCATCAAAGTCTATGTTTCTATGTTAACCTTCTGTTACTCATCCTGTACCTCTGCTGGGAGTAACAAAGGAGATGTCAGTGGTGATGACATGGCATCTTACCCCAGGATACTTGAAAACTTCAGGATGAACCACTGACCAAAATGGAAGGGAGATGCCCTGACTCACAGCCTGCCTTACTTCCCCGATATAGTCTTCTAGCACTGAACCTTTGAACTCTTTGAATTCTGATGCAGCACCTTTTGTACCAGAGGAACAAATCATAGAGACAACTATATCACCTGTTATCGCTGAGGATATTTTGAATCAAAGGAAATGGAAACGCATCCCACTACAACAATATCTCTATGGATAATGATAATGAAGTTAAAAACAGCACCAAATACCACAAACTAATCAACTTCTGTTATTCCTGACATAGCGCTGTAGTGGATACAGAGTCAGAAGAGGAAAGTATGTACCTTATTCCTAAGGAAGACACAGCTTTACCCAGATAGTCTAGATATGAGCCTAAGCCTATCATCAACATGTCATACAACATCCTTGGTGCCTCCTTGCTACCCCAAGCCATGTGGATCACACAGTAAGTGTACTGCCCCTGTGATAAACCCCTAATGTGCTACACATTAGATAAGGTGGGAAATGTATTTTTATATTAACTGAATACTCTGACTAGGAAAAATGTATGACATATATACTGTGGCCTGGATATTCAAACTCGCCATTCTGAAGCAAGCCCTGCGCTGCTCAAAATAGTTGCGCGGGGGTGTGGCTGGAGTGATATTCAAAGTTGCTCTGTTCGCAGCTCGCTTGAATATCACTCCCAACTCACAGCACTGCGCATGGCGCGAGTGGAACTTGCGCCCGCAGGTTGCCAGAGATGAGCATTAAACTTTGCGGTGGCGCCAGTACCATTCGCGCCATCTTGCGCCAAATGTCCGATATTCAAAAGGTGGCATGCAATGGGGCCATAATTTATGCAAGAGCGCAGGGGCCATTTGCATCTATTTATGCCCCATTTGCATGCCATTTGCATGTAGGTGCGCCGATCGAGGACTTGGCCTGGCCCTGCCAGGCGGCAGCCGTTGAGGACCGGCCTTAATGCAACCCACGTCGCGGGCAGTACAGGTCATGTAACACCCCCACATATTCTGAAGCCCGATCGCGGGCAGGTACAGGTACATAACACCCCACATATTCTGAAGCCCGATCGCGGGCAGTACAGGTACAGGAAACACCACACACACACACGTACGAAGCCCGATCGCGGGCATAGCGTGTATGAACCCCCAGTGCCGATCGGCGGGCAGAATGTCACATCACAAACCCCCAAACATCTCCCTGGTGACTGAGTGTCCCCACCCACGAAGCCCCTCCACCCGCTCAACCTCCCCGCGGCGGTGACAGCATCCACCGCCTGCCGCCCGCCCATCCGCCGACTGACTGTCGGTAGGGCTGCATGCCGATGGTGCAGAGCTACAGTGACGTGCTGCTGCCATCTTGTTTTCAGTTAGCAATGGGTAAAAATACTGTAATTCAAAAACAGTGCCTTTGTAAACACCAACAGCTGTGTTTACCTAACCGGGGCCTGTGGAACATGATTCTTGCATTATTTTTTAAAAATACTCACCAGAAATATGTTTTTTGTGTTCAGTCGTAGGTACTGTCACAAATTTATGGCACTACTTTTTTGAAACTGCCACAAATTTGCGGCAGTTTTCATGCAACTAACGGCACTGTTGAGTGAAAACTGCAGCAGATTTGTGGCACTATTTTAACAGGAAAAAAAACATCAGCCCCTATAAATAAACAAAAACTTCTTTTGGTCATTTTTAACAAAAAATAAGGGCAGACTCGGATTCCTCAGCCCCCATATGCTTTATTCCCCATTTTACTCAGTTTAAGGGGAAGGGGTCTGAGGAATGTTACATTTTATAAAAATATATTTTGTCAACAGCAGGGTGCCCAATCCCACTGTTGGCACTGTAAGCCCCACCACCAGTGTGGGACACTGGGGAGCCCACTCCCAATGTCCTGAAAAATGGTTTTCTCCAGTTTTGCTGACAGCAGGGTGCCCTATCACCCTGTTGGCAATGTAAGTCTGCCCTCCCCCAGGATTGGATACTGGGGAGCCCACTCCCAGTGTCATGAAACATTTATTTCACCATATTTGCCGACAAGGGAGGGCTTATTTCCCCTGTCGGCACTGTAAGCCCCCCCCACCAGTGTGGGACACTGGGCAGCCCACTCCCAGTGTCCCCAGATATTAAGTACTGCCCCCCGCAGAAGTCTGGGACACTGGAGTGCCCACCCACAGTGTCCCCAAAGATTGACAAAATTAAGCCTGCAAAAAAGAAAACAGACCCCGACGTCTTTTTTTCTGAAAAAAGAAAATGGTCCCTCGTCACCTCCCCTTCCCTTCCCCCATCCTGACCGTCCCACTGAGCAACCAACCACCCCACACCACCCATCTTGCCCTATACTTACCACCGGAGATGATTCTCTGTCATCTTCTGTGGGCCGGGACATGTCTGTACTCTTCAAAGCTGAACCACAAACCGAAGAATCAAGGTAAGTGCTGTATAATGTCTACCAATGGAGTTTTGAACTTCTGTTGATAACTCAGCCACTTTTTGGTGTTTTTTCACCAAATTTTAAACATGAGCTTTTTGGGACCCCACCTCATGAACACTGTCACTGTCATTTTGTTAATCGGAACTGTAAGGTGATTTTGTGGTCACTGTGCAAAATCACCTTTCGGGACCTAGTAATGAAACAACAGTGCCAGTGTTCATGTAGTGGGGTGCCAAAAAGCCCATGCAGAAAATTTGGTGCAAAAATACAAAAAAACACCAAAATTATGCAAGGTCATTGAAATTTTTCTACACACTCTCATAAGTTTGGCAATTTTTAATATTTGCACTCCAAATGTTCTACATTGCAATTTTTTTCACACCACCTCATAACCAATAAAGCTGTTATTTTTCACATCCTGCCCGGAACGTGTTTTTGTATCTGTGGAGTGGAATGGCACGTTTGCTGCATGAAATCACCTTTCAGGGCTGAATAATGAAATGACAGTGCCAGTGTCCATGAGGAGGGGTCTCAGAAAGGCCATGTTGAAAATCTGGTAAAAAAAATCCTAAAGATGCCTGCGTTACATGCGTTTGCATGAATTTATTCTACAGTATGCATGTGCATAACTCTGGTGCTTTTCAATATTTTGCTGACAAATTTTCAACATAGCCATTTTCCATACCACCTTATGAACAGTACAGCTGACATTTTTCACATCTTGCCAGAAATGTGTTTTTGTACCTGTGGTGTGAAATGGTGTTTCAGCACAGATTTTAAAATTTTCACCTATGAGGTTTATGAGGTGGGATCATAAGAAGACTAGGCTAAAAATCTGGGGTCAAAATATGAAAACGTGCTAACGTTTCGACCATCTGTTGCAATTTTGCTACGCCTGCTCGTAACTTTGTAAATTTTAAATATTTTTATCCTAGATTTTCAACATAGCCTTCTTATTACCCCACCTCATGTATGTCACAGCTGTCATTTTTTGAATCCTGCCCAAAATGTGTTTTTTGTGCCTGTGGTGTAGATTGACAAAGATATCAACATAAGTTCAAAACACCATTGAAATACATTATACGGCACTTACCTTGATTCTTCAGTTGGTGGTTCAGCTTTGAAGAGTGCAGACATGCCTTGGTCCACAGATGATGACAGTTGACAATCTCCAGTGGTAAATATAGGGCAAGAGGGATGGGTGGTGGGTGCTCAGAGGAAGGGTCAGGATGTGGGATGGGAATGGGGGAGATGACAGGGGACTGTTTTCCTTTTTTACAGGTACAAGTTAAAAATATTTGGGGACACTGGGGATGGGCTCCCCAGTGTCGCACACTGGCAGGGGTGCCTCAAGTGCTGACACAGGGTTTGGGCACCCCGCTGTTGGCAAATAAATGGGTTTCAGTTGAATACATATTTTGGGACACTGGGAGTGGGCTCCCCCAGTATCCCACACTGCTGGGGGATACATATCTTAGGACACTGGGAGTGGGCTCCCCAGTGTCCCACACTGGAGGAGGGAAGGGATATTATACTGCCGACATGGATTTTTGGCACCCTAATGGCAGTAAATAGATTTTATATTACATGTCTCTACCCTTCTCTGTAAGCAGTAAAAGGGGAAAAAAAGGCTTGTTTTAGGTAAACACCAACAGGTGTTCACCTAAACAGGGGCCAAGGAATCGGATTCTGGGGTCAGTTAGCCCCAGAAATGTTCAGAAATGTTTTTGTGGTCATACAGTTGTTATTGCCTCAAATTGTGGCACAATCCCTCCTCCCTATTTCACAAAACAGTGCTGCAATTTGCAGCACCCCCAAGTGTTTCATGAAACAGTGTTGCAATTTGCGGTACTTTCGCAAGAGTACTTTTGCAAATTGCTGCAATAGTGCCTCAATTTGTGGCAGTACAACCAGCTCGATTAAAATGAACACATTTCTGGGCATTATTATAAAAAATTAAGCACAGAATCCAATTCCCCGGCCCCCGATTAGGTAAACACAATTGTTGGTGTTTACCAAGGGGCAGCATTGTTTAAACTATTTAACTTTTTCTGCTTCTCTAACTGAAAAAAATGGCAGAATCTCGACACTACATTACACATTTGTGAAAGCAACTTACCACTTTCGCAGCAGCAAAAAGAGTTTTTTTTTTAATTTATTTAAGCAAAGCAGAGCAGATCATATACATACACTTAATTGAACTGGACAATTGTACTTTACATTATTATGTGACAGTACATAGTTCAAAAATAAGCTAATAGATAGGAATATCAATATAGTCAGTTGAATTATCCCATTTATAGCAGTATGGTCATAGAGTTTATAAAAGTTAGCGCATTGGCAGTATCCCAGATTGGAAGAACCCTAACAGTAGTCTAATATTTTGCTCAAGTCCACTTGGGACTAAGGAGTCCTAGTTGTCAAAGTCTTGAAGGACCTACTTTTCAAAGTGCAGGGAACCAGTCATAATTTACAGCTGCTTCCAGGGGTCCCAAATTGCATGATACTTGTCTAACTGTCCTCTAACTGAATACTGGTTTAGTATGCCCCCTAATGCCCCGAACCCTGAAATGCACGGGAATAAGCCCCACAGGGATGAACATGTCCCCCCCCGCCCCAAATCCCGATCCCCAATCTGCTGCAAATATTACCAGGGATCAGCATGATGGTCACATAGCAATTTTTTGAAAGATGCATGGGATGAGGCTTGGCGTATAGTTAGAGGGAGGGAGTTCCAGTATTGAGGGTCATGACAGCAAAATGTGCTAGCACCTTTGGAGCAGTTATATCTGGGAATGTGGACAGGGGCATTGTCTGCCAAGTGTAGACCATAGCTGGATGACTGGTTTAGGAATAGTCCCACCAGGGGCTTGGGTATTTGTGTTCTGATGATATTGTCTATGATTGAGCCATACGCATAGGATCTAGATGCATAAGGATAAAGCCATCCCAGTTCAGAGTAAAGGAAGCAGTGGTGTTTTATCCGATGAGAGGAGGATGCATAGCAACAGATGTTGTTGTAGGTAACATCCCACTTCCAAAGACTCGTTTTGCCTGCAGAGGCATACGTTGCAACCTTATAGGTGAGTGACAGAAGAAGTAAGCCATGAGCTGTGGCAAGCCTAGCTGAGGGGGTGAGCACATAGCTGGAACGGTAGGCAATACCAAGTTTCATGCTGACCAACTTGCAGGCCTGCTGAACATGAAGATCAAAGTTAAGAGACGGATCAAGGGTGATACCCAGATATTTAAAAGAGTGTACCACCCCGACAGAGGAACCATTTATAGCAGAGACATTGAACTTTGGCCGAAAGTGTTTGAGTTTAGCATTGGAACCAAAGAGCATGGCTTGGGTCTTTGATACGTTTAAGACAAGTTTATAGTTGATCAGCGATTGTTGAATTTGTTGAAAGTCCTGGAAGAGTCGTTGGTTGATTTCTACAATGTTTTTTGGCACTGGAATACAGAACAATGTCATTGGCATATAACAGGGAAGCTGTCTGAAGGAGGTTTGAGGTGATATTATTTATGAAAATGGTGAAAAGCAAGGGACCCAGGATAGACCCTTGCAGCATGCCAATATTTATAGTAGCTTTGTCTGATAGGGTGGAGTTACATTTACCTATTTGTGTTCTATCCGATAGGTAGCTCCCAAACCACGTAATGACATTTAGCGAAAAGCCTAGTGATCTTAGAGTAGCTAAGGTGATGGGATGGTTGACAAGGTCAAATGCTGTAGTCATGTCGATAAAAATTGCCTTTGTTAGAAAACCCAGGTCCATGGCCATTAGGGTATCAGACGTAAACTTGAGTAAGGCAGTGGTGGTACTATAATCCTTATGGAGACCATGCTGTTCAGTTGTTAAAAGGTCATATTTCTGAAGAAAGTCAATGGTTTGAGTAACTGTGAGCTTCTCAAGAATTTTACTGAGATCAGACAAGATAGCTATGGGCCTATAATTAGAGGGATCTTTGCGGTCACCCTTTTTGAATACCGGGGTAATCCTAGCTATCTTCTAGATGTCTGGAACATGTCTCTGGCAAAGGGAGAGGGTAAAATTCTTGGCTAGAGATGCAGCTATGTATGGGGCAGCGAGTTTTAGGAGCTTAGCTTCAAGATTGTCTGACCCAGCCACAGCAAATTCTGAGATGTTGTGAAGCAGTCTAAGTACCTCATGTTAGAGACAAATTTGAAGTGGAATTTATGTGCAGAGACATCAGGTTGGGCAGTTAGGTTAGATTGGTCAGAGAAGGAGGAGGTGTAATTGATAAGGTCAGAAAATTGCGTATTGAAAAAGTTAGCAATGGTTCGGGGATTATTGCAGTGGACACCATTTAGAGACATGTCATTAGGGCTGGGGGCCGGATTTGAACCAAGGAAGCACTTTATTTGGGACCAAAATTTTTTGGAATCCCATAGTATTTAGTTAATAGATACTTGCAGTAGGCACTTTTGGCCCTTTTGATTTCCTTCTTACAGGAATTCCGTAGGGCTCTGTAGGAATTTAGGTTGGTTGGTTGCCCCAAGCTTTTGTAATGGAGCCAACTTTTGTATCTCTGGCATCATTTGGAGAGTAGGTCAGATTTTAGCCAGAGGGTATTCCTAGTTTTTACACAACGGGTTACAAGAGGGCAGTGTTTGTTCTGAATCACAAGAAAGTTAGTCAGGAAGAGATTTAGGGTGGTACGAGTGTCACTAGATTTAAAAAGGGGGGTCCAATCTATAGTGGCAATGTCCAGTAAGAAGGACTGAGAGTCGAGGTGCACGTAATTTTGGATAGTAATGAAACAAGGTGTCGACGGGATGGTCTACCCTTACCCCATATACAAAAAGTGGGGGAGTGGTCGGTGATGGCATCAGCAAGTATGCCAGAGGAGATAACATTTTCTGGGTGGTTGGTCATTAACAAGTACAGCAGAGTACTAGAGTTAGAGTGCTGAGCAGTTCTGGTGGGGTCACTGATCATCTGGTGCAAGTTGAAACTTTGAAGCCTAGTCAGTAATGTGGGTTGTGAGTTACCTAGCAAATTTAGGTTGAGATCCCCAAGAACAAAAACCTCATTTCTCCCTGAAAGAAGAGAGGTCTGATCAAGCAGCTCATCTAGTCCATTTAAGCCGGTAGAAGCCGGGGTTGTAGGCACACACAATATGTTGTTTTTTGGAGTCGAGAGTGAGAAGGACATGTATCGCTTCACAGAGGGTATGGGAAGATGAGCAGATAGCAGAGAGATGGAGGTGATCTTTAAAATAGACAGCTGTACCACCCCCTCTTTTAGGAGCAGGTATATCAAATCTCAAGAGATTGTAAGATGGAAAAGAGCATTGAGAGTCCAGGGTGGAAGGTTTGAGACAGGTTTCAGTAAGGCAGATGATATCAGGCTTGTAGAGGGAGGATCAAGATTCCTGTTCTGCAAAGTTGTGTACAAGGCTCCTGATATTATGGTGCACCACAATAAGACCTTTGGCATTGGTAAGGGGACTACTGTAGGTAAACTATTAGCCGGTCCAGGGTTAGAGTGAACATCTCCTGAGAGCAATAGGACCAGTAGGAGGAGATACCAGAGTTTGCGTTGCAGGAAGGGACGTAAGGTATGAATATATATATATATATATATATATATATATATACACACACACACGTATACCGTGTATGTGTATATACATATATATATATATATATATATATATATATACATATATTAGAGGCAAAAAAACTCCATTTAATGCATTAGTTAGGGTTGTTCCATAGCGACAAAAGTGAGGAAATTCGCTGTTAGGGTTGAAAACCCTAACTCTGAATTCACCCCCCCCCCAGCACCACACACACACAGACACACACACACACATGCAAGTATGGGGGAGGACCAAGTCAACACAACCAATGACAGACATCCAGCAGCAAGTGGCAGAAATAACAAACAATTGTCTAAATGTACTGCGAGACATCCCCACCCACCTGACCAGGTACTGCATGCTCAGTGGAGATCAACAGCAAAACTGAGGCCATGTACACCAAACGACACATCCCTGATTGCAGCTGCACACAACGCATCACACTTAGTAGTTGCATGGCCTTACCTACAGATGCCCAACACCAGACCACACCATGTGGTGGGCCACCTGAGCAATAGAGTTGAGCAAAACCAAGGAGTTGTACAGGTATAATATCTCTGATTATAACAAGGGTTTGAGAAATGCAGCTTTCTAATTGACTGTAAACATTGTAACAGCCTTATGTTTAGTTTTTATTAAGATACATGTAGAAGCCAAACCATATCATGAACATGGTTTAATGTTGTTTAAAAAACAGTTTTATTATGATAGCAATAAGCCACTCCCAGGTATTATGTTAATGGTCAGTTTATCACTATCTAGCGACATGTGGCACTCGGCTATGCCTCATTCAACATTAAACCTACAGGGTGATTAACAGACCATTTAACATAACTGTTGGTCATGCCTTATTGCTTAATTGTCTTTATGAGTAGATACTCTCCTTCTGCTAGGCACTGCAGCAGCTTGGCAACACAGTGTCCCACCCAGTTACACCATACACTGTCTAGTTACTGGAGAATGGCTGTGAAAATGAACTCATGAAGGTGAACAGTGTAACTTGATCATTACAGTCATCAAAACCTTAGTGTGATTATAACTGACAGAGTCAGTGATAGAGAATAACCCCTGCTGTCCTAGTACACTTATCTCATTGTCAGTTAAATCAATACTAAAAGACATTGGGCCAGATATTCAAAAGGGTTGAGCCATGCGCAATAGGGTTGCACCTGCGCAAGTCCGAACTTGCTCCATTCTGCGATATTCAGCAGGAGGCAGTTGCGCCACTGAAAACAGGCTGAGCAACAGCGCAATGCAAATGAATGCATGCTGAACTGGTGGGGGAGGAACCATGCATAAACTGCACAGCCCGATATTCAGCCGGGTTGCAGAGTTGTGCAGGCGCAACCCCCAACCTGCGCCTGCACAACTTTGAGACAAAAAAAAGGTTGTTGAGGGCCACTCACAGGTGAGCTGCTGCATTGCAGGGCACAACACAGCAGCTGCCACCTGTGGCTGGCCTCAACCCACTCCTGTGCCCCCTATACCTCTCAACTGTCCCTTGATTTAGGACATCCCTGATTATGCCTCAGAATTTGTCTCTGTCCCTCATAACAATTGTATTTTTGTGACAGAACACTGGGGATTGTAAGCATAAAATAATGTTAAATATTAAGTTACAGATTCCTTCCTATTCAGAAAATGCATCTTACATAAATCCCCCCTAATTCTATCAGCTTTCTGAGTGTATACTACCAAATCTTAAGATGTGTCCCTGATATGGGGTCTGTGTCCCTGATATTTTAATGTCTTGTCCCTGATTTATGAGAAGAGAGGTTGAGAGGTATGCCCCCTGCAGCCCGATCGCGGGCATAGTTTAACCCCCCCACCAGCCCGATCGCGGGCAGCAATGTGTCTCCCCACTCCATGAAGCCCCACCACCTCGCCTCCCCGGCAGCTGGCAGCATCCCACCCACCTGCCCCCCACTGACTGCACAGAGGCCTGCACGCCCATTGGTGCAGAGCAAGAGCCAATGGGCGCGAGCCCAAACCGTATAAGAAAGTCCGGGGAGCGGTGGTGGGGCTTCAGCGGGTGGGTAGGGGGACTTTGGGCACCAGAGATGTGTTGGGGGTGTTTAATGATTACATCCCGCGATCGGGAGTTTCGTCCACTGGACCACCAGGGCTATGTTTGGGGGTGTATGATTACATCCCGCGATCGATCTACGGTCCACTGGACCACCAGGGCTATGTTTGGGGGTGTAATGATTACATCCCGTGATCGATCTACAGTCCACTGGACTACCAGGGATGTGTTCGGGAGATATACTTTGCTGCCCGCAATCGGGCTGCAGGGGGGTGTTTATAACCAATGGAGCCCGCGGTAGGGCTGGTGGGGGACATTTCTGCTATTGCCGCGATCGGGCCAGTGGGGGGTGGTGGTGGGGATTTTCACTCTTTTGCCCGCGATCGGGCTGCAGGGGGCATCGGTCCCCGATGGCTGCTGCCTGGCAGGGCGCCAGGCGCAAGTCCTCGGGGATCGGCGCACCTGCATGCTAATGGCATGCAAATGGGGCCATAATCAGATGCAAATGGACCCCCTGTGCCTTGCATGAATTATGGCTCCATTTGCATGTCACCTTTTGAATATCGGGATTTTGCACATGGCGCAATGGTACTTGCGCCACCGCAAGTTGAATGCTCCACTCTGACAACTTGCGGTGGAGCAAGTTCCACTGCGCCATGCACAGTGGATGTGGCTGGGGAGTGATATTCAAAGGAGTTGCTCAATAGCGCAAATCCTTTGAATATCGCCCGGGCCACACCCCTGCGCAACTATTTTGCGCAGCGCAAGGGCTTGCGCCTAAGAAGAGCGCAGTTTGAACATCTGGCCCATTCTGTTTATATCTACACTATACCTACTTGATTCCTGTTGTACTACAATTAACATAGTTATCACTTTGATAGCATCAGTGACAGAAGTGTGGCAAACCCAAACACTAGGCATACAGCCTAAGTATGAAACAACTGTAAAAAAAAATTACATTGTGTCCATAAGTGGCATAGATCACTCATTGCAACAATAGTAAATGTATCACTATTTGAATAAGTTAGTCATCACAGATGCAATGAAATTGTCTTTCTCAGGTACAACATACTCAGTAAGTGCCTACAGGAAAATCTATCCTATAGACATCTCCGATACAGGTATGTCATTGTTGGCTCAGTAGTGCTATGATATTTAGAAGTTGCTTGGCCTGATCCATGCAATTACACTGGTTCTTACAAAGAATACTTACTGCATCTTTAGTATTGAAACACACTGAAGGTCTATGTATGTACATCAGCAGTACACCTTCATCAGTAAGAATGCATCTGACACTGGCAGTACAAATTTCACAGCGTTGAACAGGCAATGCTTTTCCATATGTTTACATCAGCCTCTCTATCTTGAGTAAGCAGTTGCAGTAAATGTACTACTATGTAAATCACATACTAAATGTAACACTACTTTTATCTTGAGCATGCTAGTGTCTTGTAGTTAATTTATGTACTTCTCTTAATTAATGTATACTCACTAGTGTTAAAACCTTTCTACAACTGTCATCATGCACCTTCAGCATTTATATTGACTAACGGCACAGTACCAGTTGTGGTGTGGTGTGGGGCATCGGTAGGTAAGGCCATGCAACTCCTAAGTGTGGTACGTTGTGTGCAGCTGCAATCAGGGATGTGTACGTTTGGTGTACATGGCCTCAGTTTTGCTGTTGCTCTCCACTGAGCATGCAGTACCTGGTCAGGTGGGTGGGGATGTCTCGTAGTACATTTAGACACTTGTTTGTTATTTCTGTCACCTGCTGCTGGATGTCTGTCATTGGTTGTGTTGACTTGGTCCTCCCCCATACTTGCATGTGTGTGTGTGTGTCTGTCTGTGTGTGTGTGTGGTGCTGGGTGGGGTGTGAATTCAGAGTTAGGGTTTTAACCCTAACAGCAAATTTCCTCACTTTTGTAGCTATGGAACAACCCTAACTAATGCATTAAACGGAGTTTTTTGCCTCTAATTTCCCTTCTTTTTGAGAATGATAACAAGAAATAGTGAACATAATGTGGCGGCGGGAGCATGGGGCCCTTTGGGCCCCGCGCTTCCACCACATGATGTCTTGTGGCATAGTAACAGGAACAGCAACGCAAACAGAAGCACTAACAGTGGCGCACATGGTAATGCAAGCGCGAATGAGAACAGAAAGGGTAACGCACACTGTGGCATAGACAAGAACGGTCTGCCACGTGATGTGTTGTCACATAGTAACATGGTGCCTGCAAACGGAAATGTCAATGGGCATGGTGACGCAAAGTGAAACATAAAGAGAAACAGTACTGTAGACACAAATGGCAAAAAATAACAGAAACACAAGTGCAAATGAAAGCGCAAAGGATAACGCACATGGTGGCGTAGACGTCAACGGTAAGTGAAACAGGCATGGAACCACAAGCGGAAAGGGCAACGGTAACAGTACTGTAAGCGCACAGGCTGGTTTTCCCCAAAAGCTGCATAGAGAAAGACAGTGAGTACAAAGAATGTATGCATAATAATGGGTATCGGAGCAGAAAATGAGGACTTGGAATACTAAATAGGTTATATCTCAGGAACCGTACGACGTAGAAAAAAAATTTAAAAGTGAAATGATTTATGATTGTCCTGGCTAGTTTTGTACTTAGGGGGCTAAACATTTTTCTGGCGAAAAGTCCGTATCTCACACCGTTTCCGAGATACGGGCCCTGAAAGGCGCGGCGAACGGCGTAATGTTATCCTATGGGAAAAAAAGAGAAGTTCAGAGTGCCATAACTTTGCCTCCCTATAATATGTGTTCACCAAACCACTGAAAGGCACATCTGTGGGCTGTTGGCTTTCTTCCCTCCAAATTTCATGAAAAAAGACCAAACCGTTATTTTGCAGCAGGGTGCCAAAGGATCCCTGTAATGCGTCGGGCGCCGCAATGTTATCCTATGGGAAAAACCATTAACTTTGGAGTGCCATAACTTTGGAACTGTGTAATATTATTTCAATACAACACTGAAAGGCACATCTGTGAGATGTCGGCTGCGTTCCTTCCAAATTTCAGCCCAAAACTCCCAACCATTCTTTTGCAGTGCAGTGCCAAAGAATTGCTATAATTTTCCCACAGACTAGAAAACTACTGTCGCAATTTGCGAAAGCTTTCACAAACATTTGCAACACTTTCATGAGCACGAAAGTAATTTGCGAAAGTACTTTTTCCAGAAATTTGAAAAACATATTTCTGGGATGTTTTACCCCAAAATAAAGACATGGCTAGCATCCTCAGGTTCCGACTAGGTGAATACAAAAAGAATTAGGTTGCTAGAGGGTCCCAAATTTAAATGCAAAGCATTTTTCTGATCACCAACTGAAAACAAAATGGTGGATTTGCGAAAGTAACAGGCCCATTTGCGAAAGTAAAAATGCATTTGCGAAAGTGTTGAATTCTTTGTTAACTTTTCCCATTGACTTATAATGGGAAATTGTTTTTTGAATAACTTTTGAACTGTTTAATATTTTTTCACCAAATCTTTGAAAGGCACATTGGGGACCCTGGCTGCATGTTCTCTGAAGATTTCATGCCTGTCGCGCAAACCGTGCGACCTGTACGCGAGACCATAGAATTCCAGAAAAAGCGTAAACGCATGCGCAAATCACGCAATAACTCCGCAGCTGTGTATCCGACTGGTAAGAAACTTAGCAGATGCCAAGGCTTATGGTTCTTGATCATATTTCCAAATTTCAGACAATCCATCAAACGGTTACAAAGTTATTAAGGTGCAAAATTTGGGGGTTTAACATAGAAATGGCTCCTCAACCCTAACTATGGTAGCACGGTGTGTATATATATATATATATATATATATATATATATATTTATGTATGTATGATATATACCAGGTTTGCAGAGGAATCTGCAATGAAAGTCTACATTACAGCCATTTTATTTCTGAGAGACTTGACGTTACAAAGAACTGCCCTAATGGGAGGAGCTGAGTCAGCTGGTCCATTAGCCACCAGTTGAGTGGAAAATGCAGAAGCCTGGGGAACAGGGATTAAGCAGGGAGGACCCTTTCTAGATACTGTCCACTTCCTGGGCACCTCCTGGATGCCACACTCCTGATCTTATTCCCAAAGTTCATCCATGGTGCAGATCTACATTGTGAGTAATGCCCCAAGAGGATCCCCAACCTCCTGCAGCTGTTGAGTACAGCTGCATGCAAGGTACAAGGGAATCGCAGAAGGAGCAACATGCTCTTAGCTGCTCCACAGACTAGACAAAATAAGGCCTGGCTAAACACATACAGGGGAAACATCTCAACAGTAAATAGAAATAAGGTAATACAGCCCGCCCCCACCATAAAATCCACCGAACTTCCAAACTAGTTGCCCTTAAAACCACAAGAGTAACCCAAGCATTCACATAACCTTCATACAAAACAATAATTCTACCTAAGCATTCACACCCCTATGCACTCCAACATTAAATTATCTAAAATTAAAGACAGAGCTAGTTTAGAAAATATAAAATTAATGGTTAGTGATATAATCCATTGTGTCCTGAACAGGCTGAGAAATGATGGCAAAAGTCTTTGCGATCAACAGAGAAAAGTCCAGAGTCAAACAGTTTTAAATTGTCTCACAGACAGCCCTCTCACAGCAGCTGAAAGAGCAAAATAAATCTAGCTAGCAATGGTATAAATGCATTAAAACCAGCAAAAAAGGTCCAAGCCTAAACATGCGAAAAGGTTCCAAACTGTCACTTAAAGCAAAGCAAAGTGTTGTTGGAGCCATCTCCAAACCACAAACAGAGGCGCAGTAAATCAAAACGATCTGGTAGATTTTACATTTAGGTAGAGTATAATATGGAAAAAAAGGGCAACACTTTCTCACAGTGAACCCCAAAATGCACAGCAGAGTACTCATATGGAACAGTAGGGCTACTCACTGCCGCTGGATAGGACAGGCCAGACAGATCTGGAAGGAGAGGTGGGAAGCTTACTCAGTGATCAAGATGCAAACAGTTTATTTGCAAGGGACAATAAAATGAATTACCTGTTTTTTACAACATTACAGGAAAATAAACATAAACAAAAAATGAAACAATGTGATTGGGACCAACAGTTGGTTGAACCAAGAATGGGGGGTTAACCTCTTTTAGTCCAAGGCTTGCGTGCACTCGTCCGAGATGACGAAATGACTAACAAACCAAGCTTGGACTTTTTTTGCATCAGCTGATCAGCAGGTGGGCATTGACCCCACAAAGTGCTATTGTAAACAGGCCATAATGGGGCATCCCCCAGATGAACAGAACGCAATGAGGAACACTGTTAGCTGGTCAAGGAAGAACTTGGCGATCCTCTGTGGCTTTGGTCAGAAGCCCAAGACTCTTAGTCGGCTGATGGTTCTCTGGACTATTATCAGCAATGACTACTAGCAGGTCCCCAGAACCCAGATGACCTCCCTACGAGGTGACTGCAGATGGGACAATCTTCGGGCTGTCTCTGCAGAGCGACACAGGCATGTGCACCCTTACGGATGGCCAACAAAATAATAACAGGGCATGCACGGCATTAACTGGGGTCCCTCAAGCTTGAGCCGGGGCAGCTCCTAAGCTAATTTACAACTGGATACCTCACTAGCGGCTCTCTACCACTTACCATCACAGGGTTGATGCTGGAACACTTGTGGTGGGACTACAGCACAGACTGGCATCACTGAAGGTGGTTTTGCTGGAGATGGTGGATGGGCCGGGGACCTCCCTGGGTCAGCGTCGTGCTCTGGCAAAGCTGGTCCAGACAACAACTGTGAAGCTGGATGTCGCGTATCCCAGGGTTCAATTCGATAACAGTTCAGCAGTAAGCAATTCAATAACAGTTTAGTAGCCAGCAAACAATTCAGATTCTTCCAAACAGACAGTTCAGCTGTTGCATAGAACACAGTCTCCAGGGGGTGCTAGGCAAGGAAGCAGTGCAGTTTGGTATGGGTGCTGGGCCACTTAGGCAGTGGAACCATCCTCCTACCTTTATCATAACCACCCCTGTAGCAGGGTCTATTCGGTTTCCTCACCTGATCCCTCCTCCCTCATGCATAGTAAATGGCCTGCCAGGTGGAGTGCTTTCCTCAGTCCCGCCCTCTCCTTTATATGCATGAGGGCCTGGACCCTCATGTCTAGCCTCTCCCTTCCAGGGGATGGCTCTAGGCCTTTTTTCCTGGCCTGCTCTATGCCCTCTTTTAGCTTGCCACTCCCACTCCCTGCTTGGCCCCATAGAAAGGATCCAACTAAGTCCTGCTTTCCCCCAGGGTACTGCTCCAGCACCCTAACTAGCCCCCCTGGGGATCATCCAATGCGGGGCCCCCTTTTGCTTTGGGAGTACATTTCCCCCCTCTAATCTAGGAGGCAGTATAGCACAGTGGATCAAGGCTCCGAGCTGCCAATCTGGAGGTCTAGGCCTAAATCCCACAGCCCGACTCTAACCCTGTGGAAGCCTGAACAAACCCCCCAACTTCCCTGTGCTCCCAGGTCACACTGCACAGAGTGTCTACCTAAGGCCCTGAGCTGCCAGCCTGGAGACCTGGGTTTGATACCACAGCCCCACTCTAACCTCTGGGGATCATGCCACGTGGTGCCCCTTGTGATCTGTAGTGAGTGCTCTGCCCACTTGCTCACCCCTCACTTTGTTCCTTGATTCCCTTTTGAGCACTGGGTACACTCAGTCCCTCTCTTTTATGCCCCAAGCCCTTTAGGCACCACCTCCCACAGATTTCTGGGCTCCTGGCCCACTTACCGCCTGGCCCGGGTCCTCCGGTGGCCAGATTGTGCACTGGGGACGCTGGTGGGGAACAGCCGGGGAGTCCCACTCCCACCTGATGCTCAGAGGGCTCTTTAATGACTGCAGGCAGAACTACAGTGGTCCATGGGCTAGTTACTGCCCTGACACTCTTTTCATGGAACCACTTTGGTCCTCTCTCTAATGGTTCGCCCACACCTCAGGGCCCAGGAGAGAAGGAGCGATCATGTCAGATGGCCGGGCTACCACCTAGTGGATTTTGCTGCTGCTGCCACCACCACTGCCACTGCTGACTGGAGCTGGAGGGGAGTGACACAGAGGGAGCCACATACACCATTTGGGTACCTTCTTTTTGTCTGGGCACCCTGCATCCACCACCCTCCTCATGATGCCGCCGACTGCGCCTGCTAGCCACTCCCCAGTGCTTTTGTAGGGCAGGAATGGTCCTGGCCTCTGGCCAGGGGATTGGGCACTCAAGCCTCACAGGGAGGGTCTTCTGCTCTGACCCTCCTTTTCCTGCACCAGACAGTGCAAAATCAAACAAAGGAATGGGGTGGGGTCTGAATCTGCAGGCAAGGGGAGGAGTGGAATGGAGGGAAACCAAAGGAGGAGAGGGAGAGAAAAAAATGTCTACATCAGGGAAAGGGTCCCTGTTTCTCTGTTGTGCCCCCCTCAACTTTGGTGTACTACAATTTTCCCCCCTTTAACATACATCTCCCCATGCATGGGGGTTAAATATCATTTAGAGTTTTAAAGCACAAACAGTGTTTTAGTACTATAAACTATTTAGCTAGTTTACTTGACACATTTAATTTTTACCTGTCGTACTGTAACATTTTTAACCTCTCAAACCAAAATGAACCCTGTAGAGGGATGGGTGGACTTGAGGTACCTTTCGGGAGTGGTTCGTGCCTCTCCTTGTTGATTCGTCCATCTGTCTCAGCAGGAACTGGACATGACTTTAACTGAATTTGGTGCATGAACTTTTGGGTTCCGTCCAAAGCTTGGACCTGGTAGACATGCCATCCCGGCCATGGGCTGTTGTCTATGATGACATATGGGTCAGGGTCCCATGTTCTGCCATGCCACTCTGATGTTACTAGCACTAGCTCTCCTATGAGCAAGGGTGTTTTCTTATCATAGGCATCGCTGGACACTGGTCCTGTTGTCTTGGTCAGCACACGTTTTCTGTCTGGCAGGTGGCTTAACTTCTTTCAGCAGAGGGGTCCCTTTTTCATCTTGGTGGTGCAATTTAACTGTCAGGTCTGGCATCTGGATGGGGGTGCAGTCACTGTGTCTCCAACTAGATCTGGTTCAGCCTAGGGGGTGCCAGGCAAAATCCAGGGGCCTTCATTTGAGCCTCCCAACCTGGAACCTGTTGGCTTACATCATGGGTGATGGCACTCACCATACAGGCAGGTTCCTCTACTCAAGCACCTGGAACTTGGATGGGCTTTCTGAAAGTGACCAACAGCCTGGTTGCTCTGCTCAGTCCTTATCAGCTCCCTCCTGGTATCCACATACAACTGGCGTTGATCTGCTTGGATTTTACCACTTCGGGCATTTTCCCCATACACAGCTGCTGTATGGACCCCACGACCTTTTCACCTGGGAGTATGGCCCTGCCCTGTTCCACTCTCTGTTCAGGATGTTTTTGACCTCAGTTCTGTCTTCTTTTAGGCCAGTATGGATGCTGCACAACTGGGCACCGGACCTCTCTCTTCATTTCTGCCACCAGTGCCACCGTTTCTCACACCTGACATATTAAACATGTCAGTTCCTCTTTCTCTTTACAGCAGGTATCCCCCTCCTCTTGGGGATGACCAGTATACTGACTGCTCCCAGGGACTTCCATGTGAGGACTAGGCCATTCCTTGCCCCTTACCGGCATGCCTGGCTGCCATGCTGGACTACTACTCCCATGTCACAGAGGCTCAAGTACCTGATGGCCTTCTCCTTTAAATCCAGGAACAACACCTCAGGATGTTGCTCTTGTAGAATACGGAGTTTGATTTGGAGGGTTTTACCTCTAGCCCATTTAACGAATTTGTCTATTAGGATTCCATCTAGATTAGGGAATATTTTAGGGTCAATCCACTGGATGGCACGGAAGTCTTCCTGCAGGCTGAGGGCATAGTCACGTAGGGTCTTGGCCTCTCCCTGTACCCTGGAAAAGAATCAAACCATTGGCACTGACAGACTCTTGGGACCAAAGATGTGGTGCAACCTTTTAAAAATTTCTTCTGCAGTAGCCTTTTCTTCCGTTGGCCAGGATGACGCCTCCCGGTGGGTGGTACCTTGGAGTAGTACAAGCAGAACCTCGACTCTATGCGCTTCAGGCAAGTCGTTCAATCAGAAGAAGACTGTCAGCTTGTCAGTGAATTTATGCAGCTGGTCAGTGTTTGGATCCGCTACTTCTCCCACAAAGCATGGGAGCCATGGTGCTCCATAATAGTAGGGGATCGTTAACGGCATGTTCCAGACTTTATCTGTGGGTCTTCCTTCTTTATTACTGCACGATTGTTCTCTCCTTGCTCAGGCATCTTGATATGGGTAGCTTCAAGCTTTGGACTCCTTAATGTTATTACCCTGCTCGCTATGCCAAGTTGTGGCAGGCTGAAAGGTTCCCAAGACAATCTTTTTAGGACAGGCCAGATGAATCTGGAAGGAAAGGGAGGAAGCTTACTCAGTGACCAAGATGCAAACAGTTTATTTGCAAGGAGCAATAAAATGAGATAACTGGTTTTTACAACAGTACAGAAAAGTAAACATAAACAACAAATGAAACAATGCAATTGGGACCAACAATTGGTCGAACCAAGAACAGGGGGTTAACCTCTTTTAGTCCAAGTCCTGTGTGCACTCGACCGAGATGACGAAATGACTGACAAATCAAGCTTGAATTTGTTTTGTGTCGGCTGGTCAGCAGGTGGGCATTGACCCCACAAAGCACTTTTGTAAACAGGCCATAATGGGACATCTCCCAGCTGAATAGAATGCAATGAGGAACACTGCTAGCTGGTCAAGGAAAAACTTGCCAAACCTCAGCGGCTCTGGTCAAAAAGCTGAAAACTCTTAGTCGGCCTATGGTTCTCTGGACGATTATCAGCAATGACCACTGGCAGGTCCCCAACCCCAGGTGACTGTGGATG
Organism: Neoceratodus forsteri; assembly: GCA_016271365.2. Taxonomy (NCBI): domain Eukaryota; kingdom Metazoa; phylum Chordata; order Ceratodontiformes; family Ceratodontidae; genus Neoceratodus; species Neoceratodus forsteri. The sequence continues at coordinate 94,257,887 of CM057457.1, read as the reverse complement.
GGACGATCTTCGGGCTGACTCTGCAGAGTGACACAGATGCATGCACAATTATGGATGGCCGATAATACAATAACAGGGCATGCATGGCGTCAACTGGGATCCCTCAAGCTTGAGCCGGGGCAGCTTCTAAGCTAACTCATGACAGGATCCCTCACTAGTGGCTCTCTACCACTTACCATGGCAGGGCTAATGCTGGAACACTTATGGCATGGCTATGGCACAGGCTGGCATCACTGGAGGTGGTTTTGCTACAGATGGTGGATGGGCTGGGGACCTCCCTGGGTCAGCGTCAGGATCTGGGGAAGCCGGTCCAGACAACAACGGTGAAGCTGGATGTCTGGTACCCCAGGGCACAATTCGATAACAGTTCAGCAGCAAGCAATTTGATAACAGTTTAGTAGCCAGCAAACAATTCAGATTCTTCCAAACAGACAGTTCAGCTGTTGCACAGAATACAGTCTCTAGGTGGTGCTAGGCAGGCAGCAGTGCAGTTCAGTTTGGGTGCTGGGCCACTTAAGCCATGGGACCATCCCCCTTCCTTTATCGTAACCACCCCTGTGGCAGGGTCTATTGGGCTCCCTCACCTGATCCCTCCTCCCTCAGGCATAGCAAATGGTCTGACAGGTGGAGTGCCTTCCTCAGCCCCACCCTGTCCTTTGAATGCATGAGGGCCTGGACCCTCATGTCTAGCCTCTCCCTTCCAAGGGATGGATCTAGGCATTTGTCCCTGGCCCTGCCCCTGGCCCTCTCTTAGCTTGCCACTCCTACTCCCTGCTTGGCCCCATGGAAAGGATCCAACTAAGTCCTGATCTTCCCCTAGGGTACTGCTCCAGCACCCTAACTAGCCTCACCTGGGGCTCATGCAATGCCGGGCCCCCTTTTGCTGTGAGGGTACTATGTCCCCTTCTAATCTAGGAGGCAGTATAGCACAGTGGTTCAAGGTTCCAAGCTGCCAACCTGGAGGTCTGGGCCTAAATTCCACAGCCCCACTCTAACCCTGTGGAAGCCTGAACAACCCCCCCCCCCAAGTTTCCTGTGCTCCCAGGTCACACTGCACGAAACATCACCCTAAGGCCCTGAACTGCCAGCTTGGAGACCTGGGTTTGATTCCACAGCCCCACTCTAACCCCTGGGGCTCATGCCACATGGTGCCCCTTGTGATCTGTAGTGGGTGCTCTGACCACTTGCTCACCCCTCACTTTGCTCCTTGATTCCCTTTTGGACACTGGGCCCACTCAGTCCCTCTCTTTCATGCTCCAAGCCCTTTAGGCACCACCTCCCACACATTTTTAGGCTCCTGGCCCACTTACCACCTGACCCGGGTCCTCTGATGGGGGAAAATGCAGGGAGTCCCACTCCCACCCGGTGCTCAGAGGGCGCTGTAAAGGCTGCAGGCAGAACTACATTGGTCCGGGGGCTGGTTTCCACCTGGACACTCTTTCTGAGGCACCACTTTAGTCTGCTCTCTAATGCTTCCCCCACATCTCGGGGCCCAGGAGAGAAGAAGCGATCATGTCGGACGGCTGGGCTCCCACCAGGGGAATTTTGCTGCTGCTGCCACTGCTGACTGGAGCTGGAGAGAAGTGATGCTGAGGGAGCCACAGACACCATTCAAGTACATTCTTTTTGTCTGGGCTCCCCACATCCTCCACCCTTCTCATGATGCCGCTGACTGCACCCTGCTAGCCACTCCCCAGCTCTTTTGTAGGGCAGGGGAGGTCCTGGCCTCTGGCCAGCTGATTGGGCACACAAACCCCTCAGGGATGGTCTTCTGCCCCGACCCACCTTTTCCTGCACCAAATGGTGCAAAATTGAACAAAGGGACAGGGTTGGGTCTGAATCTGCAGGCAAGGGGAGGGGTGGAATGGAGGGAAACCAAAGGAGGAAAGGGAGAGAAAAAAATTTTTACATCGGGAAAAGGGTCCCCGTTTCTCTGTTGTGCACCCCCTCAACTTCAGGGTACTACAGATACCTCACTGAAAAAGTATTTGTTCCATATCAAAGGGGAAGAAAGGATGCCCTCACCACCATTTCTCTCCACAGAACGAATGTTGCTGAAACTTTCTGTAAGTAAAAGATGCAAAAGAAGGGGTCCAGGCAGCCAAAGAATCCTGTAGAAAGAAAACTCCAGGGACACTCTTCAGCAGGGCATCTGCTAGACCAGTGAATCTACTGCAGAAACACCATCAGTATCCATCAGAAAAGAGGGTCAACCAGAAACAGGATTCATTGCTACAAGCCAGGACCATGGCTCCTCTGTGCAGTTACAGCTTAATAGGTTTTTAAATAAAAAGGGCACTAGTGCATGAATATAAAAAACTGCTCAGTCAGAAAGCCAAAAGAAAGAAAATATACCAGGAAACACTGTGGTCAAACTAAACTGATGAACTGACTGACTGAATAGTAGTTTATGTACTACTACGAACTGCAAACTACTAAACACAAACACCTACAGTATACAGACATTTTCTTTTATCTTGTTAGATGCCCATACGGAACTTTGTAACACGGAACTTTTAGACTCAGAACTGTGGATAAAAATAAAGCAATGCAACTCCACACAGCCTGCTTAAATACGGAACAAAAACTGAACAAAAACAAAGCATAAAGACAGCTACAAAACAGAGCCATTGAGCACACTGAACCTCAAGTTCAGAGCCCTAAACAGTGCAAGCCCAGCATGGCAACCATCTTCCTCTTGGTAAACATTTTAAAGAAAAAACAAGATACCCTGTTGTCCATTGGTACCTCTTGCCCTCATATGACCAAATGCTAAACTTTCCCTGGTCTCCAGTAACACTTTCTTCTTGTTCCAAGCCTGTGCCAAGTGCATTCTTGGGTCATGTGGCGCCCCCCCCCCCCATTCTGTGCCAAGCCTTCCTTGTCTAGTGTCCCAGCTCAATGATAAGAGTCCAAGGTTTCAAGGTGCACTCCCTATTTTCTCTTCACTTTCCAAGACAGCAAACATTATAAACCACCTTTTACCTCCTCAGCTAGCCACTCTCTGATTAGCAACGAAGCAAACCATCAGACCCTGAAATATATATGTTTTTCTCAGCAATAACATCAGTGTAATAATGTCAAATAGCAAACATCATCATGACTTTTAAAGCCAAATACCATAAAAACTATCAGTAAATGTGGCAGCTGTCATTATATGCAAAATTGACCACAGATGCTCTGATTTTTAGACTATTATTGGGTAACCTGATGTGCCTGAAGAGAGACACTACAGCACATACCACTAAGTCAGTGGCAGGAAATGAATCTGTTGAAAAATCTGTCAAAAGCTGAGGAAAAAATTTCAATTTTCCACTAGCATGCAGCACTTTACCAAGAAGCAACTGTAATGCACTTCTCTCAGTGCTAAAAATTACAGGCACTTGTTATCACTTAGCACCATCTGGTGGCAAGAAAGGAAAACAACCTGAAGTCTTTACAGTCCCTTTATGTATTCACTGAAATGTACTGTATTTCCTAGCTGACCATACAGAAATAAACATTAATCTTGTTTGCAGTAATGACCTGAGGAGAAGTGTGTGTGTGTGTGTGTGTGTGTGTGTGTGTGTGTGTGTGTGTGTGTGTGTGTGTGGGGAGAGAGTATGGAGGAAATGAAGAACAAGTAAAAGTTATCTAAAATATTCACAGGAATTTACAATAATCAGAGCACTTAAAGCAAATGGCAGGCAGTGTACCATACAAACTGAATGACAACTATGTATCAATATAAATAAGAATATCTAATATATATATGTGCGTGTGTGTATATATATATATATATAAAAATACTGGTGCAGTCACGCCATTATAGTTAGGGCTGAGTAAGCAGTTTAATGTTAAACTCCAAATTTTGCACCTTAATAACTTTGCAACCGTTCAATGGATTAGCACGGAATTTGGAATGCGAGGTCTTGTATGGTAGATCTGTTGATTTGCCAGTTTGCAACTTCCAGACCAGATGGCCAAAATCTGATGATCAAAGATTCCTCGTGAATGGGGATTGACCTTGTGAACAGGGATTTTGCCACCTCACGAATGAGGATTTTAAAAACTTTGCCAGTGCACTATAAATAAATGGTTTGGTCTTTTGGCTTGAAATGTGCAGGGTATAAAGGGGGCGTCCCAGAGATGTGAATGATGCTGTTTAGGTCTAAAAAAGTTAATCAGTTCCATAGCTATGCCATCACAAAGTTGAGATTTGTCCTATAGGATAACATTGCAGCACCCACAGCGACTTTCGGTGCCCGTATCTCAGAAATGATGCGCGATACGGATTTTTCGCTACCTACAGTTTAGTTTACCATTAGGTGGACTAAGCATGCGTGGAGATTTTGAAGTCATGATTACAACTGCCGTGGAATGTTTTTCACAGCTTGTTTGGTAACTGAGATATTGGCAAATTAGTGTTACAAGGGTTCCTTTTTAGCCCTATAGGGCTACTGTATGCTCCCTTGTTGTGTAAGTGGAAGCACAGGGCCTGGAGGGCCCACACTCCCACACATGTATATTGTTATGTGCAAATGGGCAACTTGTTGGGGGAACGGAGTCCAGACTGCCTGCGCTCCTGCCAACACATACCTGTTACCAGGTACATTACACTTTCCAAAAATACTTTTTAAAAACTTTGCCAGTGCACTGTAAATAAAGGGTTTGGTCTTTCGGCTTGAAATTTTCAGGGTGTAAAGGGGGGGTTCCCTCCACCAATTGCCAGCTCCAAGGTAAAATTATATATATATACATTTTCATAAAATCCCTGGTGTCTAGTGGCCCCCCACCTATTGCCCCCACCAAAATTACTAAAAAGTCTTATCTTATTGTTATACTGTACTGTACAATAACTTAAACTATGTACATGTTTTCTACCTTGCTCTTTGCCTCTAAAAATGTCTAAATATTTTATTATACTTGCAATAATATGCTTTTTAACTACATGTATGTAATAATTTATGTCGAACAATAAGAAATATATATATATATAAGTTAATAAAAGAACATATTTCATACAAGTATATAAGTCTAAAAATACATTATTATCAATATATTGCAAATATAAACTCTTTACAGTTTCAAGAATGGCAGGATTTCTATGTCTTTCTTAAATCCTGGCCATTTACAGGCCCCTGTGTGGTAGATCCAATAAGTATCTCTCCTTAGAACTTCCTTATTGAAATCACCCCTTTGTAAAACTTTCTCTAAGCCCACAACACAACACCTATGAGGCCCATTACTCCCCCATGCTGTCATGTAGTGTGCAACAATCACATATTCCTTATTCTTATTGCAAATTGCTCTCAATTGCTTCCCAAACTGGAAGTGTTGCACTCTTTTTTTTTCTAATATAAAACTCCCCACAATCACATTTAGCTACACAAATGGCATATTAACTATAACAGGTAATTAGAATCCCTAATTTGATTTTCTGCACTGTACGTGGATTTTCAAATTCTTTCACCCTTGGAATACTAGGAGAGGTTCTATACCTATTACAAAAAAAAAAAAGGAATGAAGGCCTAAAATGGCCAACTTGGGGTGCAATATGATAGGGGTATGAAGGACTTTAGAGTACTCAGAGAAGATTGCTGTCCACCACACCAAAAGGCACAGACAATGCCACAATAAATGTAATAAATCGGCACTAGGGTGGGAACAGCAACAACAAGTGGAATCTGTTGTAAGTGCCATTGCATGGAGAGTTTGAGGGGTTCTGTACTAATGATGTATTATTTTAAACTGAAGTAAATGACTCCAAACATTGCAACTAGATTTATGCAGCAAAAAAAATTGCCTCTCGACAGTCATTCTCTGCAATGGAGGAATTAAAATCCTGATCCCATTTGGCTTTCCATTGTGTGATGGCAGAAGAGATGGAGTCAAAAAAGGTGCATTGAATTTTCTCTGCCCAACCTGCAGATGTCAGCGTGTCAAGAGTATGGAAAAACCCTTTTTCAAGGGACTGTGGCTAATAGCTTCTTCTCATATCTTTGGAACCCAGTAAAGTTTATCACCACTTTAATAGACATGAACAGGATACCTGAAGAGCGAGCTATAGGGGCTAAATCTGGTTTGACAGTCAATAGTCAAGGAGCAGGGATGGTTGTGGGCCCAGAGTGATGGAGTAGAACTCAATGCAATAGTCACTGGTCATGGAGCAAAGCTGAAGTGGGACTACTGCAAGGGTGCTCTAACTGACAGAGGCAGGCCTGGCTGCCTGTTTTCCATGGAGAGGAACATAATTTCAAGTCTCTGACTTGTTTTTGTACTTGGTCTCAGTGCTGGTTCCTAGCCTACTACTCGAGCATGAACACCAAACTGTTAACAGCATGCACTCACCAGCTTTCTCCCTGTCTCTCAAGGGCAGACTATTATTATCACAGCATTTGTCCAGGCCCATGACAGAAAGCACTCCTTCTCCACAGTGAGCGCCATATTTACTGTTCATTTATTTGTGACTACATTCCTGTAATTGTAACTACAGAGGCACATCTGATAAGTTGAAGTTCACTATATAGAGAATAATGTATGGTTCGGTATGTGTAACAAGATGTTACACTCACCCAAGGTGATAGATGCTACATAAACACCAAGACTGAAGCTTGAGTGGTTTATTATTAACATCTAACCCCGAGGGTGTGTGCAAACTTTGAGTTTACACACAGCGACCCATATTTTATTTTATATAATTGCTGGGTTTTCCTTTTTTGCCTCAGCAATTATATAAAATGAAACATTGCTGTGCAGCTACGGTCCTGTTAGGTTAGAGCAGCAGTCCAGGGACCACGGTCGACTTTCTTTATTCAAAAATTGTTTTTTTTGTGTCTTTTGTGGCCAATTGCATGTTAATTTTTTTAATGGTTGTGGTAGATGTACTTACTGCCGAGTTGCGGTTCACTGTGTCCTTATAGGTTCAGCAAGAAGGCAAGTGGCCGGGAAGCGAGAAACTGCAGGAGGGGCAGATGAACAGAGTGAGGGAAATCATGCATGTGTTTGCCGTAATAAACACTTCTTTATTACGGCAAATTATGTCATGGTTTCCCTATGGGGAAAAAGGGAAACCCAGTTATTATAAAACAATTATACATCGATACATTAAATATCAGCATATAAATACACAACCTCACATTTTATACAAAAAAATGAATACTTAAAGATAATACATTCATAAAATCTAGCAGTCATAGCATACTTCACGTGTAGCTTCATGTTTCACCACTCATTCATAGCCCTCTGTTGTACATTCAGCCTTTCAGCCAATTCATGCCATTTTGTACTGTTGGAGACAAGAAAACCAACTCATGAAAATGCACAACACTCAGTCATTTGTCAAAAAGAAGAAGGTTTTGGGGTTTCTTTGTTTCATTGGCAAATGAGATCACTGAGGACTATCGACAAATTGAAGGGTAGTGGAGGAACAGGCAAGCAGATATAAATTTAGTGAGGGTACAAGTAACTTGTTTATGTGAGCAACATCTAATTGTGTGTGACATGGAGCAGGAGTCTGGAGTCAGAGCCAAGGATTTCTGCAGGGCATCTGCAGGATATGTACCAGTTCCCCAGCGACCTCCGAATACAGAAGGGGAAGGCCTAGCAAAGGCAAGTACAGGGAGCAGTACCATGTAGACATTGCACCCTGTTGGGGGTAGGCCTACAAAGATGTAGACAGAACAAGAAGCTAAACTACCAATAGAACAGGAGGCTAAGGTACTGTACCAACAGGCACTACACTCTATCTTGAGTAACCCTACAAAGGAGTAGCCAGAACGGGGAAGGGGGGGCTAAACTAACAACACAACAGAAGTGAAAAACTAACAACCAGCACTGCAACCCATCTAGGGTAGGCTTGCAGAGGGTAGACAGATGAGAAAGGGAAAATCATCAACAGGCATCACACTCTACCTGGGTAGGCCTGCACAGAGAGACTAGGAGGTACAGGTAACTGAAGGGATGGAGAACAAGCAGGGAGGAGGGTTAGCAAGCTGTAGAGATTGTGGAGAGATTATTGCTTGTGGTATGTTTTGAAGATGTGTTCACTGCCTAATCTGCAAGAGGTTCAAGGAGCTCTATGCACAGCTGCAGGTAGCATGATGGGACATACTTGGGATGCACAGACAACTGAGTTGGGATTTTGAATTGTTAATCATTACCTCCCTGCCACAGAGGCTCACTGACCCAGGGGGATGCAGGTTAGTGGGAGGGGGAAGGGGAGCGGATTGTGTATACCATGCAGTGCTCTCCTATAGAGACAACAAACCATTTTGCAGCCCTGAATGAGGCAAAGCTACCTGACTTGAAAAAAAAAGTCAGGACCTAGTCAATGCTGGGGACCAGGCAGTGAGTGTGAACACAATCAGGGATCAGAGAGTTGGGAAGGTTCCAGGCAGGGTCAAGGGAGAAAAAGAATGGGCAAGGAGAGTATGCACAGTCAGGATTCAATTGTAAGGGGTGAGGAGAGGGTGGTGTGCAGAGATGATTCAATGGGGTGGAGCCAGGTGTCTTCCTGGCACATCAGCCTTGAGTGATGAGGGCAGGATAGCGAGGATGCTTAATAGGATGAAGGAGATGCCACAAGTTCTAGTGTTCTTGGGTATGAAGGACTTAGTAGATCATAGTCTTGGGGTTACTAAGTGCAACTTCTGAAGACTGGGGAGGGTACTAAGGGGAAAGGCAGCCACACTGGCCTCTTTGGAGATGCTGACTGTATAAGCTGGGGAAGGGTGAGGCAGGAGGAAACCAAGCCATTCAATGCCTAGTTGAGGGGATGGTGTAGGGAGGAGGGATATGGATTTCTGAAAGACTGGAGAAGATTTTGGGACAGAAGGCTTTTTAAGGGGATGGACTTCATCTAATAAGGGAGGCAGCTTGTGCACTAGGACAGAAATTAGACATCTGCATGGACAGTCATTTAAATTGAAGAGAGGATAACTGATACTGGTATCCCCACATAGGTGGTTGGTACAGGGTATACCCGCAGATGCCCCCCTGGACAAAGAAACAGGGCCAGGGAAAGCCAGCAGTGGTGGGAGCAAGGGACTAGCTAAGGTCACAGGTGAGGGACCATGTTGCAAATGTATTCTTATCAGAGCAGATGATGGAAGGAATAGGGATGAAGAAACGATGGGAGGGAGGGAGTGGAAGGCATGAGAAATGGATCAAGCAGGACGTGAGGCAGTCAGATGGATGCACTGAAGTTGGTTTTAATGTCCACCTGCACAACCACTAGAACAGGCCATTGGGACCTCAGTTTAACTTCTCATCAGAAGAATGGAATACTTTGACAGTAGAGCATCTCCCTAGAACTGAACTACAGTAGCATGCCAGTCTTTACGGTATGAGTCAATTCTCAGTGCTGGACTAGAATATACAACCTTCTAGCCCAGAGGCAAATCTCCTACCAAGTCACACAGACAACTTATTTTTTAACCTTTGTACAAGAATAACCCAGTTGAAATGCAACATTTTGTCTCTAGTATGGTTCTGCCTTTTTAACCATTTCCACAGCTAAGAGGACTGGATCACTAAAAGGTTAAATGGCAATCAAAGTAACACATTGAGTGTTTAGTCCTGGTAGGGTTTAAAACTGTGGTCTTCTAGATCCTAAGTTAGTGCTGCAACCATTAGACCACACGGCCTGCTTTGTGTGTATTTATAGGATCTGAAAACTCAGGGTAGTAACCATATTAAGAAAGCTGGTTCACATCATTCAAATGGATGCTTGCAGGAAGTGCTCTGTCAAACCGCCAAACCTGAACCCATATGGAGCCTCAACCAAGGTGTAAGTTTAACCAAACCTCACACTGTGCATGGAAAAAGTCCTTTAACACAAACAGTAGCCCTACTATGCGAACTTGACAGACCTGGGTGGAAAAACTACCTTTTGAACTGTTTGTGGCTTTGTTTGTTTGTTTGACACCTGGGTCAGGATTTTCAGAGAGTGTGACACAGCTGCAACTCTTGATTTTTAATTATGACTGTATCATCTGAAATGTACAAACACATCATGTTTTGGTGAATTTGCAACATGTTACCTGCTTAAGGTCACTTGTATAAAAAGAAAATGGCACCCTAAGTGTCACAATAAAGTTAAACCACCTTTTTGGTTTTCACTCTTATCAGTGCAGTGCACCAAGATGCAGGAGAAATATACTGCATGTGAGTGGCGTGTGGTTGAACATGCTGCCCATGGTCTTTAATGACTTAAATGCTTGGGATATACAGTACTGACCCACAAAAAATTGAACAGTGGACTAAATATATCAGGGTTAATAAAAAATCAGTGCCCTAAAGCCCAGGACCATAATACAATCAGGCATGGGGAACTGACAGCAATTTTAAGACTCTAACCAACTCACACTTGCACAGTGGCTGGCAGGGTAGCATGTCTTTACACTGCAATGAGCAGTTTCCAAGCAGAGAACACGTTTTGGCACTAAGTTCAAAACCCCGCTGAAATACATTGAACTGCATACCTGTGTCTTCAGTTTGCAGTCTGGCTTTGAAGAGTGAAGACGTGTCTGTGGTCCAGAGAGGATTATGGCATTGGCCCCTCAATGGGTAAGTAAGGGCTTGAGGGGGAGGTCCATGGTGGTGGATGCTCAGTAGGAGGGTCGGGTAGGGGTAGGGAATGGCCGCAAAAGACATCGATCTACCATTTTTTTTTTTTTAACAGGTGGAAATAAAAAAGAAAGTGACGATCTCCGATCGCCGTACTGGGGGATTGGACACCCCCAGTGTCACAGTTGAGGAAGACATAAATGGACTGTGTTTTTTGTTAACAGGTGAAAAACTATCCATGATCATGACACTGAGGGATTGGACACTCCCAGTGTCAGAAAAAAGACTAACGAGGGGCTGATCAGTACACTGGGGAATTGGGCTCCCCCAGTGTCAGAAAAGAAGACTAACAAGGTACTGATCAGGACACTGGGGGACTGGGCACCCCCAGTGTCATTTCTGTGTTTCTGTGGGGGGTGGGGTGATTGTTGCTGATAGGGAGGGTTAGGTGGGGGGAATTTCAATAATTTAACAAAACATGTATAAGGAAATAAGTGCTGACAGTCACAGCAAAACACAGCCCACTCCATCCTGATCAAGATGGCCACCATGTGCCTCAGTGCATGCGCAGTACTGTGTGGTGGCCATCTTGGACATGGCAGAGTGTGCAGTGTTCCGCTGTGACCACCGGCACTGTGAAATAGTGCAGTGCTGCAGTCAGCATGGATAACATGGGCGGGCTGCTTCACAGACACAGAGGTGACCTTGATGCAATTCAATATGTTGTTTATTAGCAAGAAATGCAGTGTCCTTTTTCTCGGTGATCGTAAAAAGGACTGCAGGGCTACGCCCACTGCAGTCCTAAATTAAAAACAACAGTTACTACAGGCAATGAAAACTCTGACACAGTTTTCTTGTATTAATAGAGTTGCCCAGGATGCTTCTCATACTCTGTGCTGCTTCAGTGTCAGTGGTGGTGGTGGTCGGGGGGCACTCACAAAATGAATAAATTCACTTGGTCTTCAAATTTTTCAGTGATAGTCTTTTACTGGCATTCACCGCAACTTTATACCACATTATATACAGTATGGCTTCTTTAGGCAACTGCTTACTTTACTTAAATAAAATAATATATAAAATAAATTAATAAACTACACTTATTATTTAGAGTTTATGAAATTCATAAACTGTAAATTTTTACTTTTATTTTTTTCCACACAACTATGTGATAAAATAGTACCCGATACTCTGTTGTGCCTTAATTCTTTGATTACTTTAAACTCTTTTCTTTTTCAATTTTGCCCTCAAAACAATATTGAGTTTTTCAAATTTATGTTTTAGGTTACAACTTTCTAAAAATGCCCACTGTCCACCGGCCCAGTGGCACTGAGGGTTGAGGTTTCATGATGCCATACCTCATGCTATGCCAGCGTCCTGAGTTCAGGAACAACCTAGGGTTGCTGTGGTGCCAGCATGGGGGGAGAGGGTGGGAGCAGGATCAAGCATTGGCTCTCCTCTCCTAGGAGGGGGGTCACCATCCATAGTTCTGCCACCACTGGATGGAGGACTGGTGGCTGTTGCAGACGGTAATGGAGCGACTGGTAGGGTGGGGCATACTGCAAGGCGGGATGTGCGCATGCCTCCTCAAGTATGCATCATGTTGGGGGGGTGTGTGGGTTGGGACCGGGACAAAGTACAAAAATGAATAAAGAACCTATGGAAAAAAACCTATTGGCCTAATTCATCCCACCACCATCAACCTGTGCATTGTGGGACAAGGCAATGTACTTCGCATATCCTTACATCCTTTAACCCGTAAGCAGCCCTTACTATTCCTAGCAGTACTATTTGTACTGCCTGGTTTCAAACCTCACTAAAATATTTTTAGTTTTTTCTGTCCAGATGTCCATTTTTTTCTTAAAAATAAAAAAAAATTCCAATTTCACTCAGCTACTTCTTTGGGCATTTTGTAAAGTTTTGAACTTCCATAAGTAGTCTCACTCACCACCTCCATAGTGCACCTTCTCTTCACACTGGCAAGGAGTGAGTGGCTACTACTGTGTTCCACTTAAACATCATGTGCAATGGTTTTTACATATTTTTAATAAAAGCTGAAATTCAAGCCTGCCCGGTGGTGCTGAGGGTTGAGGTACTGGACACCACACCTCACGCCATAATGGTGACCTAGGTTTGGGAACAAGCCCAGGCTGGTGGGGGTCAGCAGGGGAAGGAGAAGATTGAGCATCCAGAGGACAACGTTCCTCTACCGGGAGGGAGGGGTGTCCACGCTCAGTGCTTGACTGGCGACTGGCCTCTGGCGGTAGCCGGAAGCACAGCAAGCACCAGAAGTCATCAAGGGGGACAGGGGAAGGGGTGATGTCGGCGGTGACGCCATGATGCCAGGGCATGTGCCTTTCCCTCACGAACAAGGAAAATGCTCTCCAGGCTCAGGGGAGATGGAGCACCAGGACTAGACCCCTCATGGTCTCACACCAACCTCCCTTCCCACTTCTGACAAAATCTGGATCGTCAGGGTGTAGCTGCCCCACCTCATCCCCGCCAGGGGGAAACCACTGCTCTGTGGGGTGAGCAAGAAGGGCAAAGGTAGGTGGTGAAGGTGGGGGCAGTCTCCATAGGAGCTGCTGCCCACTGTCTTCTCCCACACAGTCAGGGATTGTGCACCCGGTTGCCTCCATCCCCTGCCTAAAGAATAAGGGCTGCTACACCCTGCTGCCCTCTGTCTGAACAGTTGGGGCTGCTGGATCTTGCTGCCCTCTCTCCACCACCATCACAGTCAGGGGCACTGCACCTGTTGCCCCTTGTTCCTGTCTCCACAGTCAGGGCTGTTGTGCTGTCCTACTCCCTAGAGTCTAATGCCCCCTGTCTCCACATTTGGGGCTGCTGAACACTGCTACACACTTCTTTTGCCACAAATGGGCTGGGCTGCTGCACCATGTGTACCCTGTGCCACTATCAGGGCTGCTGTACCCTGATGCCCACCTGTGTCCTGCCCCACAGTTAAGGCTTCTGCACCATGCTGTCCTCTGTCCCCTGCCAGCACTGTGCCCTGCTGCACCACAGAGCTCATTGCCTCCACAATTATGGTTTTTTGCACTATGCTGCATCCTCCTGCCAGAGTCAGATACTTTGCTATGTTCAAATGAAAGAAGGTTCTGCACTGCAAGATAGGCAGGGTGCAAGTCAGACTGCCAGCCCCTATGAACTTGAAACAACAAAAAAACTCAAACTCCAGAGCTAGGGGAGTGAGACCCCACTGAAGATGGCAAGAAGGGGGTCCCTGTTGAAACCTTAACTGGTGAAGCACCAGGGCATTTGCAGCAGCACTCTTTGGTGTATGGAGTGATTTGGAGTGACTGAAAAAATAAACAAAATGTTTTTTTCAACTATGAACTGGAGTACCTGCAATTTATTGTCAAAAGTCTTGCTACCTTCACTGGGGTCTCAATCCTCTGGCTCTGGAGTGTGAGTTCTTTTGTTGTTTCAGATACTTTGCTGCACTTCCCAGACTACTTGAAATAAAAAAAATTGAAACTATTTTCATCTTGTGCTATGGGGCAGGGGAAAGAGGGTGCAGGGTGCAGCAGCCCTGACTGTTTGGACAGGTGACAAGGGAGGCATCAGGGTACAGCAGCCCACACCATGCGACAGGGTGCAGAAGCTACACCTGTTTGGGAAAAGGGACATGGGAAGCAGGGTGTAGCAAAGGATCAGACTCTGGTGGCAGGGGGGAAGCAAGGTGCAACTGCCTCAACTGTGGAAGCATGGGACAGGGTGTATCAAATGCCCTTACTCTTGTGGCAATTGACAGCATGGTGCAGCAGCCCTGACTGCGGAGGCATGGGGATCTAGGACAGCATGGTGCAGAAGCCCCAACTGTGGAGACAAGGGACCTGGCACTCTTGGGATTAGCACAGCACAGCAGCCCTAACTGTGTAGACAGGCACAGGGGGCAGCAAGTGCAGAGTCCTTGACTATGAGGGTGGGGGAGAGAGGGCAGCAGGATGCAGCAACCACAACTGTTCAGGCAGTGGGCAGCAAGGCACAGCAGCCCTGATTCTTTAGGCAGGGGATCAAGTCAGCAGAATGCACAGTTCCTGACTGTGTGGGAGAAGACAGTGGGCAGCAGGGTGCAGCAGTCTCAAATGTGGAACAGAAGGCAGGGGGCTTGTGGGGTAGGTGACAAGTGACAGCAGAGTGCAGCTGTCTCAGCTATGGGACAGAGACACGGTGCATTGGGATGCCATATAGTGTTTCTAATTATACACATACATGATGTTCTTTCATACAGAGACCACCAAAGAACTGAAATTTGTGAGTTCAGACAGTACATGTGCTTGAAATACTGTAGCAGAGTGTAACATGCACCTGTTTGTCAATCTGACATGAAAAAAAAATTACTTGAATGTATTTATGAAGGCTACATCAAAGATAAACTGTTTCTGTGAATGAACAAAATTTAGATTAATTTTATATTCATCAAACAACCCTGAGTTATAGAGTTCTGATGAGAAAGAACTGACAGCTGTGATACAGGCAACCTGATTTCTCACAGAGAAAGATTTTCACTACTTCAATTCAGCACTGAAACTGAAATGATCAACTTTTTATAAGAGGAGAATGACAGAATTTAAGCTAATTTGTATAAACACAAACCAGACAGTGGGTTTGTAAGAAATCTGGAGTCCAAACTATTAACTCTACAGACAGTTGCTCTAATTGGGAATCTGAAACAGCAGCTACTCCAAGATGATGCCATCGCTCTCCGAGCCTGACTGAGAGGAGATAAATAACTCCAATGTTTTTAGCCACTGTAGAGCACATTAACAGAGGCTGATTTAAAGAAAACCACAAAACCAAACAGCAGGAAATTTTCAGGAAACACTAATCATGACACAGGGACTTGAATTTCAGCTTTTCAAGCTTTTATTAAAACTACAGTATGTAAAAACCATTGCACATGATCTTTAAGCCCAAGAATGGCCTGATGTTGGATGTCCAGTAATGTCACATGACATGAATGATTCCCAATGCATGCTGGGTTGCTAAGCAACCCACGACAGACATCACACCTGTAACTTTCCTCCTCGACTTCATATCCACAGATGGCACTTTGCATTCAATTAATGCCATTGTATTATTGTGGATGTCATGTTTAACAGTTAATTTTCACTTAAGCCTTCAAAATTTGGCTTATGCTCTATATAATGTTTTGTACCTTTAAACATGGACCACTCTTAGCATATGGTATGTAACATTTACAGCATAAACAAAAATTCCTACCTATAGGTTTACTTACAGTTGCCATTTCAGTCTATATGCTTATTTATACAATACTAAAACAACACCAGTTGCCTTTTCATTGATCCATTCAACAATGCACTCAATGAGATAGTTAACTATCTTCATTAGCAATAAACTTTTTCACCATATTACAATGTCTTCCTCTGTTACTGCTAATACCATAACAATATGAAACCATGCCTTAGTCTATCTAATTGTTCACTTACCATAGGAGCCATAGAACCCCTTAGTGGCAACATAGAGAAACATGTTATGCCACTAAGTTCAGAACGCCATTGAAATGCATTGAATTGCATACCTGTTTCTTCAGTTTGTGGTTCGGCTTTGAAGAGTAAAGAGGTGTCAGTGGTCCAAAGAGGATTACAGGGTTGGACCCCAATGGGTAAGTAAGGGCTTGATGGGGGGTGCAGGGTGGAAGGTGCTGATTGGGAGTGTCAAGTGAGGGGGACAGGGACAGCTGCAAAAGTCATAGATGGATGGCTTTCTTTTTATAGGGTTAAAAAAACTGAAGATACCGGATGGTGACACTGGTGGATTGGGCACCCACAGTGTCACTCTTATGTTTCTGGGGAAAGGGCACTGAGGAGGGAGGGCACTGAGAGGGAGGGTCGGGTGGGGACTATGAATAAAAAATAATGTGGATTCTGGATGGTGACACTGGAGGATTGGGCACCCCCAGTGTCAGTCTTATATTTCTGGGTGGGGGATGGTGTGGTGGGCCCTGAGAGGGAGCATAGGGTGGGGGGAATATGATTTGAAAAAAATGAGGTGTCCTGATCATGGCACTGGGGTATTGGGCACCTCCAGTGTCACTCTTATGTTTCTGGGGAGGGAATGGGGTGGTGGGTGCAGAGTAGGAGGGTTGGATAGGGTGTCTATCTCTTATTTAAAAAGAAAAAAACAAACAGCGGTCACGGCAGAACACGGCACACTCTGCTGTGTACAAGATGGCCACTTCACTCTACTGCATATGCACTAGTAGTCGTAAGTGTGCCGTGTTCCACCATGATCACCAGCACACCCCCACACCCCAGAACCAAAATAGTGACACTGGGGGTGCCCAATCCCCAGTGTCGTGATCAGGATGCCACTGATTTTTCTAAACTAAAAAATAGTGCAGTGCGAATGGAGTGCTCCATGGACGTGGAGGAGACTGTGGTGCAATGCCAACATGTTGTTCAGTCGGAAGGAATGCTAAGTCCTTTTTTGATAGCAAGAGGTCTACAGGTCTCGGCCCACTGCAGCCTTAAAAGTTTTGAAATAGCCCTTGTTAGTCACAGTGCAAACAGAAGCAAGATGAAGTTTCAACTTCCAATTGGTGGCATATAGATGGTGATACCAGGTGGAAGGCTGTGTCATAAATTGGATTGTCTGTGTTGGAAAGAATGGTCACAGGAGTTCATTTTACCTTTGGGGATATGGTACTTATTATCTAAACTGCAGACTGTAGGGTAGAAAGTAATACTGTCTACAGTTACTGGGAATTGAATCCAGCCCCTTGAAATACCATTGTGGTACTCTGTCAATTCAATAAATTCTCCTGTAGGATTTGCCGTACTGAGAAAAGAAATTGACTGCAGACAGTTCAGACCAGCCTCAGAAGCCCAATATAGTAGCTTAGTTGGTGGAGTACTGGGTCAATATTTCAGTGGCCTCTGGGTTCAATTATAGTAGTTACTGTAGGTTACATTATTTCTTTCTTTCTCTTTACAGTTTGTGTTTCAATTGCGTAGCAGTGGATAACACTGTGCAATTAACTAATTACTGTTGCACTATTGTTTATCCCTTGTACAGTGAAGTTGGTCAAGTTATAATGCTGCCAGGAAGGCTTAAATAAGCAGTGTAAAAATAGGCTTCTTAGGAAGTCACTGTTTATCTGTCACCCATCCGAGTCACTTGAAAAATTGAGGGGTAAAATAACTCTAATTTAAGCCCCAAAGAAAATGTAAGCTGTCTCCCTCTTCCTCAACTCTAGAATCTACAAAATGGAAGCGGTCACTCCAGCTGTGTCCCCTTGTGCCACATGTTTGGGAGAACCAGAAAGCATTCCATGAATTCTGATGCAGGAGTCCCAGACTTTATTTTCTGGGCATGATGGCTTAAACACATGCAGTACATGTACTACGCACAGAAGACTCATTTCATCACAGTACTGTGCATGCATATGTCCAATTTTGGAGGCTGCATCTCAGGAAGAACATAGACAGAGTGGTGGCTCTCCAGACAAGTGCTACAGAAATGGTCCAGGAACTGCACCAGAAGTCATATGTGGAAAGGCTGAAAGACCTCAATATGCATCTCTGGAGATGGGGGGTAAGGGACATGATAGAGACATTTTCAAATTCTTAAGGGGATAAATAAGGTACGGGTAGCATCTTGCAGAAAAAGGTGAACAAGAACTAGGGGACATGATATGAAGTTGGTGGGAGGTGTGCTCAGTGGTAATGTGAGAAAGTAGATCTTTACAGAAAGGATGGTGGATGCTGGGAACAGCCTCCCTGCAGGTGTGGTGGGGGCAAAAAATAGTGGAAGAATTAAAAAATATGTGGGACAGACACAACAGAATCCTAGTGACAGGGAGAAGAGGGAAAGCCACAGATCAGCTACAATCTGCGCAAGTAAAAGGTAGGAAAATTGAGTAGGCTAGATGGGCCAGGTGGTCCTTATCTGCCGACAGATTCAATGTATCTAATCATTTCTCTGTTTATACAGTTTCTCCACACATTTTTTCTCTATGTGCTCTTCTATCCTCTCCTCATTTACCCTCCCCTCCATCTGCCATTGTTTTTATTTTATACTTTTATTGTTCCCTCACTTTTACATGTCTTTTTTCTCTTTTTGGTCCTTCTTGATGGGTGTTCCTGAGCCTACACAACATCTTGTTTTTCCTGTATTTTATTGCTGTAATATACAGTTCTTTGGTGACTGTAGTTTTGCAATCCCATGTACTGCACATGTTTTGCTTCTACATTTTTAGGCTACTCTGTAATTTTGTTATATATATAGTGGAAATCAGAGATACAGTAAGCAGCAATGTGTCTGGATATATCACAGTGAAATCCAATTAATTTCACAGTGGGAAATCTCAATATGTCACTATACTGTATATCACTGGCTGCCACAGAAATTTAAATCTGATGTTCCTTCCATGGCTCCCTAATCCCCATCCTGTGCCTTCAAATCAGTTGCATGTGGAAAAAAAGTCCAGGCTCAGGATTTCTGTCTCAGTCACCACATTTTAAATAAATAATAATTCAGCTAAACATTCTGTTTTATTAGACACACTGGAGCCTCATTCATAAAGCACTTCCCAGTTCCCCTTGACAATGTCACACAAAGGGTGAAGCTAACATTTCTGTCTCTTTTTGCAGTGTCAAAATGGATGGTGGTGGTGGGGGTGGAAACATAGAAACATAAAATGTGACAGCAGATAAGGACCACAAGGCCCATCCAGTCTGTCCATTTCCCTATCTATTTTATAATCTCCAGATTTTATTTGATCTGCAGTTTACCTTCTCCTACCTATCGCTGAGGTTGCCTTCTGTCTGTCCCATGCATTCTTGAATTTGCCTGTCATTTTTGCCAGTACAACCTCCTCAGCAAGGCTGTTCCATGCATCCACCACCCTTTCTGTGAAAAAATACTTCCTCACATTGCCCCTGAGTCCCCCCCAACTCCAGCCTCATATTGTGACCCCTTGTTGTTGCACGTCTCTTTTTTTTGAAAGATGCTGGCCTCCTGAACTTTGTTAATACCCTTGAGGTAACTGAATGTCTCTTTCACATCCCCCCCTTTCCCTCCTTTCCCTCCTTTCCTCCAGGGTATATATATATATTGAGTTCCCTCAGCCTTTCCTCATATGGTTTCTGGTGCAGTCCCAGCACCATTTTCATTGCCCTCCTTTGAACTGCCTCTACCCTGTCCTATGTCCTTTTGGAGATGAGGTCTCCAGAACTTCACACAGTACTCCGGATGAGGGCTCACCAATTGTCTGTACAGTGGCAGCACCACCTCCTGTTTCCTACTGGCGATGCTGCTCCCTATGCACCCCAGCATTCCACAGGATTTCCTCACTGCCTTCTTGCATTGCTTGGCTGCCTTTAGGTCATCTGTTATGACTAACCCCAGGTCCCTTTCCTGTTTAGTTGTTGTTAGTACCTCCTCTCCCATTGTGTATTCCTCCCCTGGATTTTTGTTTCCCCAAGTGCACGCTTTTACACTTCTTTGCATTGACTATAAGCTGCCACACTCTTGACCACTCTTCCAACTTGTCTACGTCCCTTCTCATTTTTTCCACTCTCCCTGGTGTGTCAGCCCTATTACTGATCTTAGTGTCTTAGGCATACCTTTCCTTCTAGACCTTCCACAATGTCACTTGTAAAGACATTTAAGAGGACCAGACCCAGGACAGAACCCTGTGGCACCCCACTGGTTACCCCCTTCCCTTAAGAATGAACTCCATTTACCACAACCCTCTGTGTTCCATTGCTAAGCCAATTTGTTACTCACTTTACCACCTTAGGACCCACTCCGAAGTTGCCCAACTTGTTTACTAACCTCTTGTGAAGAACTGTGTAGAATACCTTGCTAAAGGATAGTAACATTTTCTCCAGGTTCTAACTGAGGTTTTCTAGCACTTTTTTTTTCAGGCAACTGATATGCTACCCTTAGTGAGACTGATAGGTATAAAGTGGCTAGGTACAGTAGGTAGATTTCTAACAACATAACTATTTAAAGAACTGGGCCGAACCTTGTTTTTTGTTGTTGTTGTTTATCTATTTATCCCTCTACCTGGCTCCTGGTTGGCATTCTTGTCCCCGCATCCCTTATTCCGGCCACCGTCTGGATCGCCCCATCTCCTTATAGGGCCCTTGCTTATACCCCCATGGTGGGGTGGTAGGGAGCCCCCTTCTCCCCAAGTCTAGATCCAGTCATCAGCGATGCCCCACAAAGCTAGGCTGATCCATTAGGATGGCAATCAAGCCGCATCAACCTGGAAGTTATTTTCTCCTGTTCTCCCCATACGTGAGTGGGATGTGCAATGATGCCAAGGGGGTGAGTGTGCCCATGTCTGCAAGCACTCCTCCCAGTGCCTGCCCTGACTCAGTCCCCTTGGTGCTCAGCATCGGTGCATCACCTCCAGCCTCTGCTAGGGACCAGCAACATGCTGACAACTGAAGTCCCCCCTCCCCAGAGAGGGAGAGCCATCCCTCGGATGCTCAATCCCTCTCCTCCCCTGCCAACCCCCGTTGACCCAAGTCTGCTCCAAAACTCAGGTCACTGGCATGGTGTGAGGTGTGATGTCCAGTGCCTCAGCCCTCAGCACCACCAGGGCTGGCTGAACCTTTGAGTTATTGTTTCCCTTAGATGCTGTTTGTGAAACACTGTTTCCAGTTGTGAAAGGGCTCCATCTTTACAGGCTTTGCAGTTTCCTTAGTGGGTATTTCTGATTTATACACTGGCAGTAAGTATCACTTTAGAACTGTATGATGGAATGCATATCTTTTTCAACCCCAGGGTTCTATAGTGGAACAGATGCATGGCGAAAATAATGTAAGAGGCTCACAATGACATGATCCACATCATTCAACTCTAAAATAGTTGTTTGCACAGACTGCAAGTCAGAGATACCCAACAAATTTAAAGGTCTGTAATTACGAAAAAAAATAGAACAGGAACTATCATTCAGAAGACAGGTTCTGTGAAAATACGGGCTTGCAGGGTAATGGTAATGTTCCTTTGTATCATTATATTGGATTGGTAATTATACAAAAATATGAGTGTTTCTGTTTCCACTTCAAGACACATATTCAAAACTTAGTCCCAGGGCAAGATTAGCACAGCACAGCATGCTAAATTAGCCCAGAACAATTTGCACGCTATATTGAAATTAATAGTCCTTTGGCTAAAGCGGCTAAATATAGCGTGCAAGTGAAGCTGTGCAAACAGGGGTAGGAATCCAATGCAATAATACCTCAGCAAATAAGACAGCTCTGAATATAACATCTGGGAAGTGCAAACCACAACAGCAGCTCAGTGCACACAGATGTGGAGTAGAGATGTAGCAAAAATTTACTACACCCGCAAAGTTAACTCGAAGTTCCCAGCTTTGAATTTGCATAGCACTATGTGACTTTCCCATTAAAAGGTCAAAATTGGCCTTTAATGGATTTTGCGTTGTGCACTTCAAGTTAACTTTGAGTTAGTTTGAGAAGATAAAGTTGGTAAGAAACAGCCCACAGATCACATGTCTGACTGTCTGCAGGTCACATGATGCAGGCAGTTAATTAGACTTGAAGCCAGTGAACTAGTTTCACTTTCTCTTGGAGAAGGAGCTGGATATCCATGCTTAAGTGAATGTAAGGTGATGTGAAATGTTGAAGGTCATGTCTTACAGACTCTGTCACCATCTGATATAACTCAAAGACAGCACAGGTAGAAAAGTATTTATACAATAGGGGTGAGCTGATATGTGGTGTGATAAAAGCATGTATTTCTCACCCCAGTGGAATAAACGGCCTGATGACATATGCACAATGTGTATAAATGTATTTTACATTTATACATATAGTCTCTATGTCATCCACTCATTTATTCACACAGTGCATATGTCACAGTCCATCCCCCCCTTCCCTCCCAGCCGGCACTTCTTTCCACAATGGCCCTTGCAGTTCAGCATCCTATATTCTACTGATAGGCACTTCTACCACCACCACAAACACACTTTGTCTGTAGCACCTTCATTAACAACTCAAGCACATTCTAAATACCTTTTCTGCACCAAACACATGTAGCGGCTGTTAAGTACTACTGGCAATAAATATCTAACTACAAAGCTCGCCCCTCCCCCGCAATGCACTACATGACACTGCCTTCCATCTGTTGTAGCCCTTTATAAATCATACCTCTCTTCCATCATTCCTGAAAAGTAGCAGCTGCACTTCTCCCATTCTGCAGTAAAAAATATCCATATCACGATCCGCAGTGATTCCTCTACAAACGGTTGTATTCCCACTTGACGTTACACTCCCGGAACCATCGGCAAATACAGAAGCCATGAACGTATCGCATACACCTAAAAAAACTGCCAATGGCACAAATCAAACAGCCCCCCAAAATGTTCTTCTTCACACCACTATGTAAATCATAAAGTATAATCTCCACTGGCATCCTCAGTAATTCACATTGTGAACAGCAGTACCGCCATATTTTATAAATGCTTCAACTCGCCCATATACACAGTACCAGCCAATAGGAAGCATCACTCTCAGTGACTGATGTGCCTGCCTTAGCAATGGTTCTCTAATTCCCACGCCACACATGCAAGGATACTAAAACACAAAATAATCCCACAAGAATAGACGTAAAAGCATCACTTCAAAACAAGTCTGCTCCTCTCTTCCTTACATTCCATAGGCTTGGATCCATCCTCCCTTAGATGGTTCAGATGTTACCTTATGGGAAGGACACAGCAAGTGAAAGCTGAAGGAGACCTTTCTCCACTCAAACCATTGCAAAGAGGAGTTCCACAAGGATCCATCCTGGGCCCTATCCTCTTTGCCATTTATATTAATAACATTGACTCAAACCTTACCAAGGCCTCTGTACACTTGTTTGCAGATTACACTGTTTTATATGTCAGCAATCCTTCGCCTGCTACAGCTTGTGAAGTGCTTCAAGTGGAATTCCATATCCTACAACATCAACTATTGGAAAAAAGCTTCTTCTAAATGCAAAAAAAACAAAAGCAATATTTTTCTCCACCCAAAGTCAGACAAGTCCCACCTCACTAATCAGTCT
Organism: Neoceratodus forsteri; assembly: GCA_016271365.2. Lineage (NCBI taxonomy): Eukaryota > Metazoa > Chordata > Ceratodontiformes > Ceratodontidae > Neoceratodus > Neoceratodus forsteri. The sequence goes on along the minus strand of CM057457.1, from coordinate 94,234,277 downwards.
CCCCCAGCTATCCACTATTCTTGGTGAAAGCCTTGAATATGTAGGAAAATTCAAGTATCTGGGGGTTTGGATAGATAGCAGACTTGACTACATCGATCACATTGAAGAACTTCTAAAAAAACTTCGACAGAGGCTTGGTCTCTTTTACAGAATAAGGCACTTCCTAACCAGAGACTCCAAGATGAGGTTGGTCCAGGCCTCATTTCTCTCAGTGCTTGACTATGCAGATTTCCTTTACAGTTGCTGCCCTATTTTCTGCCTAAACAAATTGGACTCTCTATACCACAGAGCATTGAGGTTTATAACAGATCTACCATTCAACACTCACCACTGCTCTCTCTATGCTGCAGTCAGTTGGACATCTCTACATCTCAGAAGAAACAGAAATGCTGCAGTATGGACGTACAGAGCAATGACTAAAATGGTCCCAAATTATATCCTCGACTGCTTCACTCAGGCCACAGCTAGTACCTATTCCCTAAGAAGCCATAATTTCATTATGCTCAAAGTGCCTAAATTCAACACCCGGCGTGGGAGATCTGCTATCAGCTATGTACTAGCTACATCATGGAATATGATTCAGAAGACCCTGAAGCTGAACAACTTTATATCATTAGCATCCTTTAAGCATCTATACCTAAGTCTCTTCCAAGAAAAATGCAATTGCTTCCACTAGTACTAGTATATTCAAATTCCTAACCTTCCCCTCCTTAGGCAGCCAATATCAGGTGGCAATACACCTTCCAATAAATTCAACCCCACAGACGCCGTACATCCTGACTATAGTCTTCTCCCATTACTTCCTGGCACATACCGTAGTCCTCATCCCTACCATACATCACCTGGGGCTAGCCCCAGCCCCTGTTCAGGTCACTCCTACACTTTCCTACCAAGACACCTAACACAGTCTATGATCATCATCATCATCCAATTATTCTATCACTGCGTCTTCTTTGTCCACTATGATTTACCCCGAACATTGAAATATTGGCTGCTTTAATTAGGAGATTTACTAAGATCATCCCAATGTTGATATGTATATATTAGGTTAGAGAGTGTGCATCCTTGTGTTCCTATTTGTCTTGTTATGTTTAGGCAACATTGTTTTTGTATACTGTATCTAAGTGTTTTAATATAACTGTATATGTACCAACTATTGAACCTTGACCTTATCAGGTCTATCTTGCAAATGAGCTGTGCTCAATGATGTTCACCTGAATAAATAAAGATTTGATTGATTGATTGATTGATTGAAGTCTGACTCCAGCACAATACAAACAGGACACAGCATGGCCCTATTGTATAAATCGCACACATGATGTGCAGATTGTGGAATATGACCAATATTCTCACTTCTGCATCGTGAGGTATGGATATCCCACTTGTGCCTTCGGCACTCATGAGATATCCATGCCTCACTCTGCAGGAGTGAGAATATTTGCCACATTCCACTCCTTTCCATCATGTATCCCCAATGTGCTGGATGGGATCTTCCATTTAGGACATGCGAGTGCCGCAAAGCACCAGAATCATGCATTCTCCACAAAGGAGAACAGCAAAAGGTCAATTGCCAGCATTTCCACTATGGCAGTACTGAGTTTATGTTCAACTGCATGATTTGGTGGGTATTTACTGTTAAGAGCAAAAAGACTGAGCAATGTTGGCTACATTGTTCAGTGTTTTGCTTGTGGCATGCCAAATGGCTCTCCTCTGCGAACTGCCATGGATGGGGTACCCTTGACGTGTGATGGTAGGTGCACAGGTGACAAGCCAACAAATGCAGTTATTTACCTTGTTTTAATCACAGGGATTGATGAAGTAGAATTACTACATGGACCACCACTGCTACTCTGACCACTACTTGAACATTCAACATCATCCTCCTCCTCATGCCTATAGTAATCCTCTGGTGTTATTTTACCACTTTCACTGACATGGCTGCTTACACTGAAAGAAGGGGATACCATGCTCACTAAGGTGGATGAGTGTGAATGCCCCACTATGGTATTAACTCCCCTCTGCTGCCGAATCCACAGTGCCATGTGCCTGCTCCTGAGATGAGTATGTGGGCCCCCAGTGTCCAGATGGCTAACATTTTTACTATGCTTTACATGCACTTGGAAAAGCTGGCAGATTGCCATTATTCCATCACTACCATCTTGTACAGAAAAATCCCAAACTAGATATTTTGATACCCTAGTCTTCAAATGTCCCTTCTGATGCTGCATATGGAGCTGCAGTTTTGGTGGCGATCAAATGGGGGGGTATACTGCATGATTTCTGGTGTTGTGCACAGTTGGACTTTGACTGAACATCACAGTCTATGACTATTACTTCAGGGTCATCAACAGACACAGCTACATCAGAACTTTGAGGAGGGGGGGATGACTAACAGACTGTTTAAAAACAGCCACCTTCACTTTCTTTTTGTCCGGTTCCCAAATGGGGTCACTAGCATCATCATCATAATCATCATCCACAAATTCACTTTGTATGCTGCCCTGTGGAGGTATTCCAGCCACAGCCTCAATATGATCATCCACACTTTTTTTGTCAACATCTGAATGTTTGGATGGCCTAACCAGAAGATCAGTGAAAACATGAGACTGTGAGTCATCAGCATAAGAATCATGTTCAACTACTGTGGCAGTGGGACATCAACTACACTCAAGTCTGCGGATTCAATGACATTTTTCCCACCTGATAACTTTTCCTGGGTTAAACTTGTAGCAATACACATGCTGTTATCAACCATGCCATCACAAACTTTACTAGCAGCAGGGACAACAGCATCACTAACCAGAACTAAAGCGACTGATTTCACTGTTAAAAACAGAGTCAGAGAACTCCCTTTACTTGCAGCAACTAGTACTTTTCCCTTCTGCTGTTTACTACCATGGCCACTGCCACCACCACTCTTAACAATGCTAGACTTGCTAGGCCCTGATGAACCTGCCTCATCATCACAGCAACTTCCACTGACAACAGTCTTCTTGGCAGCAGCACTACAGCCAGAAACGGCTTTGCATTACAATTTCTTTGTCAGCATTTTTTAAGATTACACAGAAAATTAACAGCAACTTTATATTTCTGCAGTTTTTGGGAATGGGAAGCAAAAAACTAAAGAGATACAGCTGCACAGGCACAACACAAGACCTTAACCAGTCTTCAAGAAATCCCAAAGTCCAAAAACAATGCCTTGTTTTGCATGGGGGGGGGGACAGCAGTAGCTGGTAGCAACTCAGAAGCAGGGAAAAATATTGCAGACAGGCTGAGAAATTCAGGGTACTACTATTGAGGTGCTGCAATAAAATGCATATCAATTGACAGACCACACAGATTAAAGGTCAGGCACAGAAACTTTAACTGTTCAGTAAACTACAACACACGCAGTATTTTAAAATGACTGAAACAATGGCCAGCAAACAGAAAAAACTTATAAAAAATAAAGTGAAGTTGTACTGTGTGTGCCTGAACACTCAAATAATAAAACACTAGTCAACAACAGTTGGAAAAACTGCCTTTCTCAATAATCTCCCTTCTACACCACAGAACCGCCCCTCCCCCGAAGCACACTTCTACAGTGTCTGTCAGTACAGAGGCTGAATGTACTAAATTAACATTCAATATTCACACAAAATCAATAAATGCTCGGTGATATAAACACACAAGGGTTTACTACAATCGATGTACTAAATTTTGACACAAAAGTTTCTGGCAAAAATGTGTTTTTAAAGATTTCTCAATGGTTTGATTCTCAGAGCTCTGAGAGCAAACTGTCTCCAGCTTTCCACTACACACACTACACTGAACTGCGGCTGTGCAAGACAATCTAGAGCCCATGTGATCTTACATCCCATAAATCACTGCAAAATTTGCCTTAAAGAGCAACGCAAAAGGTGAAGTAATGCAAAGTACATAGAGAACAATGGGAACTTCGCGTTACTTCGAGATGTGAAGTTATTTGCTTTGCTTTGCAGAATATTATTCGAAATTCAGATTCTATGTGAAATACTACACATAGCGAATTTTAGGCACTTCGTCCACCTCTAACGTGCAGGAAGATAAAGGTGAAGTACGTGGTCAATGTGTGTGCTAGTGAAGAAGTGGATTCACTAAAGCTGCAAACAACAGTGCAGGCCAAATATTGCAGAACTGTACTATGGTTTGGAAAGGTTTACATGGCGCAAAAACATTTGGGCAGTGCTAACATGTTTGCCCGCTGCCAAGACATTTGCCAGGGGCAAACCTGTGCTATATTCAAAAGTGATATGCAAATGAGCCTACTTAGGCAGTTCATGGACAAACGTCCATATTAGCATCCCATTACTGCTTGATTTACAAAAAGGAGGGGGGGTGGAGTGGCCCTGTATATCAATGAAAATATCAAAGCTACAGAAATTTAAAATACACATGAGAAGCCAGAAGAACTGTGGGTCACCCTGAAAACAGGAAATGGGACAGCCATATGAACTGGGGTTGTCTACAGGCCCCCAGATCAGGGTGAGGACATAGACACATTACTGTTAGAAGATATACAAAACATGACAACTAAAGGGGAGGTTCTGATAATGGGAGACTTCACATTGCCAGATACAGATTGGTCAATACCAGCAGGAACATCTTCCAGAACTAGCCACATGGTGGATTCCCTGCAGAAGGAGGGCCTCAAATAACTCTGGTACAACAACCCACAAGAGATAGAGCTATCCTATATCTAGTACTAACAGGGAAAGTATCACATATCTCCAGATAGAAGGTCACCTGGGGGCCAGTGACCATCACATGGTATGGTTCAATTTGGCCACTAGAACTAAATCATTACATTCCAAGGCAAAAATATGGGACTTCAGAGGAGCTGACTTTGATAAGCTGGCCAACAGAGTTAAGCTAGCCCTTGCAAAAAGAAATACAGGTGAGGGGGGGTACAGGCAAAGTAGGCAAGCATTAAGGATGCAATACTTAAAGCAACATCCCATTGTGTTAGAGAGAAAAGGAAGCATAAAGAAGAAGGAAACCACTCTGGTGCTCAAAAACAGTAGCAGAAAAGGTCACAGCCAAAAGGCTGGCCTTCAGGAAATATAAGGGAACGCAGCGGGATGAAGATAGGAAGGCATACGAAACTTCCCTAAGGGAAGCAGGGAAGGCAATAAGGCAGGCAAAGGCCCAAACCAAGGAAACACTAGCACAAACAGTAAAAGAAGGTGACAAGACTTTGTATCGATACAGTAGTGAAAGGAGAAAGTCCAGAAGGGGTATTGCTAAGATCAAAGGAGATAAGGGGGCGTGTGAGGAGGAGGGGGACCATGTAAAAGCATCTATCCTAAATAGATACTTCTGCTCAGTATTTACTGAAGAAAAGGTAGGGCAGGGCCCACAGCTCAGCACCATGTGGAAATGGGGAGGGAGCTGTGATAGTCCCTTCACAAAAGAAAGTGTCCTACAACAGCTCGATAAGCTCAGGGTGGACGAGGCAATGGGACCTGATGGCATACATCCCAGGGTACCAAAGGAGCTAAGGGTGGAACTAGCAGAGCCATTATCAGAACTGTTTAGTGAGTCTCTGAGCACAGGAGAGGTCCCAGAAGACTGGAGAAGGGCTCATGTGATCCCACTCCACAAGAGTGGTAGCAGGGAGGAGGCAGGGAACTACAGACCAGTCAGTCTTACCTCAGTAGTGGGCAAGATTATGGAGGCCCTCCTTAAGGAAAGGATAGTGCAACACTTGGAGTCCATAGTAGCACAGGATCCAAGACAGCATGGGTTTACAAAAGGAAGGTCCTGTCAAACTAATCTCATAGATTTCTTTGACTGGATAACCAGAGTGGTGGACCAACGGGGAGCAGCTGATGTTGCCTACCTTGACTTCAGCAAAGCTTCCAATACTGTTCCACAAAGAAGATTGATTAATAAGCTGGGTAGGCTCGGGGTGGGTCAGAAATTGGTCAACTGGATGGCAAACTGGTTGACGGGCAGAAAACAGAGAGTGGTGGTAATGGTATACAGTCAGAAGACATGCAAGTCACAAGTGGGGTACCTCAGGGATCAGTCCTGGGGCCAGTCCTCTTCAATATCTTCATCAGTGACACTGCAGAGGGACTGGAGGATAAGGTTTGTCTGTTTGCAGATGACACAAAGATCTGCAACAGAGAAGATGATCCAGATGGGGTTGGCAGAATGAGAAGAGATCTGGATTAACTGGCAAAATGGTCGGAAAAGTGGCAACTGGGGTTTAATGCAAAGAAGTGCAAGATCATGCACATAGGGAAGAGTAACCCTGAAGCCACCTATAGGCTGGGAGGGGAGTTGCTGGCAGTCACAAGGGAAGAAAGAGACTTGGACATCATCATCACAGATGAACTGAAGTCATCCAAGCAGACCACTAAAGCAGTAGGTAAGGCTAGGGGGATGTTGCGGTGTATTAGTAGGGGTATCACAAGTCAGAAGAGGGAGGTAATAATCCCTCTTTACCAGACACTGGTTAGGCCCCATCTGGAGTACTGCATGCAGTACTGGTGGAGGATACACCTTCACTAGGACATCAACCAAATTTAGGCAGTCCAGAGAAGGGCAACCAAAATGGTGCAGGGCTGCATCAGAAAACATATGAGGACAGATTAACAGATCTCAGTATGTATAACCTAGAGCAAAGGAGGGAGAGAGGTGATATGATCGAAACATTCAAACACCTTAAGGGCATTAACAAGGTGAAAGAGTCTAACATGTTTCAATATAAGAAAAATAGCAGGACAAGAGGACACAGCATGGGATTAGAGGGAGGCTGATTAAGGGATATTGTGAGGAAGTTCTTTTTCACAGAAATGGCGGTGGATGCATGCAACAGCCTACCTCAGGAAGTGGTGGATATGAATACAGTGCAGGGCTTCAAACAAGCATGGGATAGACATAAGGGAGCAATACAGATTAGCATGAATAGACACACCATTGACAGAGCAAAGGCCGATGGCACATTTATAAGGTAGAAAAAGAAATGGTCAGACTGGATGGGCCTTGCGGTCCTTATCTGCCATCAACTTCTATGTTTCTAGATTGCTCAGTACTATTGCAGGGTCCCATAGCTCCACTGTTTGTAAGACTGAAAGTACAGGGGCAGGATGGGTCTACTCACAGCTACACCTGTATGTCAGTCTGGAAGTACAGGGACAAGCTGGGCCTGCTCACATCTCTACCTGTATGTCAGCCTGGGAGTAGAGATAGGAAGACGCAGGCAATGGGTGTCAGCAGGCTTACTCAGTGCAGACCTCTCACCAGGCAACACTGATAGGTGGGATCCAGTGGCTCAGAATGAGGGATGATGAGGACACTGATCCCCAGAATGAGGGACACAATTTCAAACATGGAGAAACAAACCCATATACCATTGGAAGCCAGGAATGCTGATCGTACAGACACTACAGTATATATAGCACCATAGCCTATGTCATTGTCCACTGGGTCATCCGGATGCACATACATAAACTGTGTGTGCACCACTGTCCCCATGAGAGACATATACAGGGCAGGGCAAGTATGTGGGGTACAATGTGGGATGTTCCTGGAATGAGGGACACTTTGGCAGTATATACATATACACATATGATATATATTTCATTGCAAAAAAACTTCATTTATGCATCAGTTAGGGTTAAAGTGACAAACTTGGGGGAAATGAGACATTAGGGTTGAGCCCCTAACCCCCCACTACCACCTCACCACCCAATCCTCCACAGACCGACAGATGCCGAGGTGTGCCATGGGAGCATGAGGCCCAACTCTCACCTCATTCCATGTGTAAACAGGGTGACATGCTGCAGTAAAGGAAAATAGGGCGAGAGTTAGGCCTCATGACCCCATGGCACACCCTGGCATCTCTCGGTCTGTGGAGGATGGGGGGTTGATTCGGGGGGTTAGGGATTCAACTCTAATTTCTCATTTCCTCACTTTTGTCACTTTAACCCTAACTGATGCATTAAAAAACAAAGTTTTTTGCAATGAATGTCCTTACCTTTTGAAAAAGTGTAATATAAGTAGTAAATAGCATGTATTGGTCCCACCCAAGCTGCTCATTTCTGCATAACAATAAATAAAGTGATTGATTGATTGATTGATTGATTGATTGATCGGTGGGAGCATGGGCCCTTTGGGCCCTCTGCTTCTACTTACACATAGCTACAGAGCCATACTGCAGCTCTATAGGGCAAGGGACCCTTGTAACACTAATCTGCCGATATCTCAGGAATGTAGCAGCTATACAAAAAATTCAAGTGTGCTGTAATCATGACAACAAGCACTGCATGCAAAATAAATTGACTGAATTCATATCTTGCACTGTTTCTGAGATACGGGCACCGAAATACACTGAAAAGGCACCCTTTGGAACCCTTGTGAGACTAATTTGCCAATAGCTCCGTAACCGTGGCAAGTTGGAAAAAAATTCCGCTGCTGGTGTAATCTATGATTTCCAAACCTGTTTCTGCAGCTTAGATCACCCTTAATGGTGATCTAAGCTGTAGGTAGCAAAAAATCCATATCTCGCTTTGTTTTCGAGATATGGGCACCGAAAGGCGTCATGGACGTCGTAATGTTATCCTATGGAAAATGTCTCAAGTTTGGAATGTCATAAGCATATAAACAATGCAATTATTTACACCAAACCAGCATACATCACATTTGTGGGACACCCCCTCTGCACCCTGCAAATCACAAGCCAAAAGTCCTTACCATTTCTTATTCTTAGCAGTGATCTGGTAACATTTTACAAATCCATGTTCGTGAGCTGTCAAAATCCTCATTCGTGAGCTGAATCCCCATTAGTGACGTGATGAAATCTCCGTTTGTGAGTCAATCCCCATTCATGAGATAGGGCCATCTGGTCTTCATCTCACGAACTGGGATTTTGTTAGCTCACGAATGGGGATTGGGTCATGAACGTGGATTTTGACAGCCCATGAACAGGGATTCCCTGTTCACAGGATAGAGACATCTGGTTCTCCTCCCATGAATGTGGATTTTGACAGCTCACAAATGGGGATGTGGCTCATGAACAGAGATTTTGACAGCTCATGAACAAGGACTTTTTTCTTTCTGATCCCCGTTTGTGAAGTGTCAAAATCCCCATTCATAAGCCGAATCTCCATTCATGAGGTGACAAAATCTATGTTCGTGACCTGATACCCATTCATGAGATAAGGCCATCTGGTCCCAATCTCAGAAATAAGAATTTTGACATCTCACGGCAATGGGGATTGGCTCACGAATAGGGATTTAGACCCCTCATGAATGGGGATAGGAAGTGAGTCACGAACTAGGATTTCCAAATAAAACAAAATGGCCATTTTTTAAATAAACTGATGGAAACCATACACATGGTTTTGTAGAGGGCATCACCCTGAACAATTTCATGTATTTGTTTACACAAAATGCATCTGTGGGACAAGTAACAACATTTTGTTTTGGGCTAAAAGTAAAAAGAAGACGGCTCATGAACGAGGATTTTTTTCTCATGAACAGGGATTTAATGAGTCTCCATTTGTGAGCTGTTATCGTTCATGAGCCAAAATCCTTGTTCTCAGCTGTGCATCTAACCAAAAGACTGCTCTGAGCATGCTGAGAACCCAAACCTTCAAAACTGAATAACTTTGGATCAGAATAATATTATTTCACCAAACTAATGCTGGCTTATTCCTTAGGCTAAGCTCTATTTAGCCTGAAAATGTCAGACTAAAATTCAAAACGGTGTGGGTGCAGGGTGATGAGGAAAATTAAGAAAAAATTGGTGAAAAAAAGCGAAAAACACACTTTTCCATATATGCTGCACAAAATCCGTACATCTGATCGAAACAAGACTTGGCAAGTCTATAGATCTACCCAACAGGACAGTGCATACCAAATTTCATGCAAATCCATGGAAGGGTTGTAAAGTTATTAAGGTGTAAAATTTGGGGTTTAACATTAAACTGCACACTCAACCCTAACTGTAGATGTGCGACTGTGACTCTGTAATATATAGCTGGTTTCCCTGGTAGTTTAGTACCACCCCAACAAGATTCACTCCCTATCCCCCATAGTCCATTGCCACTGTCGGCAGATAATACACAGTTCATTTATAAACAAACATACTTTCCCTGGTGTCAAGTGGACCCACCACATCCTGTCTGGTAGTGACCCCCACCCTGCTCGCCCCCATCCACTACCCCATCAGGTCACCGGAACAGCCCTCCACTCAGCTTCACAGCCAGTAGCCCATCAGATTGCTTGCAATAACAGATCTTGACTGAGCACTTGCAATGAATGAGCGCATGGATATACCAAGCGCACGCTCACTCATTGCAATCATCAGTCGGGATCTGTCATTGCAAGTGACTAATTAAGGTATTTTTTTGTCCTGTTCTGCTGTCCCCATTCCAGCTTCTAACAGCCACCACCCAGCCCAAAGGTTCACTGGCATGCATCAAGAACCTCCTGGGCTTGAAGTATGGGTAGAAGGCAGCATATCATTTTTAATGCCATTTTTGGCATAATGCCAGCCATTATCACCAGCAAGTGGCTGAGAAGACATTCTGTACAGATGCAGATAGGAAGTCAGTACCCTCATGGTCCAACAAGGGGTGGATCAAGTTTTTTCACAGAAATCTACCTTACATTGGTGAAACAGTGTAGTGTTCTTCCGTTGCAGCAAAACACAGTCTTAACTTTGAATACCGGAGGTACAATATTGGCAAATACAGGCTGATATTTATTACTCATGTAATATAGCCAGTATTTGAGGTAAGCACCAGCTAATTTGTAGTCAATGAACATTCCATCATCGCTGTCTGCAGTCTTTACTATGATATGTGAAGAAAGACATCTGCTGGTAAAAAACAGTCAGCACAAAGTGTGGTCTAAGTTTGCAATCAGGGGCAATGTAACAAGATTCAGTTTGTAGCACAGAACCAAACTTGCTGTTTCACAATTTAACAAACCTCTGCCATATTTCACAGATATTTATGACAAACATACAGAACGATATTCTCAAAATGCAGGAGAAAAAGGTAAAATATGGGGAAATCATAAAGAGAAAATGCAATCAAGTGCTATGGAAATTATCTTCATGTAAAGAAAGCTTACTGCTGGTAAAGCAACACAAGTTAAAAGTTTCTGATTGGTATTCTCAGCATACAGTACAGGACACAAGACAGCCAAATTAGTGATGTGCACTAACTGTGTGAGAAATGAAAAACCCCAAACATGGGCAGCTTGGTAGTCACACACAGGTGAAACCAATTCTTGCTGGTTTGATTCAAAAATGACTACATTTGTAGGAAAACATCACAAATAGCTGCATCAGGAGAGTGGTGTACAGTATGTTTAAATATGGAAAGGCTGTTTGAGGCAGCATATATAAGTGCAGGGCCAATTGAAGTGTGGTCCAGGGAGGGGGAAAGCAAATGCTACTAGTTATTGAGCCCTGAGGGGTAGACTTTCTATTGCTTAGTGGGTGAGCTGTTATTAATTTTGAGGAAGGAAACTTAAGTATGATATTGGGAGGTCACACAGGGAAATAACATATAACATCAACAAAATACAGCGGGCTCGATTCTCAAACACCACAGATTGATTAAAGGTGCCTGCGGCAAACATAAATGGTGCAAGTGGCACCTTGTGTCAAAGAATGAGCCCTGAGCTATTCACAAAAGCAGTCTGCTTCTGACTCAGGCTGCCTGCCCCAAACAGGGCTTGCACCACTCCTCTGCCCCAAAATGGGCTGCAGCATGGTACAAGGGGCCATGTGGCAAATGCAAGCTGCCTCCTCCCCGAACATGGGATTCTCTAAACTCCTACAGAGGATATTTTTTTAAGTACCCTTAAACCAGCCAGGGCCGGTCTAAAGATATTTAGAACAATGTTCTCTGGAGGGGTTTAGGAAGGTATGGCAATTTGCTACATTCCCCTATAAATTAAAGTGCAGTAGGTTACATGAAAAGGAAATTAATACTAATACTACTACTCCCACTGGTGGTGTAGTGGTCCCTCCCTCCACCCTGATATGCCCATTATTCAGACATGTTATATATAATTTACCCTGGTAGTCTAGTGGTCCTGCTCTCCCACCTTGCCGTGTAGTGCCCACCACCCCACTCCCCCTCTCTCACCTGAACCCCCAACTGGCGACCATCTCACCACTCCTCACACCACCATGGTCAGCACAGACCGAACTGTTTCTGAGTGCCTACTGTGCATTATTGTAGTAGGCGCTCAGTGACAGCTCAGTCGGAGCCAGCCATGGTGGGGTGAGGAGGGGTGTGCCGGTTGTCGACTGGGGGTTCGGGTTGGGGGGAAAGCTGGGTAGTGGCACAAAATGCCAGGGTGGGGGGTCCACGAGACCACCAAGGTAAATTATAGATTCCACATCTAATTAACGGGCATATTGGGGTGGGGGGAATGGAAAGCTGGATCACCAGTTAAAATTAAATATTAAACTTCTAATTAATGGACATATGGGGGAAGGAACTGCTGGACCACCAGGGTAAATGAAATATCAAACTTGTCATTAACAGGCATATGGGCATTGGGTGGTGTGAGGGGGTGCTAGCCACTGAGTGCCCTGCTGGACTGGCACATAGCCAGCCCACAACTTGTGGCAAACCCTCCTGCTGCACCCTTTATTTGGTGGACAGCCAGGGTTGCTGCAAGCCCAGGGAGTTTGGCACTGGGACCCTGCCAGTTAGAGAATCGGCGAAGGGTCCCTGGCACATGGGGCTTCAGCGCAAGTTGCTGTTTTCTACAACTTGCACTGTTCCAATCCCCTTTGAGAATAGAGCTCAGCAAGTACAAAATGTAGAATTTTATGACAAATATGGATCGCTTGGTACAGCCATGGCAGGATTCACAAAGATAGTGCAAACTGAGAGTAAACATTTGCACTGCACTCCCAAGATGCGCTTGTGGGCAACAAAGCTATTTGCAGTTGGATAGCCCAGTGGGCTATCTGACTGTGAACAGTGGCCAGTGTGGGGCAGCACAAATCCAAACAAAAGCAGTGTAACCCATGGTTGTGCTGCCCCCACAACCAGCCAGGAAAATGGCCTGCAGCTAATAGCACTCAGTCACTACTGTGGTATTCAGATAAAGAGTTATGCAAATGAGCACACTAAGCATGCAAAGAGCTATTGTCCATTAGCATGCCCATTGTGGGCTCATTTACATGCCATAAGTGAGGTGCTCCCCCCCACCAGCCGAAACCCCATGCAGCTGCAGTCCCCAAAGCATAGTGGTGCCCACCCCCACTGAGCTCGCCGACCCGATGGTAAAGAAAAAAAGATTGTGCCATAGTGCAGTGGTCCCTCCCCAGTCCCTGATCCTAGTAATAATAGACAATCAACCCCTTTTACATAGAATAGTGTCCCACCCCCACCCCGGGGCCAGTAATATTAGAAAACCATCCCTGTTTCCATAATATAGTGCTCCTTCCCCCTCTGCCTGGTCTCTGATCACCCTCAGAATAAATAATGAACACCCTTTTCCTGATAAATAGTCCCAGCCCCCCTCCTCAGTCCCAGTTTCCCTCCCATATTGTACCATCACTTTTTTCATAGTGTAGTGGTACCCCCAACCACCCAGTAACTACATCCCACCCTGTTTATCCAGTAACAGCATAGCCCCTCATTCTGCAAGCAGCACAGCCCACCTCTCACCCCCATTGTAGCCCACTGACTGAACTGTCAATGAATTGTTAGCTTATAGTAATTACTATGCTTGATTGTTAATACTGTTGACACGGGCTTGCAGTGTGTACCAGGCTGTCATTCACAACTTTGTGAATGACAGCTCACAGTACACACTGCAAGCCCATTGGTTGACAGTGTCACCCAACTGTCTTGTAGTGAATACTGTAAGCTGTTATTCATTGACAGTTCAGTCAGCAGGCAGCCGTGGAGGTGAGATGAGGGCTGTGCTGCTCGCTGACTGGGGGCCATGTTGGGATGGGGGAAGCAGGGTGGGATGTAGTTACTGGAGTGGGTGGGGGTTTGGTGGGAACACTACACCATGGAAAAAGTGACAGTACAATACAGGAGGGAGATCTGGACTGGGGTGGAGGGCTGGCACTAATTACCAGGCACAGGGTGTTTATTATTTATTCTGAGAGTGATTGTGGACTAGGGAGGGGGGCTGGGACTATTGACTATAACAAGGGTGTATATTTTTTATTCTGAGAGCTATCAATAATGGGGGAAGGGAACACTATACTTCGGAAAAGGGGATTGAGTTTTTTCTTCTTACGGGGTTTAGGGTTAGGGTGGGAGCACTATACTATGGAAAAGGGGTTTATTTACTGTTATTACTGGGATCAGGGGGGAGGAACACTACTACAGAAATGGGGATTATTTTTTCATATAATGGGGACTGGGGACTGGGCTGGTGGTGCTGCAGTATCTCCACAGCCCTCTAGGGTTTGCGGGGAGTATGTCAGGTTTTTTTGGGTGGTAGTTTGCTCCATGCAATGGCCTTTGCGAAAGGCCATTGCATCGGGCAAATGTTTGTGAATGGGATTGCGGGGCTATACAGGTCCCCTCCCACTTATTTGCATTGCAGCTCCCCTCACTGCTTTGCCCGGGGGCAAACTGGGCTTTGTGAATGGCAGCTATTCACAAAATCCAAGCTTTGTGAATCCTGCCTCCAGTGTGTAGAGAAAGTAGACATTAAAACAGACAGGCAACCAGGTAAGATATAAATTAAGTATGAGTTTGCTACTGAAGATGAGCAGCAAGAACACAAGATCTTTAATTAAAATGGTTCAGGGGATAACATTTTTCCACATTCTGTCAATGAAATGTATGACTTTGACTTGAAACTCAAAATGTGTTGTTCTGACATTCAAAAACTAATCTTGTATTTTTGATGTTTTATTTGATCTTGGACAGTGGTGGCAGAAAATACATATTGAATAATATATTACTAATTATGAATTTCTACTTCAGTGCCTGAATTAACAATGAGAAACTACCTTTTCCACGTGAAACAGAGCAGTCCTGAGTTGTAAAATGGGGGATGTAACTCCTAATTTGGGACAGTTGAAAGTGACAGTTCAAAGGTATGAATCCCAGTCTACAACGTGGGACATGAGGATTCGGAGAGGTAAAATGAAGGCTTTCTCTCCCAATGTTGGACACTTAAGAGGAATGGGTAGACTGAATGAGCAACAGGCCATTATATTGCCATGGTTTGAAAACATGGCAAGTGTTGCGAAACCTGGGAAAAATATCTAAGAGCCCAGGGTCTTGGGTCAGCAGTATTCTCAGTTTGAACACTGTATTAATCAGGTACCTGAAACCTTAAGGAAAAACTTCATAAATTAAACATCACTCCTAAAGATTACCCTCCTAATTGACAGATTTACATTAAGAAAAATGTTTCATTTAAAAATTACTCTGTTCCACACCACCCACCACAGACAGTATGCAGTGGACCTGATTTAGTAAGCCACAAACTTAATGTAAGGTGCCTGTATCAATTGCATTTGATGTAAGGGGCATCTTGCATCAAAAATTGTGCCAACTGTGATTCTTGAATGCAGGCTGCAGCAACATCAGGACCCCTTGTGGTGAACAGGTACTGCACCAGCCATGTGCTTGATTGGGGTATGCACCATGGCACTAGGGGGCTTGCATGAGATGCAAGATGCAGTATCCCCTATGGAAAGATTCAGGAATCTTTTCCACAAGGTGCATGGTCTGTGACAGTTACACCAGCCTGGGACTGGCCTAACAGCCCAAGCTCTACCCCTAGAGCTATTGCTGGGTGGGAGGGAAGTTGTACCACTGCTTGCCTGCAGTATTCTGTGCCCCTATAGTAGCAGGGGACATTAGTGGTGTGGCACCCGCAGAGACCCCCATGGTGTCTGGAATGCAGCTGCCCCCCTAGATAAGCACAGGCATGGGAGCAGCCACACAATATCCCTGTCATGGAGCTGTTGCCAACCCATGCCACCTATCTGTCCCCAACCTGCCCTCCTCATCCCTGTCCTGTCCCACACTATCCCACGATCCTCCAGGTTGTTCTCCATCAATGACACTGATACAATCTGATCAATCCACAGCTTGTGTCAAACCTCTCCCATGCACCTTGACTTTTGCACATGGAAACATTTGCCGCAAGCTGTGGGAGTTTGGAATTATGCCCCTCTCAATAGTGAATCCTGTGTGGGATCTCTGGCGTTTCAGTGATCAATGCAAGTTGCGGTTCACTGCAGCTTGCGTTGGTCTGTGAGAGGCTTTGTGAATCTGGTCCAGTATGTCTTCATTGCTCACTGTATGCTAATCTGCATTGCTATGTCTGCAATTAGTCATCAGTACATATTAGCATACAGAAGGCGGTGGAAGCACTCTGAATATATGAGATGGATACCTACCTTTTAGTTGTGAAACTTTCCTATTCATTTCTCTTTGAGGTATCATCTTTTTAATGGTCTGCTTTGTTGTATAAAGTTGTATAATGCACTGACCAACATCAGAACCAAAACCAGGGGTGATTTGGCAAACCAAACCCAGAATCAGATCCTTCCTACTTTTGCCACACCTATTCTAAATGGTAAATTGAGAGACACCTTTCCTAATTAAGATCAGTTTAGGGGGAGGAGTTGCTCTGTATTTCTGAGATTTGTCAGAGTCTGTAGGGAGGAGTTGAAATTAAGCCAGCTAAAAATTAATTGACAGCTAAGAAAATCAAGGCAATGCCAGTGAATCTGAAAAAGCCTTATGCATGCAGTACTTTATAATAATCCTGAGATACTGTACAATAGTTGCAGTATCAAGCTCACATAGCCTCTGGGCTTGAGGAAACTATCATGTATTTATTCTTGTTGAAAACATGGTATCAAGCAGGCATTGTAAGGGAAAGCATACCCAGTGGTATGGGGTGACTGCTATTTATTTTTCACATGTCTAGATAAAACATGGACATACCCCAGCCAATGATGGTGTACCAGTAGAAATATCTTCTCTCAGGAAAGAATGTCTCCACCAGCAGTGTAAAGAGGTAGAGTCCCTCTATAAAGAGCCAGAAATAGTTGGACATGACACAGTAATGGAAAAACACCATCACCGCCTTGCATTCCACCTAGTGAAAAAATACAGATGAAAAAAGATTCAGTTATTATCCGTTTGACTGGAATACATGATGGTAGGCAACATTTGTGCAGCTAACAATGAACATGCACCATTTTCTAACCAGAAAAGAAAATCAACACACCAGTACCAGCTCAAGAGAAGCACAAAAAGAAACACTAATACATTAAAGTGCTCTATCTATTAAATTGCGATAGCGGTGCATGCACAAATTGAGGAAACGAGGCACACCGTCAACAAACCCAAATGCATCACTTTACTCTAAAGCATTTTCAAAGATGCAACCCCCAGTAGGAGCAGCCTTTTTATAATCCCCTTCAGCAAACCACACTGACCATATAGTTTATACGTAAACTGGAAGTGATCACTACAATATGTGCAAAAAGGTGCTAAAGACAAAAAAAAGTTGTTTTAACATCTAAACAATCGTTAAACACATGTTTTGCCATATTATAGGTCCCTGGGATGGCCACACTTGGAATACTGCATCCAGTTTTGGAATCCCCACTTAAAGAAGGACATAGATAAACTGGTTTCAGTGCAGAGAAGGGAGAAAAGTATGATTCAAGGACAGCAAAGTACTCTAGGTTAAACAAGCAGAGACTGGAGAACCACAATATGTATTCACTGGAAGTCAGAAGGGAGAGGTGGGAAATGATTGGAAGATTTAAATACATGCTGTGAATCAACAAGGTGGACGCTAGCAAATTGTTCACTAACAGTGGCCACAATAATATCAGGGGCAACAATAGAAAATTGGTGGGGGCAGGATTAAGAAAGAACTCAGAATGTACTTTTTCAGAGTCGGTGGTGGAAAAGTAGAGAGACTGCCCACTGAGGTGGCCAGTGAGTATATGTTGGGGGGATTCAAATTGGGAAGGGACAGTCACAGGGGATTGAGTAAGTGCATTGGGTAGGATGGGTTGGGAAAGGATTGGCATGAACCATAAGGGTCCATGGAACTACTTCACCTAGGTAGACAACAGAGCAGACTGAATAGACTGTGATGCATTCTTCTGCCATCAGTGTTCTAGCTGTATAGGTTTCTGTTAAAGAAAAACAATTACAACACATATACAAAGAGAACAGGAGAACAGTTCTCAAATAACCCCATTTTCACGTGTTATCTAGATTGGAGGCTACCCACCCAGGATCCACCTATAGAACTCTTATCCCACCTTGCTGTATTTTTCCTAGTCTGTGACACATTCTATTGTCTGTGACACATTCTATTTTTCTCTTTCATAGGCAAATACTACCATCAAATCCGTGGCACTGTCATGGGGGCTATCTTCACTCCAAAGATTAAATTGAGGCAGAACAGTCAAGAACACCATTCCACCTCCTCTGCCAGCCACTTTCACTTTTTAATTCAAGAATCTCAAGCTAGTCCTTTCAATAGCACTTTCTCTGCCTGGTGCTGGCTGAGTTCAGCTGACAGGCATTGTTCTGCTGAACTGGTTCAAAGATAACTGCTCAGTACCCTCCCCCCCCTTTACTGGTTGGCATGAGTGGCAGATTGCATTTCATCATCCTGATTCTCTGGCTCTGGTCACCAGTAGCAAGGTAGACAGACAGTGTTGGGGATGTCAGAGCTCTACTTGCAACTGCTCCAACCAGTGAAAATTGGCTCATTCTGCTGTCAAATAGCAGTAAAGGGATGCTGAGCTGAGTTGAGATCAGTGCAGCTTTTGGTGTATTTTGGCAGCATGCTCCTGCTTCTCTCCTTGTCGTGAGTGAGTCAGCACATGACTGACCTAGGGCTAACGCCTTTGTGTTATTTAGTATTGTCATCTGTGGTACAGCAGTAGTTTTATTGTTTTTTTTACCATTGATCTCTCTGATAGATTTAGTTCAAGGGACAGCATGGTCTGGTGGCTTGAGCAGCATGAGCAGGACAGTAAGGGAGGGACAAGTTACTATCTGGGCTAATATACTGCGGGGCTACGTGTGTCCACATCCACTCCCTCTAGGCTCACCATCTTCTATCCATGCCAGTGCTTCTTTGGCAACTCAACAAAGAAAAACTGAACTGTTTGTTTTTCCTGAAACCTGTCACCACATTTCTTTAGCCTGAGAGCCAGCAGCAATGTAAAGAACAACAACGCTGAGCCTGAAACTGAACATGAAATGGGGTTGTGGCAAGATGTGTGTGGTGGAGGGGAAGTGGGAGGGGGTGCATGGGGGCAGGAGGTAATGGCAAATAATAAACAGTTCTTTTACAATGGTCGGTCACTGCGGGGCTGGGGGCTTTGAATTGGTAAACTGTGGCTGGGTCTGGGATAATTGGAATTTACACTGCGGGAGGGGGGATTTGGGAAGCTGGCCCTGTGATAAAGGGAAACAAAAATTGAGGTCTTTAAAATGTAGGGGATTGGGTTGTAAGATTGGTAAGGTGAGCCAGGGATAAGGTCGGGGAGAAAATACAAGTAGATTAAAAAATGTGTTTCAAAGTTTGGAATAGCATTCTGGTGAGGTGACATATAAGGGCAGACTCTTTTGACCTTCGCTGTCCTTCTCCCAATAAATCCTTATGTTCCTGTTTGGAGTGGGATTGTGAAACTTGTGTAATTGGAAAGCTGAACCTCGGAGCAAGGATGGATTTACAGTAATGTAAACTACAACATCTGTAGGGCTCACAGTTCTGGGGCTTGTCAGCTGTTCTGTTAAGTACATGAATACATGAATTGATTTTTTCCCATGTCTGATTCAAAATCAGGTCAGTGAAATCATTTGAGGAAGGGGGATGTTATTGAGAGATGATTCGGGACTGGTCACTGGCACCATCTGATTTGACCAGCTCCCACACATTACCCAATCACAAGCCACAACAGTTACCTCCCCTACCAAAGGCTCTCCTGCCCACTTGAAAATTTTGCACAACAGGGGGACCTCTGACATGGCAGGCATCTAATCAGTTTTGGCTCAGTTTGCCAACTCATCTCATGAGGCTGTGAGACTGAGGAGTTGGGCAGGAAGTACTGCAGTGGCAAGTGCTGAAATTTAGACAAAAGTTTATTTGGTAAGGTTAATTCTAGTGTTGGTGTGAGTATAGATTCATAGTGTATAGTGGACCCTTATTGTGCACGGAAACTGGAGGTTATTAAAATGTTGTTCTGCTGCAGTTCAAAAGGTCATGGAACGTGATTACACCCTACTGCAGCAGAACAACATTTTGAAAACCTCTAGAGGTTCCACATGCTCAGTTTCGTACCTTTACTCGGCAGAAAACAACAGGCTCCACACTCCTAGTGGTGGCAGTAGAAGCAGTTGCATCACAGCCTCTCAAGATGCAGGATCCACAAGATATTTTTAAAATGCAGGATCAACCATATAATTTTAGTTCACAAAAAAAGACAAGAAAACGAATAATCTCTAAACCAACTCCCTCTCGCTTAGCGAGAACTACGGCCACCATTTTTTTTTGTTGAAAATCCTTCCCACATGGAATTGACAGCCAATAGAAGGCTATGCATCTATCATGGATGTGTCTGTTCCCTAGCAACCATGCACAACACCTAACAAGCAACCCTAACTCGACGAGCACAATGGAGCAACAAACCTTCTGTTTTTATTGTATTTCAAAAATTAAAAAATGTTAAACCTAATTGAAACGGGGATTATACACTATAAAAAATAGTACATGGGCAACCACATGCCCAACAAGCCTTTTGTGCCACCTCAGGGGTCTGATTATCTAGGACCTCTTGAGTTTTGCTCTTGAGGGCTGAGATAATCAGAACCCTTCTGTGGCACACTGAGCTGGTTGTGCATAGTTTCCCATGCACTGTTCTCTATTTTTCCTTTTTTATTACTTACCAGTGGTTTGTTGACTTTATGTGGTGAGGTGTACCATGTAGCAGCAAGCAGGTGATGGTTAATTGAGTGGGATGTTAGACTAGACAACTGAACTAGCTGCCATCGATGACTCTGTCACTTTATTTTATTAGTTTATTTTTTCCTTCAAATGAGTCAGTTCATTTTTCCACCAGCATATGCATTTTATATATGTGAGACAACTGAGTGGTGGGAAGGTCAGCAGGCTGGCGACAGGGGCAGGAGGTGAGGGTTGGCCTGGAATAGAGAATGGCAGTTAGCCTGTTGAATCCTCTGGTTGAATGTGAGTGAGAGCAGGCTGAGGAGCATCTCATCTAGCTAGAGAAGTGAAAAGGAAAGCAGAGGCTTAGGTTGCATTACCCCCCCACCCAATCTGGGACATCTGTCTGGAAGTATTACAGCCTTAGCATATTGGGGTACTTTAATGTAGAATAGTTTGAAACATCAAGGCCAAGCCAACCAGGAAACAATGTTAGAACCAGGCTGAAGCTGCTAGTGTTCAAGGCCAGCTAAGCATGCACTTGAAGGCAGCTGAATGTCTGGACTAAGAAGAGAATGAGTGGACTAGGGGGCACTGTAGGACTACAAGGTAGGAGAAGAAATCATCAGGACCTACATTTATTTATTTATTCAATTTTTTAACTGGGTATGGAAACTGAACCAAAGGTCCTTTTTTAAGGTCTGCCCTGGGAATACATTATAGAGTATAAATATCACAATATAAATATAAAATTAATACAGTACATAGCACAGTTACAGACATCCGTATCCAATATAAATTGTTTTAAAATATATATAAAAGTTAGAAAAGATACAACAGATCGAAGTGCCTCAGGTAAGCAATTCCAATATGAAGCTGCTGCAATGGAAAAAGCTTGGCACCCAGCCTTATACATGTATGGAATGGTTATTAATAACATGCCCTTAGCTGATCTTAAGTTAGACTGGACAGATCTGATGGAAACTAAATTTGACAAAAGGGAAAAAAAGTTCTTGGAAAAATAGATTTAAAAATCAAACATCCAAAAAAGTAATCTATTCTTGATCTAGGGGACAACCAGTCTAATTGGCAATAAAAGTCACAATGATGAGTTTGAATAGGGGTAAACAAGATACAGTGACAAATGCTATTGTAAGTGGCAGAAAGCATATTGAGCTCCTTATAACCTAAATTAAAATAACAATAAGACACATAATCAAATTGAGGGAGGAGGGAGCCTACAGCAATAGATTTTTGAGTTTCCATAGTGAAATAACTTTTACATTTATAAAGGATGCTCAATTTCTGTATAATTGTCTGACTTAATGGATCTCACCTGAAAGGAAAAAGTTAGTCCAGGGTTGAGGAATGCACCAAGATATTTAAATTGGTGCACTTGTTCAACTGCAACACCAGTATTATCTTGAAGCAATAAAAAAGGCTTTTCTTTTAAGATTTGGGAAGTACCAGATACCATGAACTATATTTTTTTTTAAATTCAAAACCAAAGCGCTATTAGAAAACAGTTTACAAATATTAAAAAAAATCCCATTCAAGGTTAGATGTTACCTCAGTTAATGACTTAGCATGAGAAAAAATAATTATGTTGACTGCATAAAGAAGTGAATCACATGATTTACATAATGAAGGCAACTGGCTGACAAAAAGAGAAAACAACAGTGGGCACAAAATGGACCCTTGGGGCACCCCACAACTTACTGAGCAGACATTTGACTTGGCTAAACCCATATCAACAAACTGTGTATGGTCAAGCATATAATCTTTAATCCAATAAATAGCTCTGTCAGAAAAAAACAGTAGCACTGAGTAAGTCATGTTCAATAAGGTCAAATGCCTTGATCAGGTACAAAAACACTGCTCCAGTCATAAGGCCATTTTCAAAACCTTTTTGAATGGAGTCTGTGAATCCGAACAAGCCAGTACTAGTTCCATGATCCTTACAGAATCCGTGTTGTTGAGGAGAAAGAACATTGTAAGTTTCAAGATAACTATTAATTTGACTAGCCACAATCTTCTCTAATATTTTACTTAAAGGAATTAAAACTGAAATGGGTGTAGTTCCTCAACAAATTCTGCATTTGATTTCTTAGTAACAGGCACTACCCTTGCACATTTCCAACTAGATGGAAATTGTCATGTTATCAAGGACGAATTGAAAATAGACTAAAGAGTTGTAGACAGGATTTTTATTCTTCTTATTTATATTCTAAATATGGTTTTAACTCCAGATTTGCATTAATAGATAAGCATGATTTAACCTATGCAACGGCAACACATATAGTAGAGAATAAAGATCAAAGTGAAATACATGTCTTTAAATTTATGGGACTAGAAAAAGATTTTTATGGACAGAGAGGTTGAAATTTTCGCAACAAAATATTGAAAAAAGAAAATGAATGGATTCTCAGATTAAAGGCTTACAAAAAAACAGGAATGAATGCAAATTTGGAGTTAAAACCGTATTTAGAATATAAATAAGAAGAGTAAAAATCCTGTCTGCAATTTTTAATATTTATGATAACCCCTCTAAGCTATATTGGATCTTGCACTTTGATATTTTTTAGTTTGCTATATGAAACTAGAATTAATTTCATGATTGGAAAGTAAATACTTCATAAATATCTGCTTGTTTTGATTTAATATTTTGCCTTTAGAATATTTGATTCAAGTTTCATGAGACTTTGCACTTTAATATTTAAGGTATCCATGTTTTTATATGGGTGAAGGTATTTTAACTGGTTAATGATTGTGATGAACCAGTGAATTTGTAGTACGTCATTATGATGTCATAAGTGAAATGTTATTTAATAAATGTTTGTCGAATGATGGTTTAAACCGTTGATAAAGGACCTTGGTCTGAAACACATCAGGTGGTCTGGTTGGTGCATTAAACATATAAAATTAGTAGCTCTGTGTTTGATTTTATTTTTGGGATTAGTGTGTGCTTCAGCTTTTGAGAAAACTTTGAATTTTGAGCTGAGAGTGCCACAGTTACCGAGCGCATGGTTCTTTTGTGGCCTGATGGATCATACCCTGGAACTTTTTCTCCTATTTCTACACTGCCAGCATTCCTCCTTGGGCAAAAGAGTTTAAAGCACATATTTTATTTTTCTAGCCTTCAAAACTGTAATCTACTGTAGATACCTCAGGCTTACACAGTATTACATGGAGGGATCCTCCCCTTCTTACTGCCTGTTACTGCATTCTGGGTGTGAAATTGCAAAATTTTGCCTGTGAGCAGCAGAATTTCACCCACAAGTGGCAAAATTCCACTGCATTCAGGTGAAATTCTGCACCTTGTGGAAAAAAATTTGCATTTGGTGGGTGAAATTCCACAGTTCACATTCATGAAAAATTTTGCTAAATGCGAGACTTTCGTGAACATTTTCGTGGAGTGGAGTTTGCTAAATTTGCCTATCTCTACCCCAGGGCTTTCTTAAGGTTGGCCACCTCCAGCTCACTGCAGGAGAAAATGGGTTTCTGGGAGGGTATTGTATTGGAGGATGACTTGAATTATCATGTGATAGACTACTGGTAGTGGCACCAGTAGGAGGAGCATCAAACCACAATGCCACATGAGCCTCCTTGGACACCAGCAGCAGTGATGGCACACAGGTAAGGGCATGGTTTCTGGAAATGTTTGTTTTCTTTGGGGGGTTGTTTGCACTGTCCCTAGGTGTGCTGGGGGGGGGCTTCTGAGGCAGATCTCAGAGTGTTTTGCAGAGCGCTGTGAGAACACTTTCAGTTATATAAAAAAATGAAAACTAAAACTTTAAAACTACATAGTACATAAAATGTCAGGTTGGAAACCTTGTGCCAAATCAACCTTTGCTGCCACCTTGGGATTGTGATTACATCTCATACTTCACTGTGAAGGTGTGATGTAATCAACACAGGTTGGTTGACACAAAATAATTGTAACACTTCAGTGAATGGAACTGTAAAACAGCATTGTACATCTCTCACAATGAACATCCCCTACATACTGTAAGCCATTATTAAACTCAAAACTGGCTTCATCTGACCAGCAAGTGTAGTACATTTCTATCACATTTAAATCCATACTTGATTCAGCTTCTACAGCATCATCATATCAGAAAGCAATTTCATGAAATTTGTGGCCACAGATTGTGCGAATTTTGCCACAGAACGTAAAATTTCACTTGTGAATTTTGCATGTCACCTGCAAATTTCACACTTCACAGTTAAGGATGCTGAATTTCATTGAAAACTTTGAAAAAAATGAGCAAAGCAAATTTTGAGGGTCTGTCCAGAACTCCATGAATTCCACAAAGTGTGAATTTTTTGCACTTTTCGTGGAATTCATGGGCAAAGTTTAACTTCACAAAATATCTAACCTAGAAACAAAATGCAGAGGTAAGTACAGCTGCAAGTATAAATACATTTTGATATATGCACTTTATTAACATTTTATATTGTATTCGACGCTACATCCCAAGTGGAGATACATAATTATTTTTCTAGATTTGCATTACATGATGTGGAAGTGTTCAGAAGTGTTCACATATATTCTGAGCACCATGATCTGGGATGGCTTCCCAGCCAAGTAAACATAAATTTCTTTTCAATTTATGTCTGATTTTACTGAGTACTGTAATTGTTCTGTAGTTTTTCCTGTACATGTATTGTAATATCAGTAAGCATGCCCAGAAGGCTGGAGTGTAAATAACTGGTATATTACAGTATTTTTTTTTTTATGGTATGGTATAGTATGGTATGGTATGTACCATAGTTGACATCTTATGACTTTAACAGTGTTGAAGTGAGTGTACGGTATAATTATTGAATTTATTTCTGTTGTAGGTTGGATACGTTGGAAGAAAAGAGTAGCTGCATCACTGTCAACAGTGAAACCACACTTGCACCTGCCCCCATAAACAATCAACTCGTTCAGCTAGAAATTCCCCAAACCTTGTGGAGAAAGTGAGAATACTTCAGTAGATCTACCAGAGTGCTGGGGACCAGCACAGTATGTACATTTCAAGGCACAACATCCATGACTGTTTATCAAAAAAAATGAGTTGTGCTGTACAGTCTGCAAGGAGATTCAAAGCTTAGCTGTGCATCGGGACCTAAGGATGAAATTGAGGTTGTCTTTTGAGTGGATATCCAGAGTATTAGCCTATGGAGACACAAGGGAGAAACAACAAATTTCTCTCCAGAAAAATATTTTTAATCACAAAGAATCCAAACACTACATCGAAGCAATAAAGATGATGAAACAGAAGACAGAAGGAGAGATGGAATCCTGTTCAGTGAAGGCTGGGGAAGATGCATGGAGTACAATGAAACACATGTTCAGGATGGCATATTTTATTACAAAAGGAAATTACCCCAACACTGACCATCCACACCTTCTTGACCTGCAGAGTATGAATGGCATCAACGTGGGAAAAATCCTTCAATCCAATACTATATGTGCCGAAATTATAGATTACATAGCAAGGGAAATGCAAATCAAGTTGTTGGATTTCATCAAGAGCAGCTGCCTGCCCGCTCTAATTTGGTGGATGAAAACACCGGCCTAAGCTGGAAGTCCTGCTTAATTATTTAACACTGTTGTTCATTTGAAAAAACAGAGCTAACAACATTTTTCTTAGACCTTATAGAACTGGGTTTGACAGATGCCACTGGGATAACGTCTGCTCTGTTGGAATCCCTGGCAAGTTATGGACTAGCTGGAACCTTTCTGGGTAATGCCTTATTGATTTTTGCTCAGATGATGCTTCTGTTACGGCAGGAAATCACTCCCACATTTATTCCAAGCTTAAGGAACTTTTCCCTTGTCTCGCTGGATGTCATTGCTTAAATTATGAACTAGAGCTGTCAGCTGATGATGCTGTGAAGAGCTGCACAGAAATAAATAATTTTCAAATCTTCATGGACAAGTTGTATGTGCTCTGCAGCCAGTCACCAAAGAACCAGAAACAGTTTTATGAAGCAGCAAGCGGTCTTGAGGCACACTTAAAAAAATAGGAAAAATGCTCAGTGTAAGGTGGGTTGCTTCAAGTTACCACTCTGTGCATGTGGTTTGGATATATTTTCCTGTACTCATTCAGCATTTCAACATGGCTAAGGAGGATATATCCAGAGATGAAAAAGAGATAGCCATGTTTACTGCTTTGGCTAAAAAGTTGTCCTCCAAGAATGTTTGTTAAAACATTGGTTTGATGCTAGATGCCCTGGAAGAGTTAAAATACTTATCAGAAGCTTTGCAGGCAAGAGACATTAACTTTCCAACTGCAAGCAAACTGATCAAGAGACAGGAAGAGGTGTTTGAGGGGAGAAAAGAGTACAAGGGACCAAGCCAACTGCAAGCATTGGCAGCAGATACAAGAGGGCAATTTTGGAGAGTAACACTTAATGACAAGCAGCACCCATTGAAGGAAATTAATGATTGTCAGTTCTATCAGCCACTTATTGACTCCATGAATGCAAGGACGTCAAACAAAGCTGAAGAAACTCTGTTACACAAAATGACATGCCAAGGCCAGAGACATGGCCATATGTATTACCAGCAGGATTTGGAGAGAGAGAGCGATTTGAGGGAACTCTGTGATTTGTTTTACAATAGTTACTCAGGTCTAAAAAATTAGTACAGAGACCTCAAGAATGACATGACTTAGTGGGACCTAACTGCTACAGATTGTGTGTGCTGTCAACACAATTGTAGTAAGCACTGCTGAGTGTGAAAGGGAGTTCAGTGAGATGAATGATACATGTACACCCCTGAAACCTAGCCTCTCAATTAAGCATATCTCCTCACTGATGTTTCTGTCACTGGTTGGTCCATCATTAAAACAATGGGATCCCATACCATTTGTAAAGAAGTTACTCGTTTCTAGACACTCAGCAAATCACACTGCATTCAAGTCCAGAAAGGACAAGGATGTTCAACATGGCTATGCACGTATTTGGAACGCCTTGTTTAATAACAAATGACTTTACACTGCACAGCTCAATTGCATTAGATTTTGATTTCAATTGAACACTGGTTTATGTTTTGGTCTCAAGTGTTTGTTTAAACAGTTCTCATTTTTGTGGTTCATAATCTGAGTCAAATTGTTACTGTGGTAAACATTTGTTTAATTCTTTTTCCATTTTGGCAGTTGGAAATAATGTTTAATGTTACTTTATGTCATTTGTTAAGTACAATTTTTACATGGTTACAAGAAGCATAACATTATTCATTTTGGTCATTACAAAACGTGAAATATAGTTTTATTTTTACGTATATCACTGAGCTGTGCGTGATCCACAGTGCACAACATGAGTGACTGTTCTCTCAGGAACTAGAGTTCCAATCAATTTAACCCTTTGTTCACTCTCAATTATTCTAAGTTATACAGTACTGTATCTCCAAAAATGGGAGAAAGAAAATGGGTAGGAGTCAGACAGGAATCCTTTTTTTGATCTTTAGTGTTGTGTTATGTTGTTGCTTTATCAGTGTTGTCCGTATAAGCACTGTGTAATAGAAACAGAAACATAGACAGCAATAGCAGAAAAAGACTAAAGGTCCATGAAGTCTGCCCATTGGGTCCTGTATAAACCCATGACCTAGTGGCAATACAGGGTTCTAACCCTCCCCATCAGTCTTCCTATTTGTTTCCCTGGTATTGTCTCTACAAGTGAGGACTAATCCTTTGGCTCTGTTCCATGCCTGTTTGAAGCCCTCCACAGTTTTAGATCCCACCACCTTGGCCAGCAGGCTACTCCATGGTTGCACCACCCTTTCAGTGGCTCAGTTGGTAGCACATCCGCCTCTGGACCAGAAGTTTGTTGGTTCTCATCCCACACCGGGATTGGACTTGCACCTAAATGCTGGCATCCAAGTGCAGCATTAGGGGGTGCTGTACTGCTGGGGTGTGCCGACATCGGATGAGATGTTAAACCGAGGTCCCTTCTACCCATCCTGTTATTGTCCTGGTGGGTGTCCAGGGGGAAGTAAATGAACCCAGGGCACTCTTCACAAAGAGTAGGGGACATTCCTGGTGTCCTGGCCAGCATTCCTGTTCTCATAAACCAGTTCATGCAACTGTCCAGGCTGTGTGTGGGTGTTGATGTGGGATATGGCTGCCACTGCATATTCAGTCACTTCACTACCAGTCTAGCATTGCTTGTAAAGCACTTTGGGATACACTGTGTATGAAAAGCACTATATAAATGCTGATTCTGATTCTTCTTCCTCTTCTTCCATCCCTTCTGAACCTTCCTCCTGTAAGCCTTCAGTCAAGCCCTTGTGTTGCCAAACTGATGTTCTTGCTAAATAATTCTTCTTAGTTCATGCTGCTTATTCCTTTCAGGAATCTGATTGTTTCTGTCATATCCCGCCTCTCCCTTCTGGTCTCCAGCGAGCACATGTTCAATGCCCTAATGCGTTCCTCATAAGACTTCCCCTGCTGGCCCTGTATCATCTTTGTCACCCTACACTGTACCACTTCTAGACTATCCTTGTCCTTTCTAAGGTGAGGGCTCCAGAACTGGGAACACTACTGCAGGTGTGGGCTCACCAAGGATCTATGGAGAGGACGTATCCCTTCATTCTCTCTACTATCAGTACCCCTGCCAATACACCCCAGCATCCTCTCTGTCTTACTACAAACCTTGTTGCATTGGCTAGCCTGTTTAAGGGTGTCATTGGTGATGATTCCTAGATCCCATTCCTCAGCTGTGGTGCTAAGTTTAACCTCCCCCTCATCCATCATTCTGTCCTTGGGTTCTTTTTTCCTAGGTGCATTTTAACCCCCCATCCAGTATTCTGTCCTTGGGTTATTTTTCCCTAGGTGCACTTTCTGGCATTGAACTTCAGCTGCCAGATATTTGACCACCTTTTACAGGTCATCGTATATTTTTTTAATTCCCTCGGTGTTATTCACACCTCCACAGAGATTAGTGTAATCTGCAAAGAGGCTTATCCTACCCTGGATCCCATCTCTGTTGTCACTGATGAACATGTTAAAAAGGATCGGGCCCAGGACAGACTCCTGTGGTACTTCACTCATGACCACCCTCTCCTTTGATTTAACTCTGTTTACCACAACCTGCTGCTCCTCCTTTTCAGCATATTTTCTACCCATCTAACTATATTCCAGGCCCTCCAACTTCCTCAGCAGGTATCTGTGGTGCACAGAGCTGAAAGTCTTGCTGAAGTAGAATTACAGTAGATACATGGCATAGCCTTTATCCAGTTCCTTTGTCACCCAGTCAAAGAAGTCTATTAGGTTAGTCTGACATGACCTCCCTGACATAGAACCATGCTGTCTACTATCCTGGAGACTATTATCCTCCAGATAGTCTATGAGATCTGTTATGATCAGTGTCTCAATAAGCTTCCCCATGACAGAGGTAAGGTTGACCAGTCTGTAGCTTCCTGTTTGTTCCTTGTCCCCCCTTTTATGGAGCAGAACCATGTCTGCCACCCTCCAATCCCTTGAGACAACCCCATCTGAAGCGAGCTACTGAATTGGCCTGCCAGAGGCTCAGCTGGTACATCTGCCAATTCCCAGAGCACCCTCTCTGATCTGGACCTGGGGCCTTGTCTGTCATAATGGCTGCTAGCTTTTTCAGGACCATATCCATAGTAAATAGTGGTTTCTCCATCTCTGAGATGCCTCCCATAGCTGTTTTGATGCCACTGTCAGGAAGGGGACTGCTACCTCCATAGTGAAAATGGAGCAAAAGTAGTCATTCAGAAATGCAGCCTTTTGCTTGTCATCATCTACCACACTGCCCCCATCTAATAATCTAATTTTTCTCCCACCTCACATTCTTATTTCACTGTTCGATAGTGGAAGAAATGTTATTCTCTGTGCTTGACAACCTTGGATATTTGCAGCTTCGTGTCTGCTTTTACCTCTAATCACTTTCTTTGCTTCCCTATTTCTCTGAATATATATTCCTCCTGTTCTACTTCCCCCTACTTCTCTTTAAACATATGGAAGGAACCCTTTTAGCCCTTACTACTTCCCTGATCTTTGCCAAGAACCATCATGGCCCCCTGAGTTTATTTCTTTCGCTTACTTTAGATAAGCACAGCTGCAATGCTTCATGGATGGCCTCTTTTATTACTATTATCTCTCTTCCACACCTTCTATACTGCCTAACCCACCTAACTTGTCCTGAACAACCCCTCTGAGTTTGCAGAAATCTGCCGTTCTGAAGTTTAAGACCTTTTCTTGTATGCATTCTTCAGTCCCAAGGGCTAATTCAAACAAAACTGAGTTGAGGTCACTGTTCATGAATGACTCTCCAACTCATACTGCATTTTCTACTTCAGGGTTGGTTAGCACCACATCCAGAATGGATCCCCGTCTGCTGGGGATCCCTTACCAGCTGCACCAGTAGACAGTCCTGAAAGATAGCCAGCATAGCCTGGCTTCTAGTGCTCCCAGCCACTGGAAAATCCCAGGTCTATGTCAGGTAAGCTAAAATCCCATACCACTGACTTAGAGTTCAGGCTCCAAGGAATGTAAACCTAGATTACAGAGCTCCAGCCCCAGGACTGCTAAAATCTACAACAATCAGTAATGATCCGGGGAAACTCAGCCTCTCAAACCACACCAGAGACTTGTAACAGCACTAAAGAACAATGCCACCAAAGATTCATCCTAGAGAGACACTACTGGAATTCCTAAAACCACAAACAGTCACTGAACCATGAGAGACTAGAGCCAACAGCAAGGACCGAGGGATCACAGGTCCCAGTTCAGTCAACGAAGCAAGCGATGAAGAAATGGAGGAAAACTGTACCATAACCTCCAGGAGGCTGTTCTATGAGCTGGGCATTATTAATAAAACAATGGAATGAACTGACAAAAAAGTAGCCGAGACAAGCAAAGGCCTAGCTGAGGTCTCACAGCGTACCTCCAACCTTGAGCAGGGTCACACAGACATGGCTGCTTCTATGGATAAGCTGGACTTGACTATAAGATTCCTCCTGAGGAGAGAGAAGGAGTTAACTGACAAGTTGGATGACTTAGAGCTTAGGTCGCGGAGAGACAACCTAAGACTCTGTGGCCTACCTGAAGACACAGAGAAAGGAAGCATGGTGGTGTTCCTGGAGTCATTCCTGAGAAAGACCCTCAGACTACCAGCAGGTGAACTGATGAACATAGTCCACGTCCACTGTTCCCTAGCTAAGAAGCCGACCGACCCTAGGACTCCTCCCAGTTAAAAGTCTTTAAACTACTGGCCTTCTGAATAACAACAGCCATCCTACAAGCTGCATGGTCAAAAAAAGAAATTGTCTTTGGCAATAGATGGCTGTAGTTTGATCATGACTACACCCAAGCTACACAGCAGTAATGAAGGATCCTCATGGAAATAAAAAAGAACTTGGCAGCTAAAGGCATCAAAATGCATGTGGTTGCCCCTGCACAACTAAAAGTATTTTTAAAGGAGGGTCCTTCATTCTTTTGCACATTGGTGGAGGCAAGGGAGACTTAGATCAAGCTGGGGGGTCCTACGGCATTGCCCTCCTACCCAGATTCTGCAGCCCCTGAGTACAGTATCTTAGAGTTGCCTTGGATCCATGCATTAGTCATAAGGAAGGGAGGAAGAGCAGTGGCATCTTCTTCTGGGAGATGGGGACAATGGACAGCTGAGTGCAGAGATGTAATCCTCCCAGCCTAAGCAGTGAACGGATGCAGCAGAACAAGAACTTTAAACACTGAAAAACATTTTCTTTGATGTTCTTCAATCTTTGCCCAGACAGAAGCTGCAGGAGTGGCCTTTGAGAACTGAAAACAATGAGGCGCTGACTGGGCAAGGGATGATGGGATCCCCCACAATGCTTTTGGGGGACATTAATCAATAATCGATATGTTTTTTCTTGTAGAGTGGTCAGCTCTAATAAGTTCAACAGACACTGGCTGATCAGGGTGGGGGGGGCAGGCAGAATGAGATTGGGGAAAAAATTGTACAGTGTTGGGGGGGGTGGACAACTGATCTTCATAGACCTAAAGCAATCCCTTAGCTTCTCACTGCCCTAACTCTCTGTTTTGTTCTTTCACCCCCTCCTTCTTTTCCAAATAGTCACCACAGCCCACCTCTGGAGGTGAGAGACACGAGAGGGTGACCCGGAGTAGTGGCCAGACTGAGGAGGACTCAGCATGGATCCCACCAGAACCTAGAGGGCCTAAGATGGACACAGGACTAGCATCAATATCCCTCATGTCACTGGAGGTGGAAGAGAAGGTAGAAGAGTCTCCCTGGTACTCTTGGGTGGAGACGGCAGCTCTCCTCAGTGGGGAATTACAAAAGGTAAGCCTCAAGAGGCTCTAAGTCATTAAGGGGGGGGCTGTGTAGTCCTCTAACCATTGTTCTTAGAAGGGGAGGAAAACGAAAAGGGAAATAAGAAAGAGTTGGACAATATGGCAAGATAAACAGGAGACCAGAGTACAGGAGGCCAGTGTCGGGAATTGGAAGAGCCTGGTGTGACAGTCGGAAGTTCTATGCTACTGGGAGGGATTTGTGTGGGACAGGCCATGCTGCTGCTGAGAGGGTTTCCCCTCCCGAGCTGACGAGGGGCTCAGTTTCTCATATGGTACCATCCAGGATGGATGCTGGTTGGGGCCCCGGTCGTGGGAAGGGGGGGTAGTGACTTGAGTCTCATCTGGCTTGTCCCCTCACTGGTAAATTTGCCTACAGGAGATCGGGGGAGCACTGAAAAATGAGTGGCAGCACATTGAGGGTTTTGTTTTGTTGGCCCACTCACTGAGTCTGTTCAGTGCTGTGGTGGTGTCTGCTGTTGGATGGGTTCTAAGGGCTGGAGTGCTGAGCAGGGAAGATGGAGCCTGGTGTACTGGCTCTCAGCAGTATTGGAGCCTTAGCTGGTGCCCCCCCCATGTTGGTTAATTTAGATAATGGGAAACTGGAGTGGCACACATGTTGGTGACACTGAGGGGTTAGACCCAGCAGGGGGGACAGCCTCCACATGAAAAGGGAAAGAGGAATGGCCCTTGCACCTGCCTGGTGCTCCAGGTTCCTACTTCTGAGGGACAAGGGAGGTGACTCAAACCACAGGACCATGACAGATGTAGCTCGAGGTTTAGGAATCCCAGAATATACCCTCGCTTGGCTAAAGGGCCAGCACAATGGGACGTGGGCAAAATATTTAAAAAAATAAATAGATAACTAAGAAAATAAAAATAAGGAGTCCATAAGTAATCCTGGAATGCTTCATAGTGGAATACATACAGTAGCCACTGAACAGATAGAGGGCATGGACCCTTCGGTGTTTATGCACAAGTTTTGACCCTTAAAAATGAGAGAGCCCCCGATAGACTTCATTGGGTGTATGGGTGGTGAGGCTGGCATAAGATGGCTGATGGATGGCGGGGTTCGGGTGGGGAGGTCTGGGTTGGTTGGGACAGGAAGCAAGGGTTGGGAGCAAGGCTGGATTGTCGGCCCCCCCCCGAAAAAAAAAACAGAAAAAAAAAAACCTTCAGCAAACCATCTCCGGGGCCGAGGAAAATGTGGAGGTGTTTTTCTGCATAACTCATTGACTCAGGTCAACGGCAAACTGTCAAGCGAATTGAGCAGGAGGGGGCAGTTCTAAAGCACATTTCCGGTGCAAGACACTTACTTAGAGCATCTAACCCCTGTCAGGGAGGTGCCACCAGTAAAAATGACAGGGTATACGTTAATAAACCATGGAAGTAAAGATGTACTGTATATAGTTATTGTTTTTTGTTATTCAGTAGATTAAACGTTAACTTTAAGTCAAGCTCTGTCTCAGGATAATGCAAAGAATAATAGGGTGTATAGAGGATAATGGTTGTGGGTACTTTTATAACATACAACGTAAGAGATCTTAACAGCCCCATCAAGAGGAAAAGGATTCTGCAGGAACTCAAAGGCCAACAGGTGGAGGTAGTTTTCCTGCAGTAAACTCACATCACCCCAGCGGAGGGCGGCAAACTAAAGAGAGCATGGGTGGATCAGGTAAACCACTCCTCATACTTAGCACAACCACACGGGGGGGTGGCCATCTTAGTCCACAAGGACTGCCTCTGGGAGATAATACACTCAAACAAGACAGAGATGGACAATATGTACTGGCCGGGGCAAATATAGATCCATGCCATGCACTCTCCTAAACATTTATGCCCAAAATCAAAAGAAGGAGAATACTGAATTCTTTGAGAGGGTTATCCTGAAAGTGCCCCCCCCCCCCATCTGAGGAGCTGTTCATTGTGGAAGGGGACTTTAACACTACATTAGACTTTGCTTTGGATAGATCAGGGCTAGTAGGGAATCCACAGTCTAGAACAGCTAGAGGGCTTAACAGAATATCCCGAGAGCTAGGACTGAAAGATGCCTGAAGATACTGTAACCCTAAGGTCTGGGATTATACTTGCTGGTCAGCCCCCCATAAGGCTTACTCCAGGATAGACATGATGTTTATTGCTACAGAGTGGCTGTATAAAATAGAGTCAGTAATAATCAGGCCTAGGACAGTGTTAGACCACAGTATGGTAATCATGCGATTACAGGCCACTCCCAGAAGTCGAAACTCTGCATGGAGACTAAATGTCTCCCTCCTTAACAGAGAAGAGTACAAAGAATTAGTTAAAGATATCTTGCGAGCATAACCCCTTACAGGACTCAAGCAGGGCCATCTGATAGGATGGCTTCAAGGTAGTCCTTACAGGGAAAACAATCAGTTATGCAGCTGGCCTCAAGAAAGCCAGACTCAAGACACAAGAGGAGCTAGAAATGGCATTATTTGATCTAGAAATGGAACACAAAATTGTTCAGACAGAAGAAGTAAGAATAAGACTGGAGGAATGTAGAACTAAACTGAATGGGCTCCTAGATGAGAGGATCCAGGGGCAATTGAGATAACCCCACCAAAGATTTTATGAGGCAGGTAATAGGGCAGGAAGAGTGTTATCCTGGCAGCTCCATAAAGAAGTGGCAGGCAGAATGATACTGCATCTAAAAGTGCAAGGAGACAGATAGAGAGTACTCACAGACCCCCAAAACATTGCTGAGGAATTTGGAAAGTTTCACCAGAGGTTGTATATGCAAGAGATTCAAGAAGAGCATGGGGAGAAAATTAGGGAATTCTTTGAGAGGGTTACACTGAACAAATTATCCCATGAGGATGCAGAGGCTCTAGATGCCACCACCCCCCCAGAGGAGATAACCATTACAATAGCAGGACTAAAATTGAGTAAGGCCCCAGGCTCTGACGGGCTCCCTGGAGCATTCTATAAAACCTTCAGGGGAGGGCTTTTCCACCCATTTGAGTAGAGTTTTTGAGGAAATCCTCAAAGGAGATTTGGCACCACTATCCTGGCAGTATGCTCAGGTCACAGTAATACACAAGCCCGGGAAAGACCCACTTCACTGGGGGTCTTACAGACCCATATCCCTACTCAATGTAGATCAGAAGATCTACACCTCCATTCTGGCAAAGAGGCTACAGGGTTGGGTGGCGGGGCTAGTCCACCCAGACCAAACAGGATTTATCAACGGGAGACTAATTCAGGTTAATATCAGGAGACTGCTGAACCTCATCACAAACCAACAAAAAATTAAGTCTCCTGCCCTAACAATCTTTATGGACACCAAAAAGACATTTGACTGGGTGGACTGGCTCTTCCTGCATAAGACCCTGGATGAAACGGGGTTTGATCAGGGGTTCGAATATAGCATAAAAGCCTTGTATGCTTTCCCCCAGGCCACAGTGAGGATAAATGGCATTACCTCTAACAGATTCCACTTGACCAGAGGAACTAGATAGGGGTGCCCCCTGTCCCCCCTACTGTTTGTCCTATGTATCAAACTACTCGCTGTGGCAGTCCAAGCCAATGAAATGATACAGGATATTGAGGTGGGGGGGTCACCATCACAAAATCTCACTCTGTGTGGATGACACCTTGTTCTTTCTGACATTGAACTGACCTCTGTCCTGGAGCTGGTAAAGGAATTAAAGAGATTCAGGTAGGTGTTGGGCTATTAAGTCAACAATGACAAATCGGAAGCCATACAATTTGGAATCCTCTTTGGAGTGGGAGCCCTGGGTGACTTCCCCTTCTAATGGGCTAAAAACAACACAGTCTGACACTTAGGGGTTAAAATCTCCCCCATTACCACCAACCTCTTTAAACTAAATTACAAAAAACTGTGGGTGGAAATGAAAGCAGACTTGTTGAGGTGGGAGATACTCCCCCTATTGCTGGGGGGACAAATCAATATGATTAAAATGAATGTTCTGCCCTGGCTCCTTTTTCTTTTCCAGGCCCTCCTAGTTAACATCACAGAATCATTCTGGAAAATAACAAATAAAGCAATCATGGGCATTGTATGGGGCAGGGGTAGGAGGAGAGTTCATCAGGTAACACTATCACAGCCCTGGGGGGAGGCATGCCCCTCCTGGACCTCCGGCTTTACTCTCTGGCAGCGCAGATAGTCCCGATAATTGCCTGGACCAAGCAGACAAAGGACACAGGTTGGCAAGAGATATTGTAGAAGCGAGCCAATCAACCATCATCCCACTCCACACCATTCCCCATGCACCACTAACCTCTGAGATTTGGAAGGACCTCAATAACCCCTGGTCCAAACACACACTGAGAGTCTGGTCCAGGGCTAGAAAGCTGACATAGACACGTGAGTGGATTGGCCCCTTAACAGCTATAATTGGGGACCCCAACTTTAACCTGGCAAGAACGTATCAAGGGTATACTAGATGGAACCACCGATTGTTGGCCTAGTTCAGATCCTTGATTGCCAACCACAATATTTTATTTTTCATGGAACTGCAACAGAAGTTCAACTTACCAAGATCTGACTTCCACAGATATTTACAGATGACAGGACCTCACCACGAATCAATTGGTAGTAAAAATTTACAGAGATTTTACTCCACTAGAGAACTTCCTCTACTGGGCCACTAGACTGGCAGAGAGGGGGAAATTGGTGGTGGGGGGTACAGAGTGTTGAGGGGTGACTAAGACCAAAACCTAAATCAGCTAAGATTGAAATGGGAGGGGGAATCGGGTACCCCAGTCCTAGAACACAGATGGGAGAGAACCTGGAAGCATGGCTGGAGAACCACGGCCTCGCCTGGGTCGAAGGAGTTTAGATGGAAGTGTCTATCTAGATTTTCCACACCCCCTCTACAACAAAACACTTCAAGACAAGAAACTCAGACAGGTGTTGGAGGGTGTGTGGGCAGGAGGGTACCCACTTCCATGTGTTCTGGACATGTCCAGGGGTGGCTGAGTTCTGGTCTTCCCTATACAATTGCCTGGTAACTCTCAAATACAGCTCAACTTTAAAACAATGATCCTACGTCTAAGGTCCCCCAAACTGAGGGACAAAAACCAGATGGCATTTTTAAGGATTTTCTGCCTGGCTGCCATGAAGGAAATTACAGCAAACTGGCTACAGCAGACTTCTCTCTCTGCACACTCCTGGGTTGTTAGGGTTGGTAACATTATGAGAATGGAGGAACTTCATGCTTCACTGACTCTTACAGGCCCCAAACTCAGGGAGCTGTGGGAGGAGTGGGATGCTATGCAAGACATTTGTAGAGACCAGAGTTTGGGGGGACGGAAGGGCGACGGGTAGTCAATATTTGGCCTAAGGGCAACCTGGGACTGAAGATAAAGGAGACTGCTGGTGGCTGGGAGGGTGGGGAGGATGGTTGAGGTCCTCGGCCATTGTCCTAGTGACCTGAGGCTGAAAAAGAAGTTTTTTTTTAACAGAAACAATGAGATTGGACCCATGCAGCAAATGACAGTCCCACACAAGCGGAAAAGAGAGCAGAGCCAGTAAGATGCAAGACTGAAAAAAGTTAAGTTATTAGTTCACAAAGGGGTGCCATTTTCTGGGGCATCCAGGTTATTGGTTTTTGTTTTATTTACAATTGGAATACATAAGGTGACTCAAAGACTGAAATCAAGATGTACCAAAACTGCACGGCCCCATAGGATCATAAATGTAAGATGTATTCCACGAAGGAGGCCACGGGGCAGATTAATTTAATGACAGTAGGAATTTAAGATTGTATGCATTGTGTATATGATGTATTGAGTTGTAACTGTAAGGTATGCCTTTGTATCCTATATTTCCACAACAAAAATGAGTTAAAAAATAAAATAAAATCCCATACCACCACAACATCTCCTTTATCTGCTCCCCTTCTAATTTCCTCACTGAGCTCCCTGTGCTCTGCTTCCCCTTGCCCTGGTGGTCTGTAGTTTTTTACCTGCTGCCACTGTAAACTGAACCCACAGAGACTCAGTCCCTTCTGTACAATCCTTGATAGTCCCATCTTCTGTCATCTCAATGCCCTTCGTGACACAGAGGGCTACTCTGCCCCATTTACCAGTTCCTCTGTCCTTTCTTAGCAGTAAGTAGCCATGCACTATCAGGTCCCAGTTATTTCAAGAATAGGTTTACTTTTCAGGAATAAAAAATGCCTCCCTGCTGAAGCTCTAAGACTGGCAGTTAACTCTTAAGTAATCTCCGTTATAGATTATGGTCTGGTTGTGTACAGTGCTGTATCCGATTCCACCCATGAAAGAGTTGCAATAACTTTGAACAAGGCATGCAAGCTGATCAGAGGGGCACACAGGCTCACTCACATGTGCGACACATATATTGAATTGGGCTGGCTCAACCTCAGTTGCAGACTGAAGTACCAGACTTGCCTCACTGCAAAAAAAAACTACCATGTGTCTTACTCCCCCTGGAGTACAAAGACTCTTGAGTATGGCAGCTAATTTCTGCCCCACCAGAGGAAATATCACCCAACTGTTTAAGGTACCCTTCTGCTGCACTTTGCAAGGACTGACTTCGTTCAAGTACCGAGCTTCTCACTGGCTGAACTCCCACCGCTCAGAAGTACTAATTGAACTTAACATTGGCCCCTTTAAGCGGATGCTGAAAACATTCCTTATGGAACTCAGTTACTGTGATTGTCAGACCTAAATTCAGTTACGTGGTAGTGTTACCTGACACTCTTGTTTGCGGCACTTTTTACATTTTATAAGTTTCTTGGCACTTTCTCCTACCCATACCCTCAGGCACCTCATCTCACCATTCCATTACTCTACCTGTAGCTAGGATCTACCTTCTCGTGGCTCCTGCCCTTACCAACCCTCCCTTACTCACCTAAATCTCCTCTTACATGCCTAATCTCACCTAACTCTCCTCCCTTTCCTCAGGCCTCCCTCTCACCTGTGCCCCTCGTCCTCTGACAAAGCCATTCTGTTTGATAAGATACTGAAATAGTTTGATATGAAGATTTTTGTTTGCTATGTTTATTTTTGTCTTACTACCCCTGTTTGTAAACAATAATCACTCTTATTGTACCACCTGGTAACCTGTTGTGTAAGTAAACTCTATGTTATTGTATTTTGATCATCCTGACTATGCTTGGTGTAACCATCAACCTATTAACATGGAACCTTTGTAAATGAGCCTCTGGCTCAAAGGTGCTTGTAATCCAAGATCTCAATAAATAAATTAATTAATAAATAAATGAATAACATTCTTATCTATGGCCCATGTCCACTAAAGTGTCAAATGTTTATCCTTGCACGCTTTCACTGTGGAAGTGCTCAGGATTTTAAAACCTGCAGAATTAGAGATCAGCGGTACAGTTTTATCTTTTTGGTTGCGGTGGTTCATGCTATCAAATTGCCTTGTGAACTTTCTGTGTAGTGCAGTTCCTACTTTAGTGTGGCAAGGGAAAGTCAGAGAATGCTGAAACTGACATAGTAGAACAGATCCCTCACATTGGGTCTTATGCACTACAGAGCAGATTGTCTACATGCCATGGATTTGCAGTGCATAGGCAATCCTAAGTGTCAGGTAGATACACCAGGGTCTCATGGACCCTTGCACATATGCATGAAAGGAATGCTCAGACCTTCTGCACTGTATTCTCCAGTCACTCATGCAGCTATGAGTGTGGCTGGATGGGAGGAATGTTGGGGACGTGCCCGCACTCTGGGCCATTCAAGAAGGTATGGAGTGACAGGCAAGGGGGGGGCATGATATGGCAGAAGGGACCCTGCCCTAACTGTTGTGCCCCCCATAGCACAGCCCACCATCCACAGGAACTGACTGCCACCACACCATGCTGCCCAAGCCCTCTGGTATGTCAGGGAGGGCTGGGGGCAGCCATTTGGGGACTCATGCAACACTGCGTGACTCAAGGAACTGTGCCATCCCACAACTCTATGCTTCATGCAGCAGGGGAACTAGTGTCAGGGACCAGGTTGGACATTTCATTGGATGCCCATCCATGTCCTCTGATTGCCCCAGTGATCCTGCACAACGGGAGGAAGGGTGCAGGCAAGCACCCTGCAATTGTGAATGTTGGTCGCCATGTACCTGACCACAGGTGTGGAGCTGCGCAGGCTGGGATGTGCGAATCATGCATACCCGGTGCACGTTCAAGCATAGGCCACACTATGAGGAAGTTGTATTCCAGCACAGAAAGGAGGTAATCCTCTTCTGAGTACAGCTGCTGTGATTTCAACTCCCTGAAGTTAAAAGATCACCAGCACCATACAAAATGCCTTTGCACAATTAGAAAGCTCTGCATTACAGGTGAGACAAATCAATTGGCAGCAAGCCCCTCTGCAAGCTTACCTTCATGATGGCAAAGTTCCATGGGGCTTGAGATTGTTGAAACAACCTGGTTTATTTTTATTTATTTGTTTACTTTTTGTTGACCAGGTGAGTGCACTAGACAAATCCTGCCTATTTTCAGGCACGACCCAGGAAGGGGAATACAGATGAATGCCAACTGATCCTTTGAACCAGATTAAGTTGCTGGTAGCATTTTTAGTGAATGAGAGAAATTTGGCCAGGACACCAGGGAAATTCCCCTACTTCCTGCTTCCTGTAAGCAGGGGGAACCCATTTTCTGGTGGGACCAAGATGGCGGAGGAGGAGGACAGTGGAGGAGGACATGCTGTGGCTGGTGAGTTAGCAAGGCTCAGCGGGGAACATGGTAGGGCTGGAATGCACTCTCAGGGTGGCCAGCATATCGTACCTCAGCCCCTGCTGCTTGCTGTGATAGCAACGGGTGGAGGATCCACCGAAATTGGAGTTTTGCTACACTCCTCTACGATGGTGACACTAGGTGTTACAGGAAGTCCCGGAGCAGGCCCCATACCTGTGGAGGGCAATGAAGATATAGACACAGTGGTCCATGTGAAACAGGACCTCTTATTACAGGCTGAGGCTGATTACAGAGCAGCTAAACTGCATGCCAAAGAAAAAAAAAGGAAACGCTCGATTCAAGGTTCACCATTGCCTTCTACGGCATCTACAGCAAAAGTTTTTGCAGCGGGCCCTCTAATAGAGGATACTACATTCAGGCAAAGAAACAGGATTGGAAAATCACTCACAGCATGATTCGGCATGGACTCCGGAATGGGCACTGGAACGAGCTGGTTGGATCCAAACAGAAACAGGTCAGTGGGTCGCAGATCCCGATATTCCGCTTCCGGGTTCGGGGAGTGTCACGGGGTACTGGGGGAACTGTGGATGGCCTCCTACACAATATGCACAGGCCTGATACAGTCCTGTTTACTAAACTATATGTGCTAGCCTTAGACCCTGTTTCAGGGCACACTTTATCTGCTAATACAGATGCAGAGGTGGTTATGATGGACTTGCCCAATTCACAAGCAGATTCCATTTCCTTCTCCCCTATACAGTCTCCAGCACAGCAGGGGTCTATGGAAAACATTACTGTGGCTAGTGATTCCCCCCAGTCAGAAGAAGTGCTGGGATCTATTCCTATAGTACCTCCTGACAATGAGTCAGTAACCCCAGCCCTGACAGCTCCCACTTTCGCTAGTTTAATTCAAAAACCTGTTTCTTTAGCTAAATGCAGGAATGCAGTTCGGCTGCGGTTTTTAGGACCAGCGGATACGATGCCAGACCGCTTTTATGTGGGGAAAGTTCTATTGAAGCAGATGCTGGGGTTTTCTCCCTCAGAAGTGTATGCTTTGATTCATACACCGGGAGAATCTACATATGACATAAGTTTTCGTTCCCCTGACATCCTGAATCATTTCTGGATGAAGTATGCCCTATTTAAAATGAACCCAGCTTGGACCCACTTTCAAGCTATACCTTTAACAAAACAAACTTTTAAAGTGATCACTGTCTTATTCAGAAATGAAGGGGTGAATATTATGGACATTTCATACTGGCTGGAGAAATGTTGTCAAATACAAGGGAATCCGGAACCAA
The DNA here is from genome assembly GCA_016271365.2 of Neoceratodus forsteri. Taxonomy (NCBI): domain Eukaryota; kingdom Metazoa; phylum Chordata; order Ceratodontiformes; family Ceratodontidae; genus Neoceratodus; species Neoceratodus forsteri. The sequence continues at coordinate 94,191,077 of CM057457.1, read as the reverse complement.
TTTTAGGTTCTGAAGGTTTTTGGAATGGATGGTGGAGGTATAAGGTGACTTTACCACAAACGGAGGATGGACTTCAACATCTACCAAGTTGTTTTTACTTGGGTCATAACAAGGGTTATATTTTTTATCCTGGACAGTCACGCCATTGTTATAAATGTGGTTCCAGTAGACATTTGAGTCGAACCTGTGATACACTGAAATGTGCTCAATGTGGGGAAGTGGGGCATATTATGACGACTGTCATCATCCTCCCAAGTGTAGTCTTTGTGAGGAACAGCATTCTTTTATGGATTGTCCTTGGGCAGCCCATAATACTGCAGACAAGGATTATACCACTCAGGATTTTTATTTGACTATTGCATTAAAATCGGCTTTGAAACAATATGGGCCCCCCCTTTCCCTACCTAAGAGGGCACCTCCTGAAAGGCCTATTAATCCCCCTTCTGAGGCCTTATCCACTTCTGTTTTGGTTTCTCACATGCCTCCATCTGAGGCAGAACCGTTAGTACTAGAGGTATCTGGTGATGCAGGTTCTATGCCTCCTTCCCTTCCACCAGAAGGTGCCTTCACTGTCGTTAATAATCGAAGAAGGAGTTTACGGAAGAAAACTGCAGCATCTGTTTCAGAAGCCTTCCATCTCCCAGTTCAAAACACCTTTTCTACCTTGCAGGTTGAAGAACCTGATGTAGGTACAGAATCAGACTCAGTTTCGGTTCACTCCTCTCAAGCGGATGGAGGATCAGACACTGAGCATTCTACAGAAGATTTGACTATCCCTCCAAAAAATAAATCTAGGATGGGTTCCCGTAAATGGGTCAGGAAGAAATCCTAATGTTTTTCAATTTTTTTTTTTCGGATTAATTAGTTCTCCTTTAGTTAAACACGTAATGGGTTTTGTTTTTGTTTTTTATACACAATGGATATGTTATTTAGTATTACTGTGGCCTCTTTAAATACTAACAGTAGTCAGTCAGATAGAAAACAACTTTTGGTATATGCTTTATTTGATTTCTTTTTTTATGATGTGGTATTCTTTCAAGACACTCAATTACACAGCAGACAAGAGATGGACAGAGCCTCTGTGGGATGGAAATGGGGAGTGACTTATTGGTCTATTGGAGAGGATCTTTGTTGTGGGGTTGGAATTTGTTTAAATTCCCCTTTGGCACAATCCATACAGGTAGTGGACATAGCCCCGGGCCGTGCTTTGTTATTAGATGTCACGTTAAATAAATTGCACTGTCGGTTTATTAATGTATATGCCCCACAAACAAAGACAGCTAGAATTAAGCTTTTTTAACACTATACAGCCTTATTTGTTTACATCTCGTTATGTTTTCTTGGGAGGAGATTTCAATTGTGGGTTGTATTTAAAGGATAGGGGTCCTCAAACCCAAAAATTATATTGTGATACCAATTGCCTGGCTGCTTTGATTTCACAAACTGGTTTGGTTGATGCTTGTGTTTTTTGGCTGGCCAGATAAGACCTATTTCAGAGGTAACCTAGCTACTAGGATCGATTTCTGGTTTATATCTCTGCCTTGAGATTAAAATACCAGGACCCGTCCTGTTGCTCCATCTGACCATGCCATCATAGAACTGACGGTCTCTAATTATGATGGTATGCAACAAGGGCCTGGGTATTGGAGGTTGAACTTGGAACTGTTGTCTCTTCCAACTGTTATGGATGGTTTTATTTCCTTATTAGAAGCACGTAAATCGGTTAAAATGTTATATGATACTTCACAGAAATGGTGTGAGGATACAAAGCTAGATATTAAAAGATACTTTCAATACATAAGAAGATTAAATGGGAAATTTAAGAGGGACCAATATTGTATTTACAAAACACAGTTTCAGAATTTAGTGTTTCAAGCTTCCCAAGGAGATAAAATGATTCTTGCAGAATTAGCAGAAACCAGGCAAAAATGAATGATCTACAATATAATAGACTTAGATCTTTAGAACAGGAATGGAAATTTGGAACCCAGGGTTCACAGGATTTTATGAATCCATTTCAATTCTGTGCTCAACTACAATATCAAAAGTGGATGTCTTTAATTCAGGATGCTAAGGGGTGTCTTTGTTCCAAAAGGTATGAAATTATGACAGCCATAGAGGACCATGTGCAGTCTTTATTTAGTCATCAGGAATCCTCCCAGGATGGTCATAAGGGTTGGTTGGAAAAATGTGTTTTACCACAAGTTTTGTCATCCGATCAACGGGTACTGGTGTCACCACTTACTCAATCTAAAATAATGACCAATTTTGCAACGGTTAAAAAAAATTCTGCACCTGGAACCGATGGAATTCCATGTGAATTGTACAGTGTGATTCTGCAAGTTTTGTTACCTGAAATCCTAGAGTTATTTCAGGATATGATGGTTTCAGGGAATTTGCCTGATTCAATGGGTAATGGGTTGGTGGTTTTTATGTATAAATCTGGGGACAGGACTGACCTTTCAAACTGGCACCCCATCACATTATTAAATACTGATTTTAAATTGTATACCAAATTGTTGAATAACAGGTTGTTGCTTTGTGCATCTACTCTGATACATTCTTCTCAGACTTGTACTATTCCTGACCGGAGTATAACAGATGGGTTAATCTTATTAAGAGAAATTTTGCCCCAGGGGGAGACTGGAGAATTAACTGGTTTCATTCTTAGTTTAGATCAGGAAAAGGCCTTCGACAGGGTAAACCATGAATATCTTTGGACTGTTTGGCTAGTTATGGGATTCGGTACTTTTATTTTTGGATAAAATCTTGTTATTCTAATGCTAAAGCTTTAGCATACTGTAATGGATGGATGGGGAAGGCATGCATGGTTACCCGGGGAGTTAGACAGGGATGTCCCCTGAGTCCCCTTCTCTATCTTTTTACACTGGACCCTTTAACTTGTCACGTTAATGGTAATATTGCTATTCAGGGGGTTTCTTTTTCTAGCACCTCAGAAGAAATTAAAAGTATTGCATATGCAGATGACATCTGCTTTCTTGTGGGGAATTTACCTTCGACCTGTTTAGTGGGGCAAATACTTTGGGAATTTTCTGAATTCACGGGAGCCAGAGTTAACTATAGGAAAAGTAAATGCCTTCCCTTTGGATTAGAATGTTTTTTAGAATCTGCAGTAATTGGGATCCCTGTTGTGACAGGGATCTGTACAATTCTTGGACTTTTTTTTGGTACTGGGGATTTGGCCTTTTTAAATTGGTCCTCCAAATTGGACATTGCATATGGGAAAATTTTACTGTGGAATAAGTGGAAATTGTCCAAATTAAAAAGGGTATATATTATTAAGACCTTCTTACTCCCAATTTTTTTTGTATTTAGCTGCAGTTTTTAGTCTACCCCTAAGCTGGAGACCGGATGTATGGTTGTTTTTTTTCAGGCATTTGGGGTAGTAGACTGAATCCAATTAAACAGTGTTTACTGTTTAGAGAGAAAAAAATGGGGGTATTAAAATGATTAATCCCATTGTTTTCTTTTTTACAATTTTTTCTAATGTAAACTTGAGACCATTATTATTGAAATCTGAGGGTATTTGGATCCCATGGGTTTTGGATTCCTTGGCAGGGATACTCCCCTTCTGGATTCCTCATTCATGCATCCCAAAACAGCGTTCTTTGTATAATATTCCAGAAACTTTAAGGGTGTGTTTTGGGAAAATAAAACTTTGGTGTTTAGTACCAGAACATTTTTCACAACAGGACCGGAAAACACTATATGCACATCTTCTATCTACTTTTTTTCACGATACAGCCTGTTTTGACTTTAAACCTATTTCAGATAAAATACTGATTGGGAAAATGTTGACATCTACCCGTATACCGGTTTATATATGTGGGATGTTATGTGGCTTTCCCTACATGGGAAACTCAATGTCAAAGGAAACCTAAAACATAAAAGTGTAGAACATCCTTACTGCCCTAGGGAGACTTGTGTTGAGGTGGTGGAATCCATGGACCATTTGTTCTTTCTGTGTCCTTTTGCAAAATGGCTTTGGAATTTTTTACGGGGTAAATGGCCTACATCACCCTGTTGTGATTTAACCCCTGAGATTTTATACTTGGGTATTCTTCCATTCAAAGGGACTAAACATGATAGGGTTACACTTTGGTTATTTTTGGTGTGTTTTAAATTCTATATATGAGCATGTGTGTGTAGGCTAACACTGCAACAATTAGAATATACAGAGGAACAATTATTTCATATGATTACTACTACAATTCTTAGTCATAGAAATACTGAAAGGAAGTCAGTGCCATATGAAATCTTCCAGTCTTGGTGGTACAGTATAGATTGGCTATGAGTTGGTAGGGTATATTTTGAGATACATTTCAGTCATTACATAATTCCACTTTTGCTTATGACTAGTAATATGTGGTACTGAGTGTTTTTCTTTGTAATTTCACTGTTATTTTCTTCTGGTCTTAATTAATGAGAAGTGGCAGTTTCTGGTAGAAATTAATTATTTTCTGGTGAGGAGTATTCTTGATTTTGAGTATGGCTTAATTTAAAATATCTATCTATATATATATATATGTATATATATATATATATATATATATACACATATATATAGGAACATGAAGAATCCATATATTATGGAAGTGTATGTTGTGGATACTAGTTAATTTTATATGAGGTGCTTTGAGTTGGGAAAACATACTGCCATATAGTGGTATGCATGTGCGGGGGGGGGGGTTATTTCAGCTTGCTATGTATGGAATAATGTTGTGTTTATGTTTTTCATCTTATTTTCACAATTTTTTTTTCTCCCTTTAGGTTTACAAGGGACAAAAAGTATGCTGCATACTTATTTTTCTTTATTTTTTTATGTTGTATGTTGTCATACAATATTTGGTATTTTGGTTCTCTCATAGAATCCCTGGCTTCTTTAAGTAAGAGGGGAGGACTTTCAACATTTACTACTTGGGTTTTAGGACTCTAATGACAGAGTTTTTCATTTTTCCATAGCATGTATGATGAAATACATATTTCTGTTTATTATTTGTATTATAATTTAGTATGTAGTAATACTTTTGCATATATAATTTTCTCATATTTTTGTTTTAGGGGAGTTTTGTTTAGCTTTGGTTATTTCTTCTTCCTTTTTTTATGGACTTTAAACATTTTGATATTTGTTTTTGTTCATTTGGATGCTGTATTACCTTTTATATTACTTGTTTAATTTTGTATTATGATTTGGTGTGCTGTAACACCTTGTGTATTTAGTTTGCTTTTCAGTCTTAATAAAAAATTCCCCTACTCTTTTCGATAAGTGCCATGGGATCTTTAACATCCACCTGAACTACCACCAATCCAGACAGATGGGACCTCCGTTTAACGTCTTATCTGAAAGACGGCACCTCAGAAGTGTAGCACCCCTCTCATGCTGCACTACAGTGTCAGTACTGGGATATTAACCCAAGTGCCAGATGTGGGAACTGAACCCACAACCCTCTGATCTCCCCGGCCTCAGGGGCGAGTGTGCTACCTACTGAGCCACTGACACTGACAAAGTGTTTAAGTAAAGAGCACTGTGATTTCATGAACAGGTGACACAAAACACTCTGTGAGGCCTAACAACAACTAATGAAAGGGACTCAAAGAAAATTTAAGTGGAGGTGCTTGAAAATATCTAGTTGAGAGAAGCAGCAGTCAAGCCTTTTGAAAGCAGCAATAAATACAATTGTTTGGATTAAGAAAAACAATTGAAAGCTATGATCAGAAGACAATAGCTATGAAACAGTATGCTGTAAATGATTACAAGCTGAACAGGGTAAATGATTGGAAACAGATTTCAAGCACTTACAAAACCCCAGATCAATCGAGAAACAAATTGACTCCCTCCGTACTGGATTTTGAAAAAGGGGTTAGTGATTCTGGGGACAGCTCAGTCTCAATCAGTTATTTTTAAATGAATGTTATACACCTGTACAGGACCCTGAAGTGGAACAAATAATTCACCTGATTCACAGAAAATACTGCAGAATGAAGCGAGGCAGAAGGAAACAAAAATGGTGTCAGGGTAGGAGGCTACAAAAGACCCTAAAGGAACAACAAATACAAAGGAAACCCCTAAAGGAACAACAAATACAAAGGGAAATAAACATATTTAATATATCATCCCCAAACCGATGCAGAACAATCACTACAGAATAAGGATTCTTCATTTGTATCAACCACCTGCATTAATAACTTTAATACTCGTGTGAATCAGAATAAATTGACTGAATTATTGAATCTTAAGTTGTTTTGTGGGAATAACAACATGTATCATGGACCAAATGATCCTGACTCTCTGCAGGTTGTGGAAGAGGTGACTTATGATTCTGTGCCAGACAGCAATCAGCAGTGCTTCCATGGTAACTCCACTTTTTGCCCACCATACACCTAACAATTACTATGTTCTAAATGTATTGTTTATGCTCCCTTAATTCCTCCAGCACAGCCTTCATTTAGGTGTCCCCAAAGTACCAGACCCCAACACCCTTGACCATAAATATCACCTGCATTTAGCCTTGTCTCTACCCCCTAGCTGGGGACTGGAGGAGGGGGAAATAGTTGAGTCTTATGTTGCCTCAAGCAACATGGTGGAAGTGCTCAAATTTACTGGGGTCCATTATCTGCGGCACTGGGATCATTTTTCCATAGTTTATTTCCCAGCCCCTGGGATGTCTGCACTCAATGGGAACATATGGGAGTGTGCATTATGGTGCTCACACCATAAGCCCAGCAACCATCCCTCTCACACTCTGTCTCCAGTGTGATTCCACCTGTGGTCAGCCAGGTAACAGCACTACAGCAGAGGCAGTTACATACCCCCCAACCCCCAGAGGAAGAGTATGTCCCCCAGGACACACAATCTTTCTTTCCTGCCTACATTCCAAAAACACAAGCTCATTCCCAAACCCAGATGCTGGCATTAGAAGGGCTAACTCTACCACTATGTGCACAAGCCAGCCCTATTGCCTCTTTTTTGATGATTATGTGAGTTGGGCATGGACAATCTATTTTGGGTAGATGTAAATCAAATTCTCCAATCTATCAAATGAATAACAAATGGCCCAGGAGAATCTCCAGGAGAGGACCAAACTAGCAGTTAAACTGGCAGATAACTGGGATGGAGTCGTGGCGATGGATGCTGCAAAGCATACAGCTGAGTTACTGAGGCAGCTCAGCAAATCCAACTACTATCAAAACCTGACAGGGGATGCTACACTTGTCATCAAAAAAATCATTGATGAGCCTGCCTAGTAGCATGGAGAGGTAAGGTGCTAGACACCTTACCCCCTGCCATGCTGGCAACCAGTGTGTGGGAACAAGTACAGATTGTATGGGTTTGGCCAGTGGATGGACTGGGAGATGATCAAGTGGCTGGCTGGCTGGAAGCTCTCCTGTTCCCCCATCAGAGTGGTTGTCCATCTTGGCCCATGGCTGCTACCAGGTGGAGACATGGTGGTAGCTCCTAGGAGCTCTGAGTGGCAGACATAAGTTAGGTGGAGGGGGAATGAGCCATGGTACAGGAACACATATGTGTCTCCACGTACATGCACAAACCTGAGAATGCCACAGCTAATGGCAGGAAGGGAGAAAAAAACAGAGGAAAAAGATGTTATGATGGGGGAAGATGAAGCCTACCCACCAGACCTCCACCTGCTGCAACACTGGTATTACCTGTCAGCAGCACTGGAATGGGACATTGGGTGTGGGGGAAGACTGCCCTCCCCTTCCTGACCCTGCCATGGCGGTGGTGGTGGTGGTGGGGTAATCTGCTGGGATACCAGCTGCTCAGATAAGCCTGGGGAGATGACAGATGGTGGGCTGTGGTGCAGTCAGGCTGATTCAGAGCCAAGCCCTGTCACGGCCTCAAGAGCATAAACTGTTGATTAACAAAAAAAATTATGAGGAAATCAGGAGAACATTTCTGTCTGGTTTGATTAATAAATCAGTCAAGTATTATTTGAAAACTGATTTCCATATCCATCTGACTATATGCTGTACATTTTCCCTAAAAAGTAGAAAGAATTTAGAGAACCCCCCATGAAGGCCCATCATTACAGGCATCAGATCCATCACAGAGGCAATATCCTAATACCTTGTGTGTATTCCTCCATGAGGGAGTTGTTGAGTGACTTGTGCTCAATACTTGATACCTTTATGAATATGAACATGGGTGAGGCATTCTTATTAAAGATCCTGGAAATGGAGTCTCTATACTGTATATGGATATACATCCTCATGGGGGTTTATCAGCACTCACATTTTATCAGGAACAGAGTCCTCCCATCCAGGTTCCATCTATGAAACTGTTATTAGCCTTGCTAAACTTTTCCTAACATGTAACACATTCCCTTTTCTAGGTAAATACTACCATCAAATCCAAGTTACAGCTGGGGGAGGGGTATGTTCATCTCAGATTTTGCCAATTTGTATATAGAAAAATGGGAGGAAGAGAATATGTATGTCATCCAGGAATCCTCTTTTTGTCATTAGTCTTATACTGTTGTTTTTATTGAATGGCTATGCCTGTAGTTCAATGGGGTGAGCAACAGCCACGCCCACCTTTCTTAAGCTATATAAGCAGGTCTTCCAAGTCTCCTTCTGAAGCAGTTTTTCTTTGCCTGCAGGGTGCTCTGTCAGTCTGCCTTCTGCCTTGGGGCCTGCTGGGGCTTTGTTCTTTGTTGCCCAACCCCCAGCATTGCTTGTGCTTGCGCTCTGCTTGGTTTGTGCTTGACTTCTGTTCATTGTGTTTCTCCTGCTTTGGTTAGTATTACTTTGCCTCCAGCTGTTACATGCTTCCTTGTGTGCTTGTTTCCTTCCTGGTCCTGCACTAGTACTTGTTTTTTTTTTTTTTGTTTATTTTTTTTTTGTTTCTTTTGGGCTTTTCTAGTTTTCTAGTGCCCTGTGTATAAATTGCTTATTTGTGCTTCAGGTTACATATTGTTTCCTTGCCTTAAGCTGTCTTGTTCCTGTGCTCTCAGGTGCCCATTTGCTCACTAGATTTTTTTTTGCTAATAAGTCGGCCGACATCAGGGCAGACTTGCATCCAGCGGCCTCTAAGGAGGATGCTGTTGAACAACATGAGTTTACAGTACCTCAGCTTTCTTGGTTTTCCTTCAGCAGACCTGATTTCTTGGATGCCCATGGTGTGCACCCTATGAGCTGTAGTTTGGATCCTGGACTGACTTCCCTAATATTGGGTTGTTGTGACACCATCGGTCCAATCCTTGTGCAAATAGTCTGGTGCTCCCTGGAATTGGGTGAGTTTCCTAGCTCCCTGAAAGAGACGGTGGTGACACCCCTCTTGAAGAAAGCTACCTTGGACCCAGACTGTTTCACAAACTACAGACCCCTCTCAAACCTACCCTTTATTGGGAAGGTGATTGAGAAGGTAGCGGTGGTCAAATTGGAGAACTATTTAACCAACCATGACATCTACGAACCCTTCCAATCCAGTTTTCGTAAAAGACATAGCACTGAGACTGCACTGGTTTGGGTGCTTAATGTTCTCCTGAGGACGAGAGACCAGAAGAGACATTCTAATCTAGTTCTTCTTGATCTCTCGTCAGCTTTTGTGGTGTTGTTAGCACGCCTTAGGCAGATTTGTGGAATATCGGGAATCATCCTCTGATGGTTCACCTCATTCCTCACTGGGTGATCACAAGAGTTGTGTCGGGACTTTTTTCCTCTGGCCCAACTCCTTTGTTGTGTGGGGTGCCTGAGGGTTCTGTGCTATCTCCCATGTTATTCACGGTGTATATGCTGCCCCTCGGAGACATTATAAGATGGTATAAGCTGAGTTTTCACTGCTATGCAGATGATACCTAGCTATACCTGTCTTTCACTCCTGACCAGGATGGAGCTCTCTCGGTGTTTAACAACTGTCTGAAAGAAATCCAGGATTGAATGGATTCTAGTTGGCTGAAGTTGAACTCTGAAAAGACAGAGGTTTTGGTAGTGGATCCAGGCTGTCAGATAGAGGGGTCGCCTGTTGGTGCACCTTCAGGAATTTTTCTTGGGGGTGTGTCACTTCTGACCTCTTAACGGGTGTGTAACCTATTGGTTATCTTGGATGACATGCTGACACTACAGTCACAGGTGTCAGCAGTCATCAAGACTTCCTTCTACCACCTTAGGAATATCATTAGAGTGAAGCACCTTGTTCCGTCTGAGACGTTACCAATGCTGGTCCACGCCTTTGTGTCCTCACGTTTGGACTACTGCAACTCCCTGTATTTTGGTCTTTCTGGGGTTGAAATCTGTCACCTTCAGCTAGTGCAGAATGCTGCAGCCCGGGTTTTGACTGGGACAAGCAGGTCTTGTCACATTACTCCAGTGCTGCGCGATCTGCACTGGCTTCCCGTTCGGTGGCGGATCACTTTTAAATTCTGTTTATTGACTTTCAAAGCCCTACATGATCAGGGTCCAGCCTATCTGAAAGATCTTCTGTCCCTTTACTGCCCTGGCCAATCGCTCCTCTCAGCCAATGAGGGGTTGCTAGAGATTCCAATAGTGAGTCTAAATTCATCTGGTTGCAGAGCCTTTTCTTATGTTGCTCCCACTCTTTGGAATTCTCAACCCCGTCAGTTACGACACTGCACCTCCGTGGAGGAATTTAAGAGGTGTTTAAAAACTCATTTTTATCAAATTGCCTTTTTATAGTATTGACTGTGTTCAAGTTGTTGATGAGACTGTAGTTTTGTCTGTGTTTTATACTGAATTATAATGTTTGATCTGTATTATGTGTTTTGTACAACGCCTTGAAAATCTGAAAGGCGCTTTAGAAATAAAATGTATTATTATTATTATTTTGCAAGCCTGTATGCTTCATCTCAGGCTCCAGTTCTCAGTTTCCTGCAATTGTTATTGAATGCTTCAGCACTGAATGCTGTTTCTCTGCTGTCTCTTGTGCTTCTTCCTTAATTGGTTGCACCTAGTCCAGGCTCATACTGCTCAGCCAGCTGCCTGCCACTCCCTGTTCTACAGCTTTGCTCTTAAATCACTTAGTATTAGTTTCACTCAAATGCTGCATTGCTATACTAAAACTTTCAACTATTACATTAGCTGCCTGGTCTCATGGTGCTCTGCTTATGACTCCCTGTTATTCCTGTGGCACAGGCTGTGGTGCCTCCATGAAACATCCTGCTCCTTGCTGCTCTTTGCCCACATGGCTTTTCACTTATCCAGGCAAAAATATATTTACCTCACAGCCTACATTGCTTCAAGAAATTTATGCATCTTATTACTGCATAACCTAACTCTGCCTTAATGGCGTTTATGATATTCATGCCTATCATATCAATTCACTATTCATGCTGAAACCATAGCAACCATCTGCCAAACCTCATTGATTCAATTATGCTGAATCTCAATCACTGGCATAACAGTCTCCCACTACTGAAACACTTACCTTCTATGTCACCATTAATTTGGTTACAGTAATGGACTTGGTTGGCTTTTCTGGTGGCTGCTACTACTATCAAACCTCCGAGCACTGGCTCATACTGCAGCCTTCTACCTTGCCCAGGCCTAGCAGCACAGTGTGGTTCTACCACAGTTTTATTTATTTCTCATCTACAGCCTTCATCAGTAGAGTTTACACAGTCAATATCGCAGTTGTCCTAGGATTTGTTTTAGCTGCAGTCCATGGACCTCACCTGTGCAGCAACTCAGATAGCTAATCAGTGCTTTTACAAAAATATTCATGTCAGTGTAACTCACAAATTCAGAGGATGACTCTTCCAGCTGATGACTGTTGATCCTACTGCTGAACCATCTCCTGAACTGCTCCCCTGCAGAGCTTGACCAGCATTGTTTTCTACTTCACAAGCATCGTGCCACTCAAGGTTCCAGGACTTCACTATATCATTAGCAGCATTACGATTATATGCTCTGCAGGCTTCTCCAACCATTCACTGCAATTTGATATGCTGACTGCATGGTGAAACCACAAGAGTGAAGATCATCACAGAGACAGGATTTCAGCAAATACCTTTGGTCACTGTGATGGTCTCCACTGGCACCAGGACTTTTTTTTTCTTTTTGTTTTTTTTTGCTAGGTATTTTGCCCCCTCCCCCGAGACAACTCCGACTCAGAGTTGTATCCTTAGAGACTGGGTGGTGTGGGGGTGGAACCCCCACATGGGAGGTTTGGGGTGCGCAGCCCCCAGATGGAAATACCAAGACATCCCCAACAGTGCAATGCCAACACTCGGCATTGCTGCTGTCACTGTTGGGGATGTCGGTGAGGTGGATGTCGCTTTTTACTATAGTAAAACCAATTTGCTCACTGTACTAATATGTGTCATAGCCTCTAATCAGCCAGCCGACCTCACCTGCTTGCCTTTGGTAACAATACTCAAATGACTCACACCAGATTAAATGACATTCATACACAAATTCTACTTATTTCTTATAACTGGCTGTGCAAATTATCTCTCTGAGCCCTACTCATTCCATGAACTTGGCTGTTAATGGAACACTGTCACTACAAGGGGACCACTTTAAGTATACTTTATTGTTTCTGGTCATTAATTCATTTTGCAGCCTGAAATCATACTGTGGACCTAGATTACCTTGATTATTACTCTTGTATCCTCTGCCTTGTTCTAGCTTAATAAAATTCCAGCCTGACCATCACCTATGGCATAGTCTTTATCCAGACAGCCTCCTGTGAACTGTTTTCTTGAGGTCATCATATCACCATTTCCTGAATTCTCCTAATCTATTGTGGTCAGGAACATTGACAGATGTCCTCTGTCTATCAGAATAAGAGTCTCTGATGCACTTCATCTAGTTACCATCTCAAAGACGGTCCACATGAAAGCCCCTCAGACATCTTCTATTAGTATCTTCTTGAATCAGTTGTCTCTACCTCACTTCCTATACTTGCTTTCTCGAAGGTGGTCTTCAGGGAAGCCACTTGGATGTCTTCTACTCAACACAGGAGTATCTGCCTCACTTCATATACTTGCCTACTCAAAGGCAGTCTTCAGGGAAGCCCCTCAGACATCTGCTATTCACATCTATTCAAAACAGTAGTCTCTACCTCATTTCATATACTAGCCTACTTGAAGATGGTCCTTAGGGAAGCCCCTTGGAAGTCTTCTACTCATCTCTACTGGAATGGGAGTCTCTACCCAAGTCCATGCACTGCCTATTTAAAGATGGTCTTCAGGGAAGCCCCTCAGATGTCTTCTTCTTGTCTCTGCTCAGCTCATTCCAATTCTTGCCTACTTGAGCCTTCTTGAAAATTTTCCTGTGACATGCCTCCATGATATCTGTTTGAATTGGAAACCCTGTAATTTGAGCCATCTGAGCAAGTTTTTTCATCTCTCATTGCTGCTATTATTCTCCTTCTGCAATGACATGCAACCTATTTAATTGCTTCAACCTCTGTCTCCCTTTCATACCATTCTGGTAGGCTCGACCATAGGCAGGGTCCTTCTTTGTGATCCAAAGATGTGAGTGGTCATGTTAAACTCTGACTTCTTCAGTACAAGGGAGTCTCGTTCTCCTCCAGCCTTCATTGCTTTGCAGCCTTCCAGATGGACAATCCAGCACTCAGTAGCTGCTCATCTATGTGAAGCCCATCAATTCATACCAGTTATGCTCCATTACCTCTTTGTTTCAACTCATTTTGTACCTACATGGAGATCCTGCCTTCACAAACAATCATTTCCACTCCAGGAGTTTTCCTTCCCTCATGACTATGAAATTGCTGTCCTAATTGCCTTTTCTGCTTCATTAGCTCCTTCATCAGCTGAAGATTCAGGAAAACAATTGCAGCTCCTGATTACTGGACTTAATAAATATGCTCATCATGTACCATTTACCTTACTTTGACTCATGCTGTGAACTGACCTCACTTACCTTCAAACCAAGAAGACAAGTCATTATGCTATTCTTCTCCAATCATTCTGAATGAATATGTCATGCAATGTATTCATTCCCCATTTCACTTCCTGGAACTACGATCGTCTGATTGAACGACACTATAATCACCTCTCCTACAACACTGTATGCCTGCCTCCTTATCAATATCTACCACTGGCTCTACCCGGCCTCCTCATCAATAACCTGCTACCTAATCTATGGCCTCTGGCTTTGCTCAACCTTCTCCTATCTAGCACTTCAAAGTTAATTCCTGCTCTCATTCAAAAGAAAATGCTCTCATTTATAAATCAGAGGCATGCCAACCATGACCATTACCTTGCCATCAAATTAGACTATTCTTCCCCCTGAATTAAATTTCTAATCTGCAACAACAGAGCCATCACTCAACAAACTATCCCTAGCCTGAAGGGAAGGTGACTTAGGCTTTGGATCCTTCTTTAAAAGGTTTTTTTTCTTCTCCTCCATGTAATATGCAGTTAGTTGTTAATAGTCTATGCCCTAACTAGTTTCCTTAGGTGAGTTTCTGCTGTTAGATAGAAATGGATGGTGGCCCTACTCACTGTTCCCTCTCTCCTTAAGAAGCCCCTAATGTCATCAGTGCAATCCATTTTATCAGTACAATCGTGACAACCTGAGCATCTCATTTGTATTTCATCAAGCTGTCTCACTGCTCTCAATCTGCTTCTATACAGTCTTAAGCAGGAGGGCAGGAGGTTTAGGAGGGAGGTCAGGAAGCACTTCTTCACAGAGAGGTTGGTGGACACTTGGAATGTGCTGCCAGAAGAGGTGGTCTCATTGAAGACAGTGGGCAACTTCAAGAGAGGCTTGGATAGGCATGGGGGATGCTAAGAATCATGGGTAGGGAGGTTGGAGGAGTGGAGAGGGCAGGGAAAGTAGCTTAGTCTGTGGATCCACAATATGAGCAGACTAGATAGACCACATGGCCTTCTTCTGGCTTCATCATAGGTTTGCATGTTTTACCTCAGAGTGAACATTCACTGCTCAGTGTTCTTTCTGGGGATCCTTCCTAAAATACCTTTAGCAAAGGGAATCTTCCCTTGGCACCTCTGGGGTGGAACCCTCTTTCAGGGTTCCTTGCCTTCAGTACCCCTACAGGGTGGTAATTATCCATGGAATAGCCAGTGTGAATTGCCAAACAGCTATCAAAGTTGCATAAGCATAACACTACTATGTTTGCATAGTCCATTGAATTTACACTATCGAGTTGTGTGTTGGGGAACTGTAACTGAAACTGAAGACTTATTTGGAAAGGCAAAGTTATTTGTTGATCTCCCTAGCCTGAAGGCTCAGAATGCTTCCCATAACTATAATTAGAAGAAAGAACATATATAAAATCCTATACATTGAGACTCAACTGCAGGCACACATTAAACAACTTAGGAGACCAAATCATATGCTATGACAGAAAAGTGACTTTTTAGCCCCCTTTTAAATGTTTCCTCCAAGGGGGAACTCAGACAGAAAGGTAAGGAGTTCCATATTGCCTGCGCCACTACCAATAAAGCTCTACTGCCTGATTGTTTTAAGTGTGGTCTTGGGACAGCCATCAGTAATTCCTCAGTGGAGTAGAAAGACCAACCAGGAATAGACCAGGCAGAGTTCTGTAAAAAAGGTTGGGCCTGAACCATGCAGGGCTTAGACTCCATGGCGCCCAGTAATAGGGGATTGCTCTGGCATGCTGGCAGCCTGAATTTGGAGCAGACTGTTTTAAGTGTGATCTCAAGATGGCTAGTTATAATTTCTTTGTTGAACAGAGAGAGCATCCAGGAGTATACCATGGCAAGAGGTCTTTAAAGTAGGCAGGGCCTGAACCATGCTCCATGGCACCAAATGATAAGGGATCACTCTGGTATGCTGACAGCCTGGGTTCACACTCCTCAACTGGGTCATCAGGAGTGGGGCAAGCAAGGAGGGTTCAGAGCATACTTTGGATGCTCTCCTCCTGGAAAGAGCACTCCCTGTACTGCTATATAGTGGCTCATGGTGGTGGCTTGTGGAGGTGCCAGTGATGGTGTGGATGACCAAGTGCCTTCAGGCACTCACTCAGATCATCTTTTGCATGTATATGAGATGGGGAGATAAAATGATAGTACTAGAATAAGGTATATGCCAAACTGTTGTCCCCAATGATGGCCTCTCTGCCCCCCATGCTTGGACACTCCAGGCTCATTCTACATGCCTAAACTCCTTAGCCTCCACAAGTTTATTTCTCCTCTAGGCAACAGTGAGGCCTCTGGTGAGGGTAATATAGCACAATGGAGATGGAAAGATTCAGGAGATTAATTTATTTTATTTACAGTATTTAAATTTTGGTAACTGGGTAAGCCTGCTGAGACAATGACAGTCCCTTTTGTAGGGGCGACCCGGAATTAGTTACAAGTACGTAAAGGGAAGCAACAAGAAAATACATAGGGTGGGATTTTCAGACTGCACCAGGCTGTGGTGCAAGCCTGGGCGCAGTGCAACTTGGATATGCAGGGGCGTGGACAGGGTGATATTCAACGGAGCTGCACCATGGCACAGCATCATTTAATATCACACCTTGGCCACCCACAGTGTGCAGGGTGCAGTGGCACTGCACCAGTGCAAGTGGCCAGAGTAGAGCAGGAGATGTGATAGCGCAAGTGCCATTGCGATAGGTGCAACCACCGCGATATTCAAAAGTGCACATGCAAATGGGGCCATAATGTATGCAAGGTGCAAATGGGGCCCTTTGCGTGTCATTATGGCCCCATTTGCATGCAGGTGCACCAATCCCCGATGACTTGTGCCTGGCGCCCTGCCAGGCTGCAGCCGTCGGGGACCAATGCCCCCTGCACAAGCGGCAACATGCTCTGATGCCCGATCGTGGGCATTTGAATAATACTGTATGTAAACGTCCCGTGTCCCTGGTGGTCCAGTGGACTGCTCGCATCTCGATAGTGGCATATGTTGAAATATTACAGTCCTATATCCCTGGTGATCCAGTGGACTGCACACAGCCCGATCGCTGGCATATGTAGATAAATAACAGTCCCATATCCCTGGTGGTCCAGTGGACCACACACAGCCCAATCATGGGCATATGTAGATAAATAATAGTCCTATATCCCTGGTGGTCCAGTGGACCACTTGCAGCCTGATTGGGGGTGTCAGTAATGAATACTGACACACCAGTCCATCCCTGGTGGTCCAGCGGTACCCTCCTCCCCACCCGCCCACTGAGCCCCACCACCCCGCTCACCCTGGTCAGCGGCAGAGCAACTCCCCACCCACTTGCTGCCCACTGCCCGTAGACTGACTCCAAACAGTAGGGCTGTCGCCCAGTTGGTCCACAGTGTGAGCCAATGTGTGCAGCCATACCATACTACAGTCCAGATATTTGAATGGCTCCATTCACATATCTGGACAGTCTCATATCTGTGTAGGCTGCCGCCCATTTGTCACTCTGTGGACCAATAGGCTGACAACTCTACTGCTAGTCGAGTCTGCGAGCAGTGGGCAGCTAGCGAGAACTACCGCCCTGCACTGACGGGGAGGGGCGAGGTGGTGAAACTCAATGGCCGTGAAGAAATGCCACTGGACCACCAGAACAGATGGTGTGTCATGGCTATTACTGATGCCCCTTGATCGAGCTGCGAGAAACAGTCAACTGGACACCAGGGATATAGAGACTTTATTTACTATATATGCCGCAGTGGGCTGAGTACATTCCACTGGACCACCGGGGATATGGGACTTTATTTACCTACATATGCCCATGATGTCGAGCTGCGTGTAGTCACTGGACTACCAGAGATAGGACTGATATTGCTCTACATATGACTGCGATTGGGCATGGGGGCGCTACCCGCGAAGGTGCTGCTATGCTCGGTGCCCACCCACTGGTGGCAGCTGCTGTGTTGCACCCTGCAATATGGCAGCTTACCTGTGGGTGGCCAGCTGTTGCTCTTTTTTTTTTGGCTCACCTGTGTACAGCACATGTAGGGGTTGCGGATGCATGGGCTCAGCAAATCCTGGGCTGAATATTGGGATGTGCAGAGTATGCATGGGCATGCCCCCCCTACCTGCACTGCATACATTACCGAAGCGCTCCGGCACATCAGGATTTGTGCCAGGCTCGATCCCCCTTTGAATATCGCGCTGGGGTGCATCAGTGGGTTGCACATGGTGCAACTGTGTTGTGCCATGCGCAACCCTTCTGAATATCCCGCCCTCAGAGTTCAAATTACAAACAATCCATAATAGACAAACTATAGTTCTCAGGAGATGGCCTGTGGTGATTGCCTGTGGAATCCCCCATCATGAAAATGCCAGCCTCCAGGTGAAGGCTGAAGGTCTGGATAGGAGCATGCACAAGGGACAGGCAAAGGATTGAGTCTAGTGAACAACGAGGGGTGGCAGGACCTGAACCATGCAAGGCTTTGTATTTTAATGAAGCAATTTTGGAAGTGATGCTCCATCTAATCAGAAGCCAGTACAGCTGCCACAGCATAGGAGAAAAATAATCTATATAAAATTATCCTGAGACCAACCTGGCTGGTGTATTCCTCACCAGCTGTAGGTTTCACACCTAACCTCTAGATAGCCCTGTTATAGAGTATTACAGTAGTTAAGTCTCCAGATCATGAACATCTACACCAGGGTCAGCAGATCCTCTTATCCCAGATAGGACCTAAACTGGGAAATATTTCTTAACTGAAAAAATCCACTGTGGACCAAGGCTTATACCTGCTGTTTTTGTATTAACCTTGATGTCCACAATGATGCCAATACTTTTTACCCTATTTACAGCTGTCAGCAAAATGCCATTTATAAATGGTAAGATAATGGCAATATATCATCCAGCTGACCCTGGAGGACCTGGTCGCATTAGCAGTAAATTGTCTTGGTTGGTTGATACTCAGCCATCTGTAGGTCATCCAGTCAGCAATTACCTTTAGGCATTGCTCCAGCACAGAGACTGCCTCCTGCCATCCGATATAAAGAAGAGGTACATTTGTGTACCATGTGCACAGAAATCGCCACACTATACTGTCTGATGGCCCATCTCAACAGCAACATATTCATTGTGAAAAGCATGGGGTCCAGAATCAACCCATGTAGTACCCCAAAGCTGACCACAACTGTCCTCAACGAGAATGTTTCCTCCACAACTCACTGCAATCTCCCAGAGAATGAAAAATTCAAACCATTTTAATGTTTTTCCAGTGAGTCCTATGTATTCCATGGTGTGTTCCATCAAAACCCATAATCTACGTGTTTACTGCAAATGAGAGAACAAAGAGAATAACAATAGAACACTCCCCCATCCCCTATCAAGAGCAGATCATCAAATACCTTGTGGGCTGTGGTCTCTGTACTGAGAGAGGGACCTGAAACCCAACCGGAGAGGTTCATAGATATGAAATTTCTCCAGGTGTGCCTTCAGCTGCATAGCAACTACTGTGTCAATAATCTTCCTAAAAATGAAAGGCTTGAGACAGGACAGCAATTTGCTAGCATATCTGGGTTCTGCTATGGCTTCTTCAAGTGTGGACCTACCATAGCTTTTTAAGAACCACAAGGAAACAACTCTCTCATAAGGAAGACTGGATATTACCAGCGCATGTTGAACTTAGGGCCATCTGGCTGTCCACCAAGAACAGTTCTATGTGATAATGAAGAAAGCCTAAAGGTGATCGCCGTTATCGTGCAGAGTGCCGAAAACATTTTCAGCACTCTGACACTGTTAACATACAGGACAATGGTGCAGGGACATATATTTCAATGCTTTCTTTTGGGGGCTCTTTACCCACATGCAGGGGCTTTGCCACCTGCACCCCCATAAGATTCTCAACTCCAGAGGGGTGCATGTCGGGGGGTGTGAAAGCATGAAGAAAGAAAGGTTCGGGCTGGGCACAATAAAATCGCACCACCGCCCAGACCCGAACACGGTACCTCACCCACCCCAACAATAGGCCAACACCAATGCCATGACACAGCTTGGCAACCCACCACAGCACCACCCCCTACAGCCCCTCCACCCCCTCCCAGTCCATGCTTGCCGTGCTTGCTCCCCCCCCGCTCACGTACATATAGTGACATCCTGTCATCAATTTCCCCAACCCCCTCCATCTGGTTGCCCTACCCTCCCCATCACCATGAGTGATTTTGCCCAGAAGGAGTCATCATTATGAACGACACCCTTCCCCATGCACCCACCTCATGGGATTCCACTAAGAGATGAGCAGGCCAAGAGTACAAAATACAGAAGATGTGGGGGCAACACTGCCATCACCTCAAGTACCTCCTCCAAAACTACTGGCTGGAACTCATTCCAGATCCAGAGTGCATCCTCACATTTGCTCACCACTACTGTTTGCCCCAAGAGGACACCTCTAGAGATCCATGTCAGAATGGAGGACACTCTGTCCAGAAAAAAACAAAAACAAACTACTATTACATTTCTTAGGACAAAACTCCCTCAGATTGCAGAGAGGGGGCTAACTAATCTTTTTACAGTACAGAACAGCAGCCATCATATCATCTACAGAGTCCATCCTCTTCCATGACTGCACCAACCTCTGCTTTGTTGCATTTAACTGCCTCAGCTCTTTAATATATCATGGCAAGCTGTGGTGTGAGGTCAGTGGGTGGACACAGATCAGTGTGATGAAATCAAGCATCACTTCAATGGACTCCATGCCTATGTTGCGTACTGCCTCCATACTCATGATTTCTAACACTAACAGGAGCTTTTCCCACACAAAGTGTATACTTTGGATGGCATTGATCCATCTCCACATGGGGGGAGGGTCTTTGAGAGGCCTATGATTGAAAACTAAGTGTGTGGTAATTTATTTATTTAGCTTTTGTTGACCGAGTAAGTGCACTAGACAAATCCTGCCTATTTTCAGGCACGACCCGGGGGAGGGGGATACAGATGAATGCCAACTGACCTTGAACCAGATTAAGCTGTTGGTGGTATTTTTAGTGAATGAGAGAAATTTGGCCAGGACACCGGGGAAATTCCCCTACTCTTTTCGATAAGTGCCATGGGATCTTTAACATCCACCTGAACTACCACC
The DNA here is from genome assembly GCA_016271365.2 of Neoceratodus forsteri. Classification (NCBI taxonomy): domain Eukaryota; kingdom Metazoa; phylum Chordata; order Ceratodontiformes; family Ceratodontidae; genus Neoceratodus; species Neoceratodus forsteri. Next base: position 94,170,099 of record CM057457.1, on the reverse strand, counting down.
AATCCAGGCAGATGGGACCGCGGTTTAACGTCTCATCCGAATGACGGCACCTCAGAAATGCAGCACCCCTCTCATGCTGCATTACAGTGTCAGTACTGGGATATTAACCCAAGTGCCAGATGTGGGAACTGAACCCACAGCCCTCTGATCTCCCGGCCTCAGAGGCGAGTGTGCTACCTACTGAGCCACTGACACTACTGGAATCCAATCACCTTACTGAATCTCCCTGGTTTCAAATACTGTATATTCAGCCTCAGAGAAATGACAGGTACAATATAGCTGTTTTTATGGGTTTTGGTTGGCAACACCAGTGTGAGGCCAAATAAATCTATCAAATGGAGCAATTGATGAGCAAATTGTAATTTCATCATTGATAAATACATTGAAATGCCCCCTAACACTATTAGGTTGGGGCATTCAGCAATAGGTCAACAATGAAATTTATAAATTCATGAAGGAGCTTCTGTTCCTGACTTGGGGACAGTACTCCAGGAGAATTATACACCTCACATCTGTACCTTTCTTCACAGTCAAACACTGAAATAAACCTACCTCAGTGGATATGCTGTTAGTTTCAGGCAGGATTATAAACAGACGGGCACCCTGTCATTCCTATGCTCATTCCTCAGGTGGTGCACCACAGACAGTCTGCCAGTATCACTGTCTGCAGGACTGGCCCAGAGTTATCTCAAAGCCAGGTCTTTGTGAAACATACTATATACCCAGTGGAATCCATGATAAAATCCAACACCATGACTGTCTTATTTCTCAAGAGTCTGGCATTGCACAACATGCAGCAAAGTGAAGTGGTTGCAGTAGTCAGCCAATTTTGCTGTTTCCCCCTACTCCTAGAGGGTTCTATATGGATTAGAACATGGCAGGAAGTATCTGCTCCATTATCCTCCTAAACCCAGGGCGTCTGCTCATTCTGGCATTTTTGGTCCTTCTCTTCCTGGCTCCAACCCCCAGGTCATACCTCCAACCAATGCTCCACCTTCTCAAAATCACCAACTACAGGTACTTACAGTATTCCAAGTCTGCCTTGGAAGTAGAAGAGGGATGAAAAGAGTGAAGCTGGCAGAGCAGTCACAGGGAGTAGGAGCTCACTGGGGCAGAATGACCAAAACACATTTTGCACCTCTCCAACTAAAACTAAAACTCCAATAACAAAAAGTAGCAATCCTCATTTGCTGTTCACAACACAAGTTGGAGTGGACAGCAGTATTATCCTGGCTTCCCAAATCAGTAAGGATGGGGAGAAGATCTTTGTGACTGATTTGTTCAGAATGAGGACATACAAGAACCCTCTCCAGTTCATGTCACCCCACCACACAATCAGAAATGTACCCATAAGCCAGTTCATGCTGGTCAAGAGAGTGTATTGCAAATCTGAAAAATACAAATTATGATCAAATGAAAGGATGGCCTGATTATTATAGAGGTGGTGCAATGCAGATCTGTTAGAGAAAATTAGAGAAAAGGTTGGAGCTCTAGATAACGAAAAACTGGTGGGGAACAGCAGAGGGCTAGAAAGGGAATGGAACATTTGAATTCCATAACCACCTATATTATCTATGCTAACAGAGTATTTTCCTTAAGCAATAACTGGAGAACTTTACAAACCCTCCATGGGTTGAGATCACATGTAAAAGCTCCACAATGCATGGTATTTTGGAGGGGCAAGAATTTAAGGCACTAATCAATATATAGTCTGCAAACCACAGTTTCATGCTCAACAATCCCCTTTCCCCTCCCCATGGACTGTAGCAGATGTGGAAACTGTAATGCTGCAGGTGGTTTGGAACTCCAGTTAGTTTTTAAACACCAACACATGGTAGTATCCTCATGATTAAGTTGTATTACCTGCAATTCAACAGGGGTTGTCTATTTAGCCAGCTGTTCCGGTGTGTCCTACTATATACGAAAAACTACAAGGAAAATCAAAGTGCAGAATGGGAAACATGTGTGAGCTATACTATGTAGGGATCATGATAACGCCTTGGCAGGATATGTAAACTGCTCTGCTGGCAAACATGATTTAATTTTCCTGGGAATCAAATAAGTAATACAAAAATGGAGTAAGTGTTAATCATGATTTGACACTTACTGTAGAAGGGAAGCATTTTGAATACTCAAAATAGGGCCAGGAAATTGGTTGGGCTTAGGTTTCTAATTTCAATTGAAAAGCTTTCTAAACAGGTTTACAGATTTGCTTTGATTAGTACTCAACATATGAATGGCTAACCTGTTACTAGTAACCACATTTTTTTATCTTATAGCTGCAGATGCTGACCAGGGCCTCTTGCCATCTCCCAAACTGAGAACTAACTTTGGGAATATTTCTTTCAAGAGTTTTGCCCCATGGGTTTGGAATTGTGTCTCATGTTATTTGTTTCATCCCAATGGCCCAGCGCTTTCATAGTGGCTATTATAACTATTACCATTACTGGCGGCTATTACTTAATTCTTACATTTTCAATCATTTCTAATTGGCCTGTCTGTTCATAATTGTTTATTGAAGTAGACTTCTGTATACAATCTCAGCTAATCTGAATTTTGTGTCTATAGTATTCTGTACATCTCTAATGTCATTCATAAGATCTTAGTGCCTCATATTATTTTTAGACTATGGGCCCAATTCACAAAGCCCACCTGAATGGCACAAGGGACTGGTATCACAAGGAATGGAGCAAGGTGTGGCTTGGGCCACACAATGGACTGGGGGCAATTCATAAATGCAGTCTGTGGCAAGTGCAGGCTGTGTGCACCAAAGGGGGCTTGCACCATCCTTGTGGCACAAAATGGCCTTTGGCATGGCACTATGGGGCTTGTGACAGATGCAGGCTGCCATATCCCCTAATTTAGGATTCACAAAATCTTCCAGAGGGCACATTTCTAAGTACCTTTAGACTCAGCCAGGGCTGGTCTAAGGGTACTTAAAAGTCTGTCCTTAGGAAGGGTTTCAAATCTCGTGCTAATGCCATGGTCCCCCCAAGCCCCAATACCCTTTTTATAAAATAATCAGATCCCTGGTGGTCTAGCAGACACCCCCCCAGCCCTGATCCACTTTCATTAAAATAATGATATCCCTGGTGGGTTAGCAAACCCCCATCCCTATCCCTGATCTCGCTTATAAATATTTATTATATATATCTCTGGTGGTCCCCTTCCCTTTCCCCTATCTCCTCTATAATTATTTATACAGTAGTTTTATATATATATATATATATATATATAGAGAGAGAGAGATGTGTGTGTGTGTGTGTGTGTGTGTGTGTGTGTGTGTGTGTGTATATATATATATATATGCATGTGGGTGTGTGTATATATATATATATATATATATATATATATATATATATATATATATATATATATATATATATATAATTTTATTTAGTTTTTGTTAACCGGGTAGGTACACTAAACAGCATAGCTGTCTATTTTCAGGTATGACCTGGGAGATTACAACAAAGGGTATGTAGGCAATAGGAGATACAAGAAAACATCATGGGAACAAGTAGAAGTCAGACATAGTACACTTATACAAAATATTCAGCAATGACAGTACATTTGCAGGAATCTTTATGTAGTAACAAAACAGGAATGTAAGTGCAAATAACTAACAGTCATAAGTCATACAACTAGTAAGTGCTATATATGTATATGTGCATATATCTCTATATATATATTATATGATAGTGGTGCGGTCGCACCTCTATAGTTAGGGTTGAGTGTGCAGTTTAATTTCAAACAACAAATTTTGCACCTTAATAACTTTGCAACCATTCAGTGGATTTGCAAGAAATTTGGTATATGTTGTCCCGTGGGATGGATCTCTTGACTTGTCAAGTTTTGTTTTGATCAGATGTGCAGATATTGTGCAGCGCATATGAAAAAGCATGTTTTTCACTTTTTTTTTCCGATTTTTCCTGAATTTTCCTCATCGCCTTGTAGCCACACCATTTTTAATTTAGAGCTTATCCTAAGGAACAAGCCAGCATTTGTTTGTTGAAAAAATATTATTCTGATCCAAAGTTATTTAATTTTGAAAATTCATGTTCTGAGCATGATCAGTTCAGCCTTTTGGATAGATGCACAGCTGCAAACAAGGATTTTAGCTCATGAATGAGGATTCATTTAATCCCAGTTCATGAGAAAAACATCCTCGTTCATGAGCCTCCATCTTGTTTTTGGTTTTTGTCCCAAAGAAACTGTTGTATGTTGCCCCCAGATACATTTGTAGTTGTCATCTGTATGGGTTTTGTACAGAGAGATACCCTCAACAAACCCACCTCTTTAGTTCAGCTGACTTTAAAAAAAAATGCTGTTTTTTACTTCGGGAAATTCCCTTTAGTGACTCGCTAAAAATCCCCATTTGCGAGGTGTCAGAATCCCTGTTCATGAGCTGATCCCTGTTCATGAGCTGTCAAAATCCCTGTTCGTAAGATAATGACCAGATGGCCCTATCTCTTGAATGGGGATCGGCTCATGAACAGGGATTTTGACACCTCATGAACAGAGATTATACAAATAAAATCCACTTTCGTGAGGTGTCAAAATCCCTGTTTGTGAGCCAATCTCCATTTGTGAGGTGTCAAAATTGCTGTTTGTGAGATGATGACCAGATGGTCAGATATGGCTATCTGCTCATGAGATGAAGACCAGATGGTCAGATAGAGCCATCTGGTCCTCATCCCATCTCATAAACGGGGATCAAGTGACAAACATGGATCCACAATGGTGGATTTCCCCAAACAAAAAAACAGCCCCAGCACTTATTCTTAAAATGCCGACATGAGGGTGTCTAATCCCCATTTCAGCATGTATCTCCCCCTACCAATATGACACACTGGGAGCCCACTCCACTGTGCCAAATAAATATTTATTTTTAAAATGTAATGCTTCTAACCCTGGGATGCCCACTCCCGGTGTTGGATGATGCCTCCCCCACAAAGCCGGTAGTCTTCAATTGCTGACACAGGGTCCCCAAATTGTTGTGTTGGCATGTATCAATCCCCCTCAATAATATGGCACACTGGGAGTCCACCTGAGTGTACCCAACTATGTATTTACATTTAGAATACCTGTAAATACAGAAAACTGTCCCTCGATGTCTTTAATTTTTTTAAAACCTGCAAAAAAGAAAACATTCCCTCGTCATCTCCCCAGTCCCCCTCCTCCTCCCCACCCTACCACTGAGCACCCACCTCCCCCCCCTTATCCATACTAACCCCCAGAGGTCAGGAGCAGAGATCTTCTCTGGACCGGGACAAGTCTGTACTCTTCAAAGCTGAACTGCAAACTGAAGAATCAAAGGTAAGCGACATATAATAGGGGTTTCAACTTAAGTTGATATCTCAGCCATTTTTTGGAATTTTTGCCCCAAATTTTCAACATGCGGTTCTTGGGACCCCACATCATGAACACTGGCACTGTTGTTTCATTTCTCAGTCCTGAAAGGTGATTTCACGGTCACAGTGTGGAATCACCTTTTGGGACAAATTAACAAGATAACAGTGCCGCTGCTCATGAGTTGGGGTCCCAAAAAGCCTATGTTGCAAATTTGGTGAAAAAATTACAAAACATTACTGCTTTATGAGCGTGTGTTGCGCAGTTTGTACGCATGCCTGTAACTTCACCAGTTTTTACAATTTTCACTCCAGATTGACAACATTATCATTTTTTCATATCTCCTTATGAACAGTACAGCTGTCATTATTCACATCCTGCCAGAAATGCATTTTCACACCTGTGGTGCAGAATGGCTCGGTCACTGTGTGAAATCAACTTTTGGGATGGAGTAACAAAATCACAGTGCCACTGTTCATAAGGAGAGGTCTCAAAAAGCTCATGTTGAAAATTTGGTGAAAAAAAACAAAAAATGACTGCATTTCGAGCGTGCATTGTGCAGTTTCTATGCACACTTGTAACTTTTCCAATTTTTACTATTCTCACTCCAGATTTTCAACATTGCCTTTTTTTACATCTCCTTATTAGTAGTTCAGCTGACACTTTTCACATCCTGCCTGAAAAATGTTTTGGCACCTGTAGTGCAGAATGGCGTAGTCACTGTGTGAAATCAACTTTCAGGATGGATTAACAAAATTACTCTGCCGCTGTTAATGAGGGGATGTCCCAAAAAGCACATGTTGGAAATTTTGTGAAAAAATCCCAAGAAATAACTGCGTCACAAGTGTGCATTGCGCAGTTTCACGCACACTCATAACTTCACCGGTTTTTCATGTTTTCACTCCATATTTTCAATATTATCATTTTTGTTATACTACCTCATGAACAGTACAGCTGTATTTTTTTTAATCCTGCCAAAAATGTTTTTCTTTGCCTGTGGCTCAAAACGGCATTACAGTTGAGCAGAATTACATTTTGACAGGGATTTTAAAGTTTTCTGTACTGGGTACATGTGACGAGGTGATGAGAAGGTTATGCTGAAGATCTGGGATGAAAATTATTTAAGATGGCACAGTTATGACTATCTGTTGTAATTTCGCTACACCTACTCATAACTTATTGTGTGGAAGCGCAGGTGTCAGAGACCCCTGTGTTTCCACAGCTGCATACATATGTTCATCTGTAGAGGGATAGGAGCGCAGGGTCTGAATGACACTGTGCTCCCACTGTGTCATACAGATATTGTTATACTATCTGGAGGGGGGGATGGGAGCGTAGGGTCTGAGGAATCCTGTGCTCCCACCGTAAAATAAAGATACTATTACACTATCTCAAAAAGTGAGGAAATAATACAAAAAAAAACTTCATTAATGCATTATTTAGGCTTAAAGTGATAAAAGTGGGGAAATGAGATGTGAGGGTTGAGACCCAAATTCCCCAACTACCACAGCCCCCATCCTCCACAGACCAAGAGACACTGGGGTGTGCCATGGGGTCGTGAGGCCTAACTCTCACCCCATTCTCCTTTACTGTGGCATGTCAACCTGTTTACTCAAGGACTGGGGTGAGAGTTGGGCCTCATGACCCCATGACATATCCCGGTGTCTGTTGCTCTGTGAAGAATGGGGTGATGGGGTGTTTGGAGGGTTAGGGTCTCAATCCTAATGTCTCATTTCCCCACTTTTGTTACTTTAACCCTAAATGATGCATTAACAAAGTTTTTTGCAAAATATATATCTTTGGTGGTTGAGTGGTTGAGTGGACCTCCCCAGCCCTGATCTGCCCATATAATAAAATATATTTACATGGAGTTCTATCAGACCCCCCTTACTATCCCCCATGTGCCCATATAATATAAATATATATTTCACTGGTTGTCTAGTGGACCCCCATCCTGGCAGGCAGTGCCCCATCACCCTACTGCCCCTGCCCCATCCCAGAGCCAGTGAACAGCACAACTTTCACTCACCACCATGGCCAGCCGCTGACTGAGCTCTCAAGGACCACATACTGTATACAATACGTACTCCTTGACAGCTAAGTTGGCAGCCTGCCATGGTGGTGAGCAAAGGGCTGTGCTGGTCGCTGGTTCAGTGATGGCATGGGGGAGCAATGTGGTGGGGCACTGTCTGCCAGGGTATGGGTCCACTAGACTAACAAGGAAATATATATTTATATTATATGGGCATATCAGGGATAGGGAGGGGGGTCCACTAGATCACCAAGGAAAGATATTTTATTATACAGGTAGAGGTGTGGGGGTGTGTGTGGGGGTCCATTAGATCACCAGGGAGGTGATTATTTTAATAAAACAGGGATCAGAGCAGGGGGTCTGCTAGACAACTAGGGATATCTATAATATATATTTATAGGTGAGATAGGGGATAGGAAGGGGGGTCTGCTAGACCACCAGGGATATCATTATTTTAATAAAAGGGGATTGGGGGCTGGGGGGCCACTAGTCACCAGGGACTGCAGTTTAAGTGTCTCCCAACCATGCCCGCAGCTTGCAGCAAACCTCTAGGTTGCACAATCTCATTGGCACACTACCACCTTTGCCACAAGCTGAGGGACTTTGCTGCCGGGACCCTACCCAATAATGAATTGGGTACAGGGTCCCTGGCACACTGGCAATCAGCATGAGCTGCCTTCAGCACTGTTTGCACCAATCTTTGTGAATCAGGCCTCATGATTCTGACTTTATGTATCTACTGTTTTTGTGCACTTTATTGATTTTTATTCACTGAAATGTATCACTGTGATCATAATGATTTTATCCTGACTGTATCCTTCCAAGTCATGCCTGAAAATAGGCAACTTATTGTCTATTGCACATACCTGAATACATTCAAGAGACCTGAGTATCAACTTGAAAATGGGGCACAGTAGCAGGAGAAAATGCTTGCTATGCTCCTTTTTATGTGTTGTACTTTTTTAACTTCTGGTTTTAAATAATTGTTTGGATTTTAAAACATCTTTTATGCCACTTTTTGCATATATTGGAACCAACATCCACATTTTATGTACAGTATATAAAGTCAGTGTGTTCATACTCATTAAGAAGATTATAAAAATGGTTACTCCTACTGAGGACAACATCCTTAAGAAAGCTTTATAGTACAGCAAGACATTGGATTTTGACGTGTGTCTCCTTTGCTCTATTTTTTGTGTGCACCTTGAGCACAATTCAATAAAGATGTAGCATTATAATAGATTAGTATATGTTGTTCTTGTGCTGATCTTGAGCTTGTACTGGTGCTATTGGTTTCTTTTCTGGTACAGTACTGTTTGTCAGAGCATGGCGGCATCTGTTTTATTTTTCATCGATTTTCTAAACCATACTAGTATTAGAGCTGATTTTATATTAAGCTGTGCTCTTTAAAGTCTACTTTGCACTGAAGCTAGGCACAACATTTCAGATGCCATAACTTTTATTACAGTAAGCAAGACAAGGCAACTTTATTTATATAGCTGCACTTTCCAAGTGCTTGGGATGCTTTACAGGTAAAAACAAGAAGCAAACCAAATAATATAGATAAAAAAAAACAACAAAGCAATTCTTGTTTCTCAGTGTTTAACAAAGTGGATCTGGGAAGGATGGGTTGGATAAATAAGTTTTCTGGTCCTTCTTAAAATACTCTATTAAAGTGCTTATTGAAACATGTAGAGCAAGTGAATCCCACAACAGCAGCGCTACTATGGAGAATACAAAATTCCTTGCTTACTGTAGCCATAACACAGTGGTTGCTGTCCTCTTCTGCATAAAGGATTCCATCCTTGATGAAGACAGATATTGCTCGTAAAATAAAGGAGACAAACAGGTTCATGTGGATAAAGTTCCTGGTGCAGTGAAGCTTCCTGAAAAAAATAGGTGTTATTATTTTTAAATTTATCATCATATCATTCTAGTATGTAGACCAGTGTGAAATTAGAAGAGTTCAAATTTTAGGGCATTCTGTTGGAATTTGTGAAATTCTGCAAAATTTGACCCCGTTGACCACACCACAACCCTCTGCTGCCTCTACTTTTGCCAGTTACCTACCCAGTTTACTATGTCCTTAGCCACACCTAGATCCTCCATCTTGTTAAGAAAGTGTCTGTGGAGCATTGAGTTCAAAGTCTTGTTGAAGTCAAAGTAGAGTAGATCCACTGTGTAGCCCCTGTACAATTCCCTCGTCACCCAATCAAAGAAAACTATCACATTAGTCAGACAAGACCTCCCTGTAATGAACCAGTGCTGTTTACTACCCTGAAGATCATTGCTTTCCAGGTAGTCCAGGAGGTCCTCTTTGACCAGTGACCCCATCAGCTTCCCTAAAATAGAGGTAAGCCTGATGGGTCTGTAGTTCCCCACTTATTCCCTGCCCCCCCATGGAGCAAAACCATGTCTGCCACCCTCCAGCTCCAGTCCAAAGGAACTATTTCCATCTATAGAGAGCTGTTGAATAGTCCTACCAGGGGTTCAGCCAGTTATGCTGCCAGTTCCCTTACTATCCTCAGATGCAACCCATCTGATCCCAGAGCCTTATCTATCTTTAGGGCTACAGATCCTTTCACTCATAAATATTGGCTGCCTCCTCTCCAGGACAGCTTTAGTGGCTGCGTTGATGCCACTCTCAAGCAAGGGTCCCCATTTCTCCCTTGTAAAAAAGAAGCAGAAATAATCATTAAGGATGACAGCCTTTAGCCCATTCTCTTTGACCACCCTACTGCCATCTGATGGCCTAATGATTCCCCCTCCTTTCTTTCTTTTTTCCATAATATAGCAAAATAAATGTTTTTCTCTGCCTTTGACCCCTTCAGCAATACAGAGCTCTGTGTCTGCTTTTGCCTCCCTAACTGCCTTCTTTGCCTTCTTATTACTTAGTAAGTATTCTACCCATCTCCTCCGCCTGCTTACTTTTGTAATTGTAGAAGACCTTTTTCTTGGACCTTACTGCTTCTCTGACTCCTGCCATGACCATAATGGTTGAAAATAATAGGGGTTCAAAGTCTGGCATTTTAGTTTTGGGGGCAATTTTTTGAAACTTTTTTATCTGCTTATAACTCAGCTGCATTTGGAGCTAGATATGAAAACATTAACATTTGTGACTTTTTGTAAGAGTTACATCATCTACTAAATATGCAGAAATTTGGTTCAAACATGAATAAGTTGCAGCGGTTCAACATTTCTCTATGATTATTTGAGAAATTCTGTAAACACTTTATAAAAATGTGGCTGTTTGTAACTTCTCTGCTCTTGCAGGTATAGATCTGACATTGGTAATGCATACTCAGTGTCAATGTATGTTGGTATCTAAAAAAAAACTGGGAACATTTGGTTCAGAAGGTCTACATTTACAGTGTAAATGCCAAACATTAATGCTGGCAACATTATCCTAAATGTTGTTAGTAGTGTAATAGGCAATACCATCGTAATTGCTCTTGTGAAATTTAACATTCACAAAGCACAGAGCCAGCCCTCCAAGGCAATGGCAGCACTGCTGCTTGTGACACCAATGACTTGGGTTCAGAAGTGAATTCAGGAGATCAGAGGACTGGCTGGGGGGGGAGTAGGAGGATCAAGCATCCAAAAGACTGCTCTCTTCCTCTGAGGAAGGGTATCCAAGCCTAGCTCTTGCCTGGCCCCTTGTGGAAGCTGGGAGAAAGGCAGCCTGAGGTTGAGTGTTGGGAGGCATGGCAGACATCGACTCACAGCACATGGGAGAGAGGCCTACATCCTGATGTCACTGCATGCCTCTCATGGGCAGAAAAACAGAAAAGCCAGTGGCACGATGGCGCTTAGCACTTTCAGGCTCTGCAGCTGACTCAGACTGGATCCTGAATACCCTGCCTGTTTTTGATTATGTAAGATGCCCAGAGCCTCTGGGATTGGGCACCTTATAAATAAATTTTAACTTACCTTACCTTATCTACCTATGGTGTGGGTTGGGTAATGCTGCCAACCCCACCTGGGCAGGCAAGCCCTGGAGGATGATGGCTCATGGTAGCTGGCGTGATGGCATTAATTTGCTCACCAGATGGGGTCTGACCAGAGGGAGGACATAAAGAAAACAGAAAAAAAATGTACTAAGCACATACCACTACTTAATCTGATAATCTGAGTTGATCTCTTTGTAGTTTTGTGGTTCCTGCTTTGAAGACTATTTGCCCCACCACCCCCTTTTCTCTCTTAGTTTAACCAAATAGACTCACTGGAACTGCTGGTCCCCCCCACCCCAATTTCCTCCTTGCACTTTACAGTGACACACTCCCTTAAAAAACAGAGTTACTTACTTCTTTTCCTACAGACCATGCCCAGTGGAACAGAATACCACTAAGTCCCAGAATTACAAGAGTATCATGCTCTAAATAGTCAGTGTGCTGGGTGTGATTCTTAGTTAACCTGCATTCAGGGAGGAATTGTTGACACTCTGTGCTTCCTTGCTAAAACTGTGTGGTCTACTAATAGAGATGTGGCAACGTTTTTCTTCACCAGTGAAGGTCCGCCGAAGTTGCAAAATTTGCCTTTGCAAATAACTTATAGAATTACCCACTTTACCACTTTGCATTCAGTTTTCCTTGGGAAATGGCACTTTTTGAGGAGAAGTTAAGGGGGAATTAGCAACTTCACCTTAACTTCTAAAAAATGCTACTTCACCTGACAAAAACTTCATGAAGTCAGCACTTCTCATTTCACGATTGTGGCAAACTTCACAAATGTTTTCATGGAGTGAAGTTTGCCAACTTTGCACATCAGCTGGAGTACTGTGTCCCATTCTGGAGACCACATCTCCAGAAGGACATTGACAAAATAGAGGCAGTCCAGAGAAGGGCAACGAAGATGGCACATGGACTGCACCAGAAGCCCTACAAGGAAAGACTTAAGGACCTTAATATCTGTTCACTGGAGGAAAGAAGGGAGAGGGGAGATGTGATAGAGACTTTCAAGTACCTTAGGGGGATAAACAGGGTATGAGTGGAAAGCATATTTCAGAGAAAATTCTGCATAAGAACAAGGGCGCATGATATGAGGCTGAAGGGTGGAAGTCTCAGGGGTAAAAATTGGAAGTACTTTTTCACTGAAAGGGTGGTGGAACCATGGAACAGCCTTCTAGCAGAAGTGGTGGGTGCAAAACAATACAGTGCTGTAAGAATGCATGGGATAGACATACAGGTACTCTGGAGATGTGCAGAGCAGGACAGCTGCGGATCAAATAGGATCTGTGGCTGCAGCAGTGAGTAGGAAAATGAGCAGACTAGGTGGGCCGTATGGTCCTTATCTCCTGACAGATTCTATGTTTCTATGTTTCTATCTCTATCTACAGTACTGTTCTTGTCCCACCCAGCTCAGCTGTCAGTTTCCTAGTAAAACCATGCTTCTAACTCCTACAGCAGGTGACATCTGCACAAGCTGCCTCCCCAACCCCTATACTTTAATTTGAATCCCACAGAATTTATGTCCGTTGACAAGATGAGTACCTCTTCACTCAAGTCAGAGCACTTTTATAGTTTTTCAACATGTAAAATTTTATTGAATGCTCCTCTGTCAGTCAGACATCCAGTAGATACGATACTGTCCAGTATACACAGTGTAATTTTTGTTTGTGAAAAGAGAGAACAATACAAAATTCTGCTACAATGCAGAACCAGTTCCTGAGCATAGGTATTGAGGGTATACTATATCTAAACATGTGTAGATCCACAGTAACCTTTAGGAACAGGTTGAGCAACATGCAGGACCATCTAGTTAGTTGAACAGGAGTCCATCTGCCCTCAGTTAAAAGCTTTATAGAGGGTAGACCATCTAATTGACTCTGTCACTTTCCTCTCCATCTCTCAAGGAATTGTATGGTGGTATACAGGCAGACAGCCTGATTGTCTGAAGATGGATCTGCATATTATTTGTTTCCCAATGGGTATTGGGTATCCTCTGAATGACTAACTACTACCACATACAGTCATTATCCAACTCTGACCCTTGATATTTCCAAGTCAGAACACTTTTAGTTTCAAGTAGCACCCTTACTCCTTACTGATAGTATAGAAATGTCAACATTATACTACTGTCCCTTTAACAGCAGGCAGAATTTGTTCATTTGCATGTTCTGCCATGTGGCTTTCCTAATTTTAACTGTGCCACCAATGGAATTAGACTTTAACTACTGATGTTATTTTGCAGTTGTTGGCAGCTTATAGTACGGACATCCATCCTTTAAGTAAGAGGCTAATAAAATTGACACACACCATTTCCTTTTAAGGTTTATAAATATGTCAAAATTTAATGACGCTGAGTTTTCTAGTTTTAAGGTTGCGAAGGTCAGGGTTGACAACCCCAAAGCACACCCCAGGTCTGATTTCCGAAGACTCAGGAGAGGTGAAAAAATAATGTTTTTTTCCTGTTACTGCCTGCAGGGTGGGGGTGGGGTGATAGGGTTGGGAACCCTAATATCAAATCTCCCTACTTTTGTAGCTTAAACTGTAACTGGTGCATTAACAAAGTTTTTTGAGATCATATAGCCATATCCTTATTCATTTGTTTATAGAAGTGCAGGGCCTTCTAGGCCCTGTGCTTCCATCTCTGCGTGGATGCATACATCCGTATGGCCATACACACACAAAAAAAAAGAAATGAAAATTGAGTCATGAAAAAGGATTTTAAAATGAAAAAAGAAAATACATTGTACTAACAGGAGCTGCTTATGAGCTTCTGCCTCCTCTGCTGCTTCATGCATTAATATAGAAACATAGACTTTGACAGCAGATAAGGACAGCTTGGCCCATCTAGTCTGCCCATTTCCCTACCTACAGGATAGGCTGCAGATCCTAGTTAACCAACAGCCTATTTCTTCCTACCCCCCACAAGAATTTCCTTATGTCTGTCCCAAGCATTCTTGAATTCTCCCACAGTTTTAGACCCCACAACCTCCACAGGAAGGCTGTTCCATGGATCCAATACCCTCTCTGTGAAATAATACTTCCTCACATTGCCCCTGAACCGCCCCCCCTCTATCTTTAAATTGTGTACCCTTGTTCTTGCACGTCTCTTTTTCTGAAAGATGCTACCCTCTTGGACTTTGTTGATTCCACTGAGGTACTTAAAAGTTTCTATCATGTCCCCCCTCTCCCTTCTTTCCTCAAGGGTATACATATTAAGCTTCTTTAGTCTCTCCTCATATGGCTTCTCCTGCAGACCCTGCACCATTTTAGTTGCCCTCCTCTGGACTGCCTTTATCCTGTCTATGTCCTTGCGGAGATGGGGTCTCCAGAACTGGATGCAGTACTCCAGATGGGGTCTCACAACTGTCTGTACAGAGGGATAACAACTTCCTGTTTTCTGCTGCTGATGCCTCTCCCTATGCATCCCAGTATACCCCCAGCCCTCCCTACTGCCTTCTCACATTGCTTGCTAACCTTAAGGTCATCTGATATGACTACCCCCAGGTCCCTTTCCTTTTTTGTTGTTGTTACTACCTCCCCCATTGTGTATTCTTGCCCTGGGTTCTTGTTTCCCAGGTGCATTATTTTGCACTTCTTTGCATTGAATCCTAGCTGCCATACTTCTGACCATTCCTCCAACCGTGCCAAGTCCCTTCTCATCCCTTCCACGCCTCCTTGTGTATCAACCCTGTTGCAGATCTTTGTGTCATCTGCAAAGAGGCATACTTTTCCTTCCAGTCCCTCTGCAATGTCACTTATGAAGACATTAAAAAGGACTGGACCCAATACTGAACCCTGCGGTACCCCACTAGTAACCCCTTTCTTCAGAGTGGACTCCACTTCCAATTACCTTCTGTGTCCTGTTGTCCAGCCAATGTTTTACCCGGGCTACCACCCTGGGACCCACTCCCAGGCTGATTAATTTGACTATTAATCTTTTGTGTGGGACTGTGTCAAATGCCTTGCTAAAGTCTAGGTAGGCGATGTCCACAGCCCTTCCCTGGTCTACTACTTTGGTCACCCAGTCAAAAAAATCTATTAGATTCATCTGACATGACCTTCCCACTGTGAACCCATGCTGCCTTGGATCCTGTGCCCCACTGGCCTCTAGGTACTCAACTATTCTTTCCTTCAGAAGTGACTCCATCACTTTCCCTACCACAGAGGTCAAACTGACAGGTCTGTAGTTTCCTGCCTCTTTCTTGGTCCCACTTTTGTAAAGGGGAATCAAATCCACCTTCCTCCATTCCTCGGGTACCACACCATCCTCCCATGATTTATGAAAAAGAGTAGCCAGTGGTTTCACTAGTTCCCCCCTTAATTCTTTTAGAATTCTGGGGTGAATTCCATCAGGACCCATTGCTTTGTCCCACTTCAGTTTTAAGAGTTCTTGCAGAACCCTTTCTTCTGTGAAAGGACTGGGATCAACCCTCCTATCAAGAGTGCTTCTGTTAACTGAATTAGGCACTTCCCCCTCCTCTTTTGTGAATACTGAGCAGAAATATTCATTCAGTATACCTGCTTTTTCACTGTCCTCCTCTGCCCACCCACCATTCATTCTATTCAGCCTCACTATCCCTCCCTTTCTCTTTCTACACTCACTGATGTACCTATAAAAGGTTTTATCCCCCTTCTTAACAGAGTTGGTTATTGTTTCCTTAGTTTGGGCCTTTGCTATTCTGACTTCCCTCCCTGCTTCTTTCTGCCTTAACTGGTACAGCTCTCTGTCCTGCTCCTTCTGTGTTTCCTTATACTTCTGGAATGCTATCTCTTTCTTCCTGACTTTCACAGCCACCTCTTTTGAGAACCATAGTGGCTTTTTCTTTTTATTTGTTTTTTGCTTCACACAAAGGCTTGTTCCTCTGTGATGGCAGTTTTGATGATTCCCCATTGTTGCTCCACACCTCCTTCTAGCCTGTTTGTTAGTGCTTTTCTGAGGCACTCTCACATCTTGCCAAAGTCAGCCCTCCTGAAGTCCAGTACCCTCACTTTTGTATGGTTTGACTCTGTAGCTGAGTTTAACATGAACCACACTGTTTGTTGGTCACTTGTTCCCAGATGGCAACCCACTTCTAGATCTGAGATCCTCTCACTGCCCCTGTTTGAGAGTACGAGGTCTAAGATTGCTCCCTCACGAGTGGGTTCTGAAACTAGCTGTCTGAGGCCTGCCACCTGTAGGGCATCAAGAGTGGCCCTGCTCTTGGATGTGGCTGCAGCAAATGTGCTCCAGTTAATATCTGGCATATTCAGGTCTCCCATCAACAGTATCTCCCCTTTCTCTGCCATTCTAAGAATGCCTTCTATCATATCCTTGTCCATTCCCTCCCCCTGGACATTAAGTGACATTAAATGATATTAAGTGATGTTTCAGGGTCATAAGAGCAGAATCCACCTAACGTGGTACTGATGAGCAAGATACACATGTTGGTATAAGTGTACGATGCCATTTTTGTGGGTCTTGATATGTTTTAAATGAAAATATGGAAACAAGATGAAGACCATATGAAAAAGGATTTTTTTCCTGATGAAAAAGGATTACCCCCATATGAAATAGGATCCTTTTCATAATGACCAAATTATTTTTTCGTTCCAAGCAGCTATCCAAAAGGTTGTACTGAGCATGCTCAGAACTGACATTTTTAAATTTAATAACTTTGGAAAGGATTCATATTTTTTCACTAAATTAGCAAAAGGCACCACTATGGCCCACACCCTTTCTACTCTGAATAATCCATACCAAAATTCTAAACAATCTGGGCACTAGGTGATGACAGAAACAACAGCAAAAAAAAAATGTTTGCAATTTTTTTTGCTATCTGCATCTCAGAATCTGCACACTTGACTAGATCAGAACTTGGGACATCAAGAGATCTACCCCCAAGACTGTACATGCAAAATTCCATGCAAATCCATTGAACAGTTTAAAGCTATTATAGTGTAAAGTTTGAGGATTAACATAAAAGCCCCTGCTCAACCCTGACTATACTGGCACTACTGTGCCACTGTAATATATAGAACAATGGATAGGGGACTGTGTATTACAAGGCTATAAAACCATTGAGAGGTTCTGGTAACATGTAATTCTCAAGAGTGAAGCTTAATGGGTTCCAACATGTCACCAGAACCTCAAGATGGTATTATAGTCAAATTACACACAGTCTTTTTTTAAATTTTTTGTAATATATGGATCCATGGAGTTTATCTCTGTCTGTCTGCCAGTCTATCTATCTATCTATCTATCTATCTATCTATCTATCTATCCATCCATCCATCCATCCATCTATCTATCTATCTATCTATCTATCTATCTATCTATCTATCTATCTATCTATCTTTTGTACCAGGGAGTCACCCCCAGTACCACTTCTTCCTCACCCTTCCCCTCCAGGTTTCCCACCTCTGTTACCAATTTTTTAAAATTATAAGTGGACTGGGGTTCCCACCTCAAATATCACTTCTCGGGACCCTCCCTCCTCTTCTGGTCACCCAGTGCCCAAGCTGCAGCCCAACACTAGGGTGCCCAATCCCCAGTGTCAGAATAAGTTAAAATAAAGAAAACTGTCCCTCAATTTTTTTTATCCCTGTAAACAAAGAAAATGGTCCCTTGCCAATCTGATCCCCCCACCTCAACCTCACACTTAGCCCCCACCACCCCACACCACCCACACACATCCTCAATCACCTGATCATGCCCCACAGCAAAGATCCACACTCTGATCCAAGACACATCTTACTGCTGGAACCACAGACTACAATATGAGAAACTAAGGTAAGTGTGGTTCAATGTACTGTATTTCAATGGGATTTTGAACTTTGATGCATAACTTTGTCATTTTTTCACATTTTGTCTCCACATTTTCAATATGCTCTTTTGGGACCCAACTCATGACAAATGGTAGTAGAATTATGTCAATCAGGCACAAAGGGCAATTATATGATCACTTGGTGAAATCACCTTCCAGGTGTGATTTGAAATTTTTCGCTGCCCTTGTTCTTGAGGTGATGTCATAAGAAGGTTATGTTGAAAATGTGAGGTCAAAATATATAAAAAATGTCAGTTATGCATGTACATTGAAATTTTTCTATGCTTGCTTGAAACTTTGGAAGTTTTAAATATTTTGACCCCACATTTTCAACATAGCCATTTTTTCACACCACCTCATGATCATGACAGCTGTCATTTTTCAAATCCTGGCCAAAATGTGTTTTCACACCTGTGGCATGGAATGAAGTTTTGGTAACAAGGAACTATGTTTTGGTGGGGATTTTAAATGTTTTATCTACTGTACCAGGCTCATGAGGTGTTGTAAAAAGAAGGCTATGCTGAAAAGTTGTGTACAAATATGGTAAAATGCCCAGGTTATGACTGAACATTCCAGTATTTCAAGGCTCACTCATAATTTCACTGATTTTTAATATTTTGACTCCAAACTTTCAGCATACCCATTTTCCCACACCACCTCATAAACATGACAGGTGACATTTCATAAATCCTGAATGAAATATGTTTTCACACTTGTGGTGTGAAATGGCATTTCAGCCAATATGCTATAAATGATACATGTCATGTTCATAAGAGCAGTCAAAAAATTACTATCTTGAAAATTTGGGGTCAAACTTAAAAAAAAAATGAATGTGTGAAGACTGAATGTGGAAAGAGTGAATGCATAAAGAGTGACTGTGTACTGAATGTATAAAAAGTTAATGTGGGAAGAGTGAATGTGTACTAAATGTGTGAAGAGTGAATGTGGAAAGGGTTAATGTGACATGCCCTGCATACTCTGCACTTCTGTAGTCTTCCAATAGTGCACAGCCCAAAGGACCCTGCACATCTGCAGCTGTTCATGCAGGTACGAGTCCACTATCTCAGAAAGAAAGGAAATCCTTTGCCAAAAAACTTAATTACTGCTCCAGTTAGCGTAACTTAATGCCCCAAATGTAGTAAAATGTGCCATTAGGGTTTCCAACCCTAAGTCCTAACCCCAACCCCCCCAAGCAGCAAAAGGAAAAAATATTAGGGTTTTGGTCTCTGGAGTGTTGGCAAATCACTGGTGGGGTCTTTCTTGGGGTTGTCAACCATAATGTTCACCCCTCCCCCCAAGCCCATAGCCTCCAGTCCAAAGCACAGAGTACAGGTACAAGGCAGTGACTCATAGTGATACAGTCTTCAAATGTAGAGAAGTATGTGTCACCACATGTTTCCAACACAATTTATTTGTAGCCTGGTAGAGAATTTCTATCACCACATGTTTCCAGCATAATTTTTTGTAGCCTTTTTCATGCAGGGCCCACCAGGCCCTGCTTACAGAAAGGAGATAATGTGTGACATTGCTTACTCAGGGAATGGGGTGATTATTAGGGTTGACAACCCCAAGGAAGACCCCAGCACTGATTCGCCCTGCTTCTGGAGACCCCAAATCCTAATTTATTTTCCTTTTGCTGCTTGGGGGTTGGGTTTGGGAGCTAGGTAACCACATTTACCAACTTTTGTGGCATTAAATTACCATAACTGGTGAATTAAAAAGGTTTTTTGCAAAGAATGTTTAGTTATAGGTAAGCAAAAGAGGTCTTTATTAATGTAATTTTTTTGTTTTTGTCCCTCTGTAACTTTGCCCCATGAACTGATTACCACAAAATTTTAATGATCCACAGATCCTGGAACCATCACTGACTGTGCATTCCAAATTTCAGATAAATCAGTTGAATGGGGGCACAGTTATTAAGTTGCAAAAACTGGGGTTTAACATTAAAGTGCTTATTCAACCCTAATATATAGATGCGACCATGCCTGTATTATAGGAGTGTGGCAGTGCCCTTATAGTTAGGGTTGAGCTCGGGTTTATACTGGTAGTTATACTGATTATAGAAAGGAAGAAGGCAATAATGCCCATTAACACCATTCCCCGCTTCAGCAGATCCATGCCAATCCCTTGTTTAAGATAAGACTGTCTATCTCTTTTTTAAAGCTGTCCAGTGTAGCACTTGATATCACTTAATTTGGCAACCTATTCCATAATTTTCATGCCCTATTGAGATAAAAATTATATCTGTTATTTTTATTTTATCTATTCTAATCTGATGCTTATGTCTCCTTAGCCCCTTGGGTTTATCCAAAACCTTGATGTTCAATTCCCCCATCAAAGTTCTGCATCTCTCATTATTTTGTACAACAACAGATCTCCTCTCATTCTTCTCTGTTCCAGTGAAAATAGGCCCAACTTTTTTAATCTATTAGTATAACTATGATCTTTTAATGCAGTGATCCTTTTAGTATACCTCCTGTGAACTTTCTCCAATCTATTAATTTCTACCCTAGCATGTGGATTCCATAATGAGGATCCATAGTCTGTATGTGGTCTAACATATGTCTTGTGTAATGAAAGCATACATTCACTACTTTTATTCACAAAACTCTTTTTCATATATTTGATTGTCAAGTTGGCCTTTGTATCACCTCAGTATGCTGTTGTTTAAAATTTAAATCACTGTCTATTTTAATTCCACAGTCTCTCTCTGTTTGAACTGTTTTTAAAGGATTCCCACTGAGTTTATACTCAGCATTAGTATTATTTGTTACCATATGCATCACTGAGCATTTGTCCCCACTTAATGGCATTTTATTTATCATAGACCAATGTTCAATTTTTTTAAGTCCAATCTTAGTGTTTAAATTTCTTCTGTGTTATTTGCATGGCCTCCAAGCTTTATGTCATCAGCAAACTTGACTGCCCAATTATTTATACCCAATGGGAAATCGCTAATATATAGGGAAAATAGCACTGGTCCCAGGACCGAGCCCTGTGGTACCCTGCTTATAACGCTAACTGGTCCAGAATAAGAGCCCAGAACTCTGACCGTTTGTTTTCGATCATCCTACCAATTATTACTGATCCATGTGAGTAGTCTATTATCTATTCCTATATTACTCATGTTGTTTATTAAAGTTTGATGAGATACCTTATCGAAGACTTTCTGGAAGTCTAAAAAAATATGTCTACTGGGATGTTGTTGTTCATGTTTTTATTAACAAGCTCATAAAAAGACAACGGATTAGTAATAAACACTTTATTTTTCCCTAACCATGCTGCTTTGTATCTTTATGATTTATAAAGTTTAAATTCTCCTCTATCTTTTGTTTCAGAAAGCTTTCTGCTCCTTTGTATAATACTGCCGTTAAACTCATACTGGTCTATAATTAAATTTATTTTGTTTGTCTCCTTTTTTAAAAAGTGGCACCAATGTAGCCATTCTGCAATCTAAAGGCACTTTTCCCAACTCAAAGGACATATTATGTATACATGCCAGTGGTTTGGATATATGATTCTTCGGTTCCTTCAAAAATCTAGGATGCATTGAGTCTGGTCCCACAGATTTATCAAGCCTTAGTTTATTTAATAATTCTTCAACTTCGACATCACTAATCACTAAGCTGAGTTCTCCTTGTTCTCTAAGATTGTAATGAATATTAACATTGTCCTTTCCTCATAAATGGAGCAAAAATAATCATTAAAAACCTCCGCCACATCCTTGGGTGATCAGTGTTCTCCACCACCATCCGTTATCGGGCCTATTTGGTTGTCCAAGCTTTTATGACCATTTACATACCTGTAAAAGCATTTTCAATTATCTCTAGTATGAGCAATCTTGAATTCTAGTTTACACCTCTCCTGTCTTATTGTTTTCTTTAATTTGTTTAGTTTATACTTATTGGCTTGTATGTTTTCATCAGATCCATTCTGTTTTATTTTATCATATGCTTTTCTCTTTTCTTCAGATAGCTTTATAAATGTATTTGTACACCAAAGGGGTTCTTTTACCTCTTTTATTGTATACCTTCCTGTTTGGGACATATTTCTCTTCCAATTCACTCAATTTAGTTTTGAATTCACACCACATTCCTTCCATATCTTTATTTTTAAAACTCTTTTGCCAATCTCATTCTCTAAGCTCCTGTTTTATTTCCTTAAAATTTGCTCTGTTGTAATTTTTGAATACAGTACTTCCTCTTATGCCTTGAGCCTGCTTATTAACTATAAATTCAACAATGTTGTCATCACTATTACATAAATGCTCTCTAATGCTGATTTTTGTTATTATCTCCCTTCTATTTGTAATCAACAGGACCAACAGATTGTTGCCCCTTTTTGGTTTGTGTATTAATAGGTGTAGTCCTGCCATCTCCAGATATTCCATAAACTTATTTGAGGCAGCTGTTCCTGCTTGGGAGTTGGTCCAGTCTATATCTAGATAATAAAATTCCCCTATTATGATGATATCCCCTTCTATAGACATATTTTCAATTTCCTGTTCTATACTTGAGTCGATCTCATTGTAGGTATTTTGGTGATCTGTAGACATACCTATGAACATTTTTTTCTGTCCTTATTTGTACTGTCACCCAGAGAGATTCCACTTAAGAATTTGTATTTTTTGATTTATATACCATACTATGTACATTATTACTTACATACACTGCTACTCCACCACCCTTTTTATTCTGTCTCCCGAGTATAAAGTGTAGCCCTCTATATTACGATTCTACAAGACTCCTGTCTCCCACCAGGTTTCTGTAATTAAGCAGATATCCACCCTTTCTGCTACTTGGCTTCTAATTCTGCTTTTTTACTTATATTCAGACTTCTAGCATTTAATGACCACAACTTCAGTCCATTAACTTTCTTACTAGTTTTGTTAACTGTTGCTGCTTGGGCCCCAGTGTTGTTCTTATTATACCTTTCCCCTTACCCCCTTTTATTCAGTTTAAACACATCTTTCTTAAGTTTGAACCCCAACTTTCTGCTGCCTTTTTTGCTTAATGCAATCCATTTTGACAAAAATAATCAGACACATTGATAAAGTCTTCCCAATGTGTGATGCATCTTTGTCCCTCCTTCAAGGTCCACTCCCTCAGCCAATTATTTACAATTTTTATCTTGTTATTATGATACATATTTTCCCTAGGAACTGGCAAACTTTCTGAGAAATATACTTTGCATTTTAATCTTTTTGTCTGCTCCTTGATTTTTTTATATTCTTCTTTTATCTCTTCTATTGTTTGGACCTTTATATTGTTCACTCCTAGATGCAGAATGATATACCACCCTGACTGTGACATTTCAACAGCATGCGACACTACAGTGACTACAGCACCAAGTTGCTGTAGTGTCCGCGCTGTAACCCAGCACTGTTTGTCGAGAGTACTGCATCCCCCCCAAATCAGCTCTGACTTGGAGCTGATAATCCTTAGTGGGGGCTGGGGGGGCAGCCTCTCACATTGGGGGTGTGGGGAAAAAAACCCCAAAGAAAACATTTAGTTTTGTTTGAAACCGGCAGCCAACTGCAAAATGCGGTTGACCTGCTGGTTTCACTGTCTGGTCATTTGACAAAACTTTTGCCAATGACCAGTCGAAGATCCATGCAGAATCAATGTGGCAGTACCATCTTTTTCTTTTACTATATCTGGTAACATTTTGTGCACATCCCTCACCTTTGCCCCTGAAAAGTAACTAGTTGTTACATTCTCTTTACAGTTTCTAGAAATGTATCAGTCAGTGTACTTCAAAATTGAATCCCCTAACATATACACCTGTTTTATATCATGTATTGCTTTTCCATTCATATCAGTATCCATATCATCATCAGGGCTGTTGTTGTTTTCCATATCAAGTTGATTATTCATATCAACACTGTTATTGGCACTAATTGGATTTAGTGGTAATGCAAAATTACAATCTAGTGAGACAGGGGATCCAGCACTGTTCTCCTCCCCCTCCGATCTGCTCATTTCAATACTATTTACTGTATCATCCGAATTCTGGGGTTTAACCACATTAGAGTTCATCATGTTTGTTGGTGTGTGAGTGCTGTCCCCTGTATCATTCTGTTCAGCACTCATAGCTGAGTTCCACCTTTTATTACTATTTCCATTTACTTCTCTTATATCATTTGTTGCTCCATTTTCTTTCCCAGTTCTATTGAGCTTCTCCCTTTCCTTTCTTGGATTAGTATTTAGTGTATTACTGTCCTTACTGGTTCCTTCAAGTACTACCCCATTGTTTTCTTCTTCCAGCAATATCAATGGCTGAAATCTATTACTGAACTTTAGATTCAGGCCTATTGTTCTCCTACCTTTTTTGTACTTTCTTTTTTCAGTTTCCCATACTCCTTTCTCCTCACTCTCTCTACCCCTCTTTCTTGTGTCCTGTGCTGAATCCCTGTTTACACCCATATCAGACTGTAGTGAGTCCCCCATATCAAGCAGTAAGTTCTGTTGTTGTATTGAAACAAGTTTCATTACTAAGTGTAGAACTTTGTTCCTTAACTCTTTACTCAATAAATATTCTTTGCAGGTAAGGATTAGAACATCGTTATTGACTTCTGTGCTTATTTTGCTGCACAAGATGCCTCTGAATCCTATAACACCTCCCTTTATCCTAACAATGTTAGTATCCATTTGTTTTTGTGTCTCTACCAGGGAGTGCCCCCTGATTTATTACTTATATTACTTACTATGGGTGACCACAAAGAACTAGTTACCTAATTTAATTTATACTTCCTTGCCCTCTTCTTCTATTTCCACTACTGACACTACAGACACATGCAGATGCACTGCGCATGTCTTAGCTCATGTCCTCACGTGTGCTCACCTCACTCGTGCTCACCTCACTCGCACATGGCAAGATTTACTGTGCCTGAATGCAGAAGTGAGACGGTCACGTGACCACTCCCCCGCTCTCTCAAGTACTGTAAATGTAGCCAACTAGCACTT